>CM077084.1:54918271-55380235 GCA_039513925.1 Platanthera zijinensis | reverse complement strand
CGATATCCAGGGCTCCCTATCGGATGGCCCCGAAAGAGCTGGCGGAGTTTCGGACTCAGTTGCGAGAGTTGGTGGAGGCGGGATTTTTAGGACCGAGTTCTTCGCCATGGGGAGCTCGGTCTTATTCGTGAAGAAGAAGGATGGGACACTCCGCCTGTGCATCGATTATCGAGCACTAAATAGGCTGACCGTCCGAAATACCTATCCGCTCCCCCGGATAGACGAGTTGTTCGACCAGCTGGAGGGAGCCCACTATTTCTCGAAGTGGGACTTGAGGTCAGGATACTTACCAGCTGCGGATCCAGGAGGAGGATATTCCCGAAGACGACCTTCAGTAGCAGATATGGCTTGTATGAGTTCACCGTGATGCCCTTCGGGCTCACAAATGCGCCGTCGGCGTTCATGAGCCAGCCTCATGAACCGGTTTTTGAGGCCTACTTTGATGTGTTCGTTATAGTATTCATAGACGACATCCTGATCTACTCTAGGACGGAGGAGGAGCACACTCGGTATCTGGCACTGACTCTACAGAGGTTGCGGGAGCATCACCTTTATGCGAAATTCAGCAAGTGTCAGTTTTGGTTGAAGGAGGTGGCTTTCCTAGGCCATATTTCAGCGGAGCCGGGTTGGCAGTGGATCCGGCAAAGATTCAGGCAGTTCGAGATTGGCCGCCGTTGAGACAGCCACTGATGTACGAGTTTCTTGGGACTTGCCGTTATTACCGGAAGTTCGTGGAAGGGTTCTCTCAAATTGCCCTCCCCCTCACATCTTTGACAAGGAAGGAGACGCCTTTCGTTTGGACTGCGCAGTGCCAGGCGGCTTTCCAGGAGCTAAAGGACCGACTCATCTCAGCCCCGATTCTGGCCCTTCCATCTGGAAAGGAAGGATTCCAGGTGTATACCGACGCATCATACCAAGGGATGGGAGCGGTGCTGATGCAGAACGGACATGTCATAGCATATGCCTCCCGCCAGCTGAAGACCCCCATGAGAGGAACTACCCGGTGCACGACCTCGAGATGGGAGCGGTCGTTTTTGCTCTGAAGGTCTGGCGCCATTATCTTTATGGAGTCCACTGCGATATCTTCTCCGATCACAAGAACTTGAAATACGTGGACACGCAGAAGGAGCTGAATATCAGGCAGAGGCGCTGGGTGGAGTTCTTAGCAGATTATCAGTATGAGATGCACTACCACCCAGGGAAGGCAAACGTGGTGGCCGACGCGTTGAGTCGGAGAGCGGCCACTTCCGAAGCCAGGCCCAGGTTATGTCCATGGAGCTAGTTCGGACCTTCAGAGATATGCAGATATCCCTAGTGTCCGAGGATGACCCAGAGCTATATAGGGAGTATCTGGCATCGATGGTGGCTATTGATGATATTCGGGACCGCATCCGGGATGGACAAAGGACAGATGCATGGGCAGAGCCGATATTCCAAGCCTTGGAGGAGGGTTCGGCCGGAGATTATACCCTGCGAGACGGATTGCTATATTTCAGAGGCAGGGTTTATATACCCGCAGGAGGCCGAGTTCGGGAGGACATCATGACGGAGGCGCATTGTAGCAGATATTCTATACACCCAGGGATCACGAAGATGACGGCAGATTTGAAGAAGATGGTGTTTTGGCCAGGGATGAAGAAGGACATTATGTACTTCGTGACCCACTGCGAGACGTGCCAGTTAGTAAAGGCAGAGTGTAGACATCCCGCTGGTTTATTGCAGCCACTCCCGGTGCCGGAGTGGAAATTTGAGGACATCGCGATGGACTTCATCCATGGCCTACCTCGATCACGGACGGGAAACGATTCGATCTGGGTGATCGTGGACCGTCTAACGAAGGTGGCTAGGTTCATCCCGATCAGGAAGGACGACTCTGTTGGAGTGTTGCTTCGGAAGTTCGTGGAGCAGTATATTCGTTATCACGGCGTGCCAAGGACGATCGTATCAGATCGAGATGGGCGGTTTACGTCCAGAGAGTGGAAATCTGTGCAGGCGTACCTTGGCTCCCGACTGACTTTCAGTACGGCCTTCCACCCCCAGACTGACGGGCAGACGGAGCGTACCAATCGGACGCTGGAAGACCTTCTGAGACTATGTATTGTAGACCGCGGAGAGCCCTGGGAGAAGATGTTGTCATTGGTGGAGTTCTCGTATAACAACAGTTACCAGTCCAGCATACGGATGGCTCCTTACAAGGCCTTGTACGGAGAAGGTGTAGGACACCGTTGTCTTGGCTGCAGGACGTGGATCGAAGATTCTGGACTCAGAGTTTGTGGAAGACACTAAGGCTCAGGTGAGACTGATCCGGGACCGGATGTTAGAGGCACAGAGCAGGCAAGCCAAGTATTATGACGCTCGGCATCGTCAGGTGGAGTTTCAGATTGGGGACCAGGTGTTCTTGAAATCCGGCCGATGCATGGAGTTTCACGGGTGCGAGGTCGGCGGAAGAAGCTCAGCCCGAGATACATGGGGCCGTTCAGGATCCTGGAGCGGATCGGTCCTCTAGCTTATCGGCTGGAGCTGCCACCGGAGCTGGCCGGCTTACATGACGTTTTTCACGTATCTTCACTCAGGAGGGCTCTACTACGCCCGGAGTTGCAGATTACGGCCACTGATGGGCCGGTAGCCACGGATCGGTCTGTGCAATTGGAACCGATACGGATCGATGACCAGGGGATACGAGTCTTGCGCCGCAAGAAGATCCCGCTAGTCAAGGTCTTGTGGAGGAACCATGGGCGAGAGGAGCATACTTGGGAGCCTCAGGACCTGATGCAGGAAAAATATCCTGAGCTATTTAGTCAGGTATACCTCGCAACTCCTCCGGTGTATTAGTGTTTTTCCTTATTTTCTTGTGCTAGTAGAATTATTTAAAAAGGTAGAGGCTAATCCTTTTGTTTATTGGGGCAAGCCATTATCTTGTTAACCTAGTAGGCGCTTCCACGCTTCATGGGATGTTACAAGCTTAAGTTATCCCGGTGGAAATCCCCGTAGACTTAACCCTAATTTCGGGGACGAAATTTTGTTTTGTTTATTGGGATTTGTAACATCCCATTTTCAAATTGGACCCCCCCTAGGTGTGACTTGAGCATAACTAGGTCATATGAGTTAACCTAGGTGAGCCTAGGAGACCAAGTGACCTAAAAACCTAGTTGAGACCCACTTGGTCTGCAAATAGTAATTTTCAAAACTCTGATTTTGGGTGGCCTAGTAGGTTCATTGTGACTCTAAAAATTCCCATAGACCTAATGTGGGCCCAATGAGTCACCAAGGACCCACTTGGGTCAATCATAGTGGTCAATTTGACCAAGTCAACCCCAAGCCCAAATCAAGTCAAACCTAGCCTATATGGGCTAACCCAACCTCAAACCATCCTCCCCCTTGGGCTAGCTCTCGCATGATTATTTTTATTATATTGGGCTGCCTATATCCTAGGGATTTGACCAAGTCAACATAGGTGACTAGGAGAGAGAAAGTGTGCTCCATTTTCATGATAATGGAGGAGAGAGAAATTTTCAAGAGAGAGGGAAGGAGGATTTCGGCCAAGGGAGGCCAAGGCCACCCTTAATGGCTGAATTCAACTCCCCTAGGGAAGGGGAGGAATTTCCAGCCGTTTCTCGGCCACCTAGACCTAGGTTCACCCCCCTCCACCATGGCCGAACCCCCCATTTATGGCCATTAATGGCTTTCTTCATAACAGCCCTCCCCCTCCCCTCTTGGCCATATAGACCTCACCAGCAAGTTAAGACGACGAGTTTCAAAGCTTTAGAAGGAGGGAGAACCGCTGCCGGAGCCGCCAAGGAGAGGAAACGCCGCCACCGCCGCCGCCATGCATTCCCGTCGCTCCACCCGCATCCGAGCCCGAACTCAGGTCCTCCTCCTCTCCTTCTCTCATGCTTAGATCCTAGGAATGCTTAGAATCCATTTCCATGCTCAACAAAACCGAGTTTGGTTTTTATTTTTTTGAAAATCTCCATTTTTTTGGGTTTTTTTGGAGCTCTCGGGTAGGGCGGCGCCGCCACCTCCGGCCGCCCTAGCTCCGGCCGGTGATAGCCCCCACCACCGGGAACATTTAGGGTAAGTTTCCCGGTGGTGGCGCCGCCTCAGGCCGACGGTAGATGGCCCGCAAAAATGGCCTGCGCAAGCACTATTTCGGCCTCAATCGGAGAAGATGAACAGTTGCCGTCTGATGCGCTTCAAGATTCGTGCAGGATCTTTATTTCTATTTTTCTGTTTTTCTGTTTTGTTTAAATATGCAGTTCACTGTTTTTGGATTTTAGGCCCCTTATGGGCACCTGATGAAAAGTTGTTAGCATGAAAGTTGTAGGTCCTTTCAATACCTACAATTTGATATGCTGTGGTGAAAATTTGGTAGAGTACCTAGACCTGTAGGGCCATTTTATTATGGGTATGTCCTAGGTTTAGGGCAGTTTTACTATAAAAATTATTTAGGCCCCTTAGAGGCTTGTTCATCGATTTTGATCAACATGAATGTTGTAGGCTATTTAATTATCTACAGTTTGATATGTTATGGAAAATTTTATGACAAGTATTCTGACCTGTAGGGTCATTATTCTAGGGTAGGTCCTACAATTAGGGCAGATCTTTGAAAAATTCCCCACACCTAACCCTTGGTCCAAATGCTTTGAATTTTGTACAGAGGCTTAATATCACCTAGATCTAGCTCCTGTAAAAATTGGAATCCATTTAAAGAAGTATAACCTAGGGTTTTGCCCTAAATCTAGAAAAGCTAGGTTAAGGTAGTTGAAGGGTCAAATGACCTCCAACCCTCCCAAATTTTGGTGAGGTGTCCCTGGTATAGGTATTTAGGTCTGGTTAAAATCTCAACTCATTTGGTTGAGTTTTGATTAGGAATACTCCAAACCCTAATTTTGACCTAGTAGAAGGAAGTTTAGTGAGAGGTTCTTTGGACTCTTGTGTGATCATCTCACCTCAACAGAGGATGAGATTTTGAACACTGGTTTATTTTGATCCTAAGATTACCCTTAGGGAGGATGGGATGATTTAGGGTAAGTTTACCTAGTGCCCAAGTTCAACCCCTAAATGTGGACTTTGGGGGTTTGTGAAGGACATAGGGGCAAATGCCCTTGTATGGCCTTGAGTTTTGGTGGAGAGGTTTTTAAGGAGTTTGTAACTCTCTGGATTTAATTTTAGAGAGTTTTGAGGTAGGTAGCTACCTCAAAACCTAAACCCTAATTTTAGGGCAGAAGGGTTTTTAGGTCAAAACAGTATTTTAAACTCTTTACAAAGCCATGAAATTTGGGTAGTATGTTTCTAGGGTAGTTAGGACCCTTGGATAATTTTCCTAGAATATTTGGATAGGTATTTCTAGTACTTCATTCATAAATGTGGTTATAGCCCTTTTTGATGTTTTATTTATTAAAGACTTTTAATTCAAATAAGGCCCTTGAAACTCTGG
The DNA here is from genome assembly GCA_039513925.1 of Platanthera zijinensis. Lineage (NCBI taxonomy): Eukaryota > Viridiplantae > Streptophyta > Magnoliopsida > Asparagales > Orchidaceae > Platanthera > Platanthera zijinensis. The sequence continues at coordinate 55,374,798 of CM077084.1, read as the reverse complement.
AATTAGATGTTGTTGGCCAGTAGGAAAGCCCATGAATTTTAGTTCAATTTTATGTTGATTAAATAAAATAGTCTCTTCATAAGTTTTATTAAAGGGCTCTATGTTTTAAAAATATATTTATGGCTTTAATATTTTCTGGAAAATTATGAAAGTTGATAAATAGTGTTTTTAAATCATTATGACTCAGTGGGATTTTTCTCTGGATTTTTGGAGTTATGGATTTAGTACTTGATTCACAAGCATGCTAGTTTAGGGTTTTTGGTAAATGATTTATTAAAAATTAATTTCTAGCAGGAAAATTATGAAACTTGTAGAGCACTGTTTTCATAGTATTTCTAGTACCCTGTAATTAATTTAAATTATTTGGAAAAGAATTTGATATAGTTTATTCATTAAACATGAAGAAATTGGATTATTACAAAATTATGTTTAGGCCCCTTAGACCATAGGAAAAATTGCCAAACCTTGGATATGTTATTTTTAGATACATTAATATTTGTCTTAAATTTATTATGATTTATACATGACTGAAAAGTATAATCCTTGTACAAATTTGGAAGACCTTGGATTTAATAAAAATTAATTGATTATTAGATTAATTAGAAAAAAATTGTTATTATCGGAAATTGATTCAATAATGTCATGATAGGTTCCCAGTAAATAACTCAGGTCGTTCGGAAGAAAATACAAGGCCAACCTATCATGGACATCTTTTAGAATAGGGTGGTCTGCGATTAGTAATTTTTTGGGAAATGGGTAACAAGATAAGATTTGGGTTAGCATAAGGGATAGCTTGTGTTGGTTGGATTTAAAGAAGTGGATGGAACACCATAGGAGGTTTCAAGTGTGGTGAGGAATGAGTTGGTGTGCACTAGAAGGTGCACGGGCCGACGAAGGATCGTCGTCCCCGTAAGAGTGAAGAGTCAAATTCACCCTAGGTTTAGTTTGATGAAATTTATAAGGAGGATCGGGTTAAGGGAGATCAACCAACAATAATAAGTGCCTTGCGAAAGGGAACTTCGGGCCGTAATGCACCGTCTTGGTTCCTAGTGCCCCTTGAGAGCCCTTCACGGGGTATGCCGGGGGCAGTCCTGGGCTAACGTAAATCTTAAAACAAACGAAAGAGTAATTAGCCTAATAGGGATTCACATTGCACACACTCATTAGTTAGGGTTGGTAATGGTTAAGTCGTCCCGAGGTGTTCAAGGGGGCGCTGTTCCGTGGTGTTCTAAGGGATGGAGTCCGGAGATGAGCCGGACGGTTTAGCCCGGGGAATTTGGTCTCGGACGTGGTTAATACAGACGGCTTAGCCCGGGAGTTTGACACTTAAAACTGTTATATATTAAACTACTGCATGTGCACAAAAATAGGAAGGATTAAGGTGGTGGGTCCTCGATATCGGGGAGTTCGATTGGACCGACACCGATATCGTTGACTCGGCAAGGTGACTAGCACTAAGCCAAGGTTAAGTCCGGCGGACCAGTCGGCAAGAGTACGTAGGAGTCCGCCTCGTGCACCAGGCGTTGAGGGCGTACGATAGGTCAGACCAGTAGTGCTTTTACTGGTTTTGAGGTGGGCGAGGCCCAACCCACCGCTTCCGTCTGCCACTACGGGAGTATCCTGGGAGTTATCTCCAGAAAGGGGGAACTAAAGGTTTGTGTACACAAAGTTGGGTGGGTGAGTTGCACTGCATGACATAACATACCCACCATATAGTTGCATATCATAATCATTCATAACAACCTTGACACCTAAAGTATAAGTGGAATGGGACGCTTATACTTTAGGACTTGCAAAACGACCCCTTGGTCTATAAGCTTGTGTGGGCAAGTTTATAAATCAAAGGTTAATTTCAATATATATATGCTGCTGTTTGATAACCGACACCCCCAACGTATAAGCGGTATGGGACGCGTTATATGATGGGAGCCTTGCAAAAAATCCCTTGGCTTATGTGTACTCACATAAGCGAAGGTTTAATTTCTTACTTACTTCCTTTCTGTTATACCTATTTCAACACTTATATTGCTCCCATGTCATAACTTGCTAGATAGGTCCACCGTCACCTGCTTTTGACTACTCTCCACTTTCATGTCCTCCCCTTTCTTCCTCTCCGCCCGGTGCCTTAGAGCGTGGGGGAAGGGGTGGGGGATGATAGGACTTAGTCTTTTATACTAACGATTTTCGAACCATATCATTTTAGGGGATCGCGGAGCCCAGCATGGAGGAGCAGCCCAGGAGGCCGGTACGCTTGGAGATGGGACAGTCTAGCACGGGAGTCCAGACTACGGGGACTGTGAGTCCCGGCCCTTTAGTAGAGATTTAGTTTTGCTTCCGCATTGAGTGATTTTGTAGTGAGGACTTGATGTACCGGGCATGAGCCCTTTTATTTCTAGTATCATCGTACTCTGATGTTTTCTGTGGACACTCCCTTCGTGGAGTTTTATTTTATGTGATATTCTCTTTTGGTGGACTTGCTTCTCTCTTGCTTGCTACTTATTGTGATCGAAAAGGCCGGCAGAATCGGCGCGTTGTAGTGGCGACCTTCCCGGGGGCGAAGGTGTCACCGCAAAGCGGCGGTTCTGTGCATAAGACCCCGGGTTTTCAAAAAAAAAAATGGGGTCTTACAGTTTCATCTTGTACAACTGAAGATGAAGAAGAGTCAAGAGCAAGAGAGTTCTGTCTGATGGCAATCAATGCATCATGCAGTAATGCTGAAAAAGAATCTGAATCAGAATGTGAATCAGAAGAGGATGAGGTAATCTCTTTCTTTGATTTTTCTTCATATCAATTCAAAGAAGATTTTAAAATCCTCTATAAAGATTTAATTCAATCTGAGAAAAAAATAAAACTTTTTAGAGAAAAATTTATGATTGCTACTTCTGAAAATATGAAACTCAATGAAGAATTATCAATTGCTTCAGAACAAATAGCATCATTAAAATCAGTTAAAGATAAAGAAAAATTAATAAACTTTCAGAAAATTTTTGCTCAACATAATTCTTCAAACCAAGCTCGACGAAAACTACACTCTTCGTCGAACCGAGATCGACGATCGTGGAACACAGAAAATAGATATTATCATTCTGTGAACCGAGATCGACGAAATCGATTCCCTTCGTCGAACTCAGGTCGACGAAAATATTTTTCGTCGAACTCAGAATTTCAAAATAAAATTTTTTATCTTTTTGAAAATTATAATCATACTCAAATATTCAAAAATCCTTTTACCCAATGGTTCATACCTCCGAGGAAATTTCATCCATTAGGTTACAAAGATCAACCTGAATATTCATTTATTTCTGATTATTATGAAAAAGAACCAGGACCCAAGGTAATCTGGGTCCAGAACTTCTAACCTCTTATTTCAGCAGGGGTAATTGTATAGGGGGATACTACTTTAAAGGATACATCAGCATGAGTTTCAGTTAGTCAGAAATCAGGGGAATGATTTCAAGGAATTTTTTGAATACAGATGGAGCAACATATCTGAAATATGCTAAGTTAAAGACAAGCAAGAAAAGCTACAGAGCCTATCAAAAGTTTTCAAATTTATATTTCAAAAACTTTGTTGTTGTATATTTTATTTCTCAAAGCACTCATTTTAAAATTTGCTTTATTTTTCTTTTATGTATATAGTATCCTCACCCAAATAGGGGGAGATTGTTGGAACCCTAGTTTGGATTTGGGCAAGGAATACTATTAGGATGCTTTTAGATTGACCCAAAATGTATAGTCAAGGTCATAGGATTATTTCAATGTCTGCCTCAAAAAGCACTCCAGAGAAATGTTGTAGAAATCATTTTTGTCAAGAGCAGAAAATTAGTTCGACGATAGTCGAACTCAGCTCGACGATAGTTGAACTCAGGTCGACGAAACTCAGAGTTCTATCTCTGAGTTGAGCTCGATGATCTCCGAGCTCCGGTGGACGATCGTTGATCTCAAATCCAGAATCTCAGCTCGACACAAAGATTATTCAGGTTGACGATCTCTGAGCTGAGGTCGACGAATAGCAGACTGAGGTCGACGAAATCTGTGTAGTCTTACAGACAGATCTGACAGTTGGCAGATTTTATTAAGGCATTTAATATCTCTCAAAGTTAATGTTTTTAGCCATTCAACGACAGTAGTTAATGTGATTAATTCCCCATGCATCTTTCTCTCTCGGGAATACCTCTGCCGTTTCAAGATAGAATTAATTCAAACATTTGAATTACGGCCAGGGGGAATATATATGGTTTTGGAAGTTTGCAGGACAGAAGAACAAGAATAGAGGAAGTGACTGACAACAACAAAAAATAGTAATCAGAATAGAGATTCAGAGAACACAACACAACTTTCTTTCATACAGTGTTCTTCATCATCAGCTCCAGGCTTTCAAGAGACACAAATCTATATCATTCTAGAAAGTTTGTTGGAGAGCAACATCAAGCCTGAAGGCCTATCACCCTGAAGCAAAGCTCCAACCTCCTGAACTAATTCATTATCTCAGGGGGAGCCTTTGCTAACATCAGATCCACGAGAGTCTTCTCGGTTGTATATTGAGAAAGAGAAGACATAATCAATCTCTCATCCCCACCTCTATAAAGGGTTGTCATCTCCCTTCAAAAGTGATTCCTGGTTGCAAGTCTCCTAACGAGAGAGCAGATTTCTCCCTGACTTTCCTGGATGTTTCATTCTTTAGGGCAATAGAATTTTCTCTGTTGAGTGTTCTTGCTGAGTCTTCTTCAGACTTCCTAAGATTCATCTGCAGCTCATGAGACAACAGCTTGCCAAATAGAGCCTGAGGGTCTATATTGGCTAAGTTTCCCATTTATCCAATACCACAAATCTTGATGTCTCATCCCTTATTCAGAGACCTCAAGAACATGTCATTGAGTTCATAATTGGTGAAGCTCCTGTCATATGTTCTCAGGTTATTCACTATTCTGAAAAATTTCTCAAAGCTCTCAGTCACTGTGTCTTTCTTGTCTTGTCTGAAGGCTTCATACTGCTGGTTTAATAGATATTTTCTGTCATCTCTAACCTCATCAGTGCCTTCCATATATACAATCAATGATTCCCACATTTCTTTGGATGTTTTGCAATGAATCAAGTTTTGGAATGTGGAGTCATCTATAGCACTGACAATTATGTTCTGAGCCCTCTTTTTCATAGAGGCCAGAATTATCTCATCCTTGTCCATCTCCATGTAGGTCTTAGGTGTCCTTATGTTGGCATAAAGAATTGACACTTTCATAGGTATGAAAGGTCTTTCAATACAGTGATGTATATTCTTGAATCTGCAGCCTCCATGAAGAGTCTAACGCTTTCCTTCCAAATCCCAAAGTTTTCTTTTGAGTAGACTGAGAGTTTGATGGGATGGTTTTCTCTTTGAGCCATGATTTGTTCTCAGTTAATCTTTAGGATTCTCACTAGGCTATTATGTCAGCATAGTGAACCTCCCTCTAATACCAATTATAAAGTGTTTGTTTAGGATAGAGAGAGACCTAGAGGAGGGGGGTAAATAGGTCCAATTTAAATCTTGGCTACTTTTAAATCACAAAAATTTATTAGTGTGTTTATTAACCCAAACACAGTATTCAAGAACACAGTTGATCTACTAAATACAACACATATCTAGTTTAACAAACACAGCACAAATCACAACAAAGCACAGTTGTTTTATAGTGGTTCCTCAATTTATGGGTACATCCACTTTACCCCCTCGCCTATCTAACAATGAACCAAATTCGGTCAAACTCCTCCTTACTTTTCCTCAGATCCTCAGATATTACACCTTAGAGCCCAACTGGCTCCTACAACTCAGACAAAGCAATGTCCTACCACTGATCCTCAAGATCTTACAACTAAGGTTCCTCTTCAAGAACCCTACCTCAGAGTGAACCTCCACTCCTACTCCTTAGGCAAACCCTTGCCCTACAACCTCATAACCTTCCAGTTTCTACAACTTAGAGAAATAGCCCCTTCTCGTACCTCAGGCTCACAGCCCTACCTCAGCCTTTATAATTTAGGCTTACAACTCAGAGAAATCAATCTCCTAAAACTCAGATCTACTGATAGATCTTACAAAATTATTATAATAGAAAAAAATTGAGTTTTGAGGTGTCACCCAGGAAGAAAGAGATTGGTGACTTCTTCTTGATCAGATCTTGATGTGAAATCTTCTACCTTAATCTTGACTGTGAAGAAAAAAAGGTTCAATCCTTCTTAGATTATTCAAAGCTTCTTGAAGGAGAAGGTAGGATTGAATTTGGCTGGAGAAGATTGAAGTTGATCCATGATTTGCCTCCTCTTCACCTTTAGAATTCTATTGAATTGTTCTGACAGACTTAGATGAGAAGAATAATAATGATCGCTCTTCTGTTTCTGTTGTGTTGGTCTCCTTATATAGTCTTTGGCAAGAGTGATCGACTGCCCCAGTTAATCCACTGACATCTGATAGTTCTAACGGTTGTCAGAACTTTAGGCTTCGAATTCTGGACTTAGAAGAATTTCTGTCTTTAGAGCTTCTACATGAACGTGTTGACACCAGTTCTGAGTGTTGACACTTCTGTACTTAGATTTTGTCAACACCAGTCCCGGGTGTCGACACTTCTATTATAGGGATGTCGACATCAATCGAGTGTATCGACACTGCTAGCTTCTTGTGTCAACAAAACTTATCAAATGTGTCGACACTAGTCCTAAGTGTCGACACAGCTGGTTTCTTGACTAACGGTGTCGACCCAAGTCTTGGGTGTCGACACAGCTTGCTTCCTGTCTCAACATAACTTGTGTAAAATTTGTCGACACTAGTCCTGAGTGTCGACACAGCTAGTTTCTTGACTAACAGTGTCAACCCAAGTCCTGGGTGTCGACACAGCTTGCTCCCAATCTCAGCACTACTTGAATAAGGGTGTCGACACTAGTCCTGAGTGTCGACACAACTTGATTCCTTGTCTCAACACTGCTTTTACAAAGGTGTCGACACTTGTCTAGTGTCTCGACACTTTTGTACTTAGTTTACTTTTTTTCTTCAACATAGACACTGCACAAGTAAACTCAACATACATCAAATACGAATTTGTGTGTATCATTGAGTTGAAAGGGCTTCTTCAAATCTGCTACACAATTCCCAATGTATCCAACAGAATGGAAAACCCTTTTATATTTTACTTAAAATGTCACTGCAATGGAGATTTACCAAACAGTTTATAAAATGCTTCTCATTTTTAAAAAGTTCTGCAAATGGAGTTTACCCAAACAGATCTCCTTTTGCAATAGATATTTTTCAAAAGCTCCTTTTCCTACCCTCCTTTTATCACCACTCCTTTTCCTTTTTGAAAAGCTCTCCCAAATAGGCCTCAATGTGCACCTTTTTAGAACGTATGGTGTAACTCTGCAGTTAATCATGTTTCAATTAAAATAGTTACAGTACAGGCGGCATATTTCAGGTCTTTTTATTCACTAATCAGGTTAATGAGTTACAACTTATCAGGTATTCGCTTTTTCTAAAGCAATTTAGGATCCATTTGGCGCGGTGCTGGTGGTCGTAAATGCATGGGTTAAACTATCATTCGTTAAGGATCACCTAACAAACATCATCCGTTTGAACATAAAAGTGGATGAGGTTACTTAGGTGGGCATTAACGAATGATAATAACGTGATATTTATTCCCATATTTGCTTTGATTATGTATTTATTTGTTTCTGTATTGTCTTGTTTCTATATTGAGTGTCTTTGGTTTTAGGAAACCTCCACCAACCATGCTTTCCCTGTTTGATTCGATTTCCTATTTGTAGTGTGTTTTCCTTGTATAGCTAAGGCTGAATATTTGTATATAATGCTATGTGTATAAATGAAAAAGACAAGAAAAAGTATTTCATCATTTTTCTCTTCCACCCGTGAGTGAGAAAAACACATAGGTGTACTTTTTCTTCATAAACTCACGGGTGCAGAGAAAAATGATGAAATACATAAATAAGATTGCAAGTAAGTTTAGGCACATATAAGACATGACGCAATCTTCATAAACTCGCGGGTGGAAGAGAAAATTGATGAAATGCTTTTCTTGTCTTTTTCATCGATACACAGAGGTGTAGCATGATGACAGGAGGAGTTGGAGATGGTGATCGTTCCGGGTTGGATTGTCTTACGAATAGAGAAGTGGTCTGCGTTATGAAATCTTCTTAACACCCAGGCGACCAAACCGAGTGTGACCGAACATTTGACAGGTAAGTTTGTCATTCCAAGTTGGATTATAGATAATGGGGCTTCTTGTCATATGACGGGGAATCTTGATTTGTTGTGTAACGTGCACACAATTGATGCTTGCCCGGTTGGGCTTTCTAATGGAGATTCGACGAATGCCATTAAAGAAGGAGAGTTGGTGGTTGGAAAAATAAATTTGCTTCATGTATTGTGTCGAAACTTACTTTCAATCTGATTTCTGTTAGGATATTTGGTTAATATGTCCGCGCGTGTCAGGACTGACTTGGAACGACCCAATGGGTTTCGTGTCACTAGGGTGTAACGGCTCTACGCTGGAGATACTATATAAGGCCATTCCACATCGATGAGCCTTAGTGGACTATCTTGAGCGGAGCCATCAACATTCTCAAGATATCAGTTAGGGTTTCCGCTCTCTCGTTCTCCCGAATTCTCTCCCGTCTTCCGCCGGCTTTCCAGATTTCGTGAGTTTCTTCCGCTGGCTCTCTCTTCTGCCTCCGTCGGTTCTTGAGGGGACGGGGTCATTCGTCGCTGATCGTGGAAGAAGGAAAGGGCTCTTTCGCCAGTGGTGATTTTTCCAGCCGATCTGGTCTTCCGCCGTTGTTGCGTTTCCCGCTCCAGATCGAGGAAAAGAATCGCAGTTTGTCTCTGTTCTTTCTCCCTAAGCGCCGATCGGAGAGAAGTTTTGTGTTTCTTCTGCAGATCGTGCTTATACTGCCTAAAGTGAGACTGCAGATCGGAGTAGATCTCCCGCTGATTTAGTTTGCGGCGAAGAGGACCTTCTCTCACAGCAAGGTGAAAATTTTGGTCTCCGGTTGACTAGATCCAGTCAAGTCATCAAGCTTTCCATGGTGGAAATTACAGACTACCTTCTGATCTACTATATTGCGGATCTATTATTTTGATGCAAGAAAATCTTGGCAGCAAATAGCCTACAGGAGATCCGGGGTTATTCCTACTTGGCAAATCAGATCAAGTCATATTCTACTTTCTGCGAAAAAAAAAAGGAGAGGAGGAATTTCATTCCAGATCTACTATTTTTCTGCCGATCTCTGGTTCAACGTGGATTTCCTTAGATTCCTGCTTGTGGAGGTAGCTGATCTGATCTAGGTTTTTTGACGATTGCTCTCAGCCGGAAAGGAGGAGCAAATCATTTAATTTTTTTTTCCTGGATTGGATCCGAAGTCTTGAACTCGCCTTCGCACGGCTCAGGTGACCCCGTTCTAGCATTTTTTTTATTTCTGTTTAAATCTAGAACGATGTCGAAGAAAAGCGCGCTCGATACTGTTAAATTGCAATCGTTCGACGCCTCCGACTTTCTCAGTTGGAAAATTCAAGTCCAACTAGGAATGAAGGAACGTGAGATCTTTTACACTGTTCAGAGCGACTTCGCTTCTACCGTCGAGGATGTGGACGAATACCAGTGGAACAAGGATGAGGATTTCTGCAGGGATTACCTGTTGAATTCGCTGAATCCTCGCCTAGCGTTGACCTACCACGCCTACAAAATTGCAAAAGAAATATGGGATCGACTGAACGCGCATTTTCAGAAGGAGGAAGGATTGTCCAAGTCGCTCATTGGAGAAAAGTTCTTCAACTTCAGATTCAAGGCGAACGCGCCTATCACTTCTCAACTCTTGGAGCTGGTCAACCTGCGTCAGAAGCTGGATGATGATCATTCAAAGATGGACGATAGCCTCTTTGTGTACATGATTCTGAGTAAGCTGCCTCCTGAGTGGCTCTTTTTCAAGACCGAGATGCACCGACTGAAAGAGAAGATAAGTTTGGATGAACTCAAAAGGTTCATCCATATTGAGGATCAAAACATCGCTGGAAAAAGCATGGAGCAGGTTGTGCAGCCCTCACAGGCTGTCAACTTCGTTTCACGTCCTAGTAAGCCTTCTCGAAAGCCCCCGGCACCTAAGGGTGATACCCACGCACCGTTGGCGGTCAAAAAGCCTTCTCTCAAAAGGAAGAAGGGCAAGTGCCATAACTGCGGCAAATGGGGTCACTGGGCCGCTGAATGCAAGGGTCCGAAAAGACAAAAGGAGGAAGCCCCACAAAATGTGGCGAACATGGTGGTCGACAACTTTGATCCCAAGTCCTTCGTGGCTATGATTGGGAGTAGTCACCGCAGTGCGTCGTCTGAGTGGTGGCTGGACAGTGGTGCCACCTGTCACGTCACAAATGACATGAGTCTTCTCTCAAAGGTCTCAGCGGTCAAGGATAGAGTCGAGAACTGCAATGGAGGAGCGACAGATGTTACTCATGCTGGGACTGCAGAGCTAGTCCTCTCTTCAGATAAAACTTTAATTTTACAGCACGTTAAAGTAGTTCCTAATTTAACTAAGAATTTGATTTCTATGAGTTTGCTTGATAGAGCTGGAATGTCCTTCACAACCATGAACGGTAGAATGACTTTATCTGTCAATTCTCATTACTTTGGTCGCGCTTACCTGATCAATGGGATGTATAGACTTAGTCTAGATAACGATCGCATAAACCAAGTGAGTTCCACTCTGATAGATCCAAAGTTATTACATAATAGACTTGGACATATTCACTATAAGAAAATGCGAGATTTAGCTAAAAGTCAAAACATTCCTTTAGATCTGTCTATTCGATTTGATAGGTGTGAGGTTTGTGCCCAGACTAAGATCACTAGAAACCCTTTCAAGACCGTTTCTAGGAGCACACAACTTCTGGAGTTGATACATTCCGACCTCTGTGATTTTCGTAGTCATGCCACTAGAGGGGGAAGGAAATATCTAATTACATTCATCGACGATTTTTTCAGATATTGTCATGTTTACCTATTGAAATCGAAAGACGAGACATTCGAGACCTTTAAGATCTTCAAATCTCGGGTAGAAAATCAATTAAATCTAAAAATTAAGAGATTTAGAAGTGACCGAGGAGGAGAGTACACTGCAACTGGGTTTAAGGACTTTTGTGTCTCTGAGGGTATAATCCTAGAAACCACAACTCCTTACTCACCCCAGTCGAACGGCATCGCTGAGCGTAAGAATAGAACTTTAACAGAGATGTTGAATTCTATGCTCCTCACAGCTGGCATGCCTAATTCCTTTTGGGGGGAAGCAGTCCTAACTACAAATCACATTCTAAATAGAGTGCCTCATTCAAAGCTCAACTCTACTCCGTATGAGTTGTGGCATGGGCATCCCTGTAGATATGACACTCTAAAGACTTGGGGCTGTATTGTTTATGTGAGAATACAAGACCTTAAGAGACCTAAGGTGGGACCTAGAACAACGACCTGCGTTTATCTAGGTAGTGCAGAAGATAGTGCAGCTGACCGGTTTCTGGATCTATCCACTAATACAATGATAGAGTCTAGAGATGTTATTTTCTTTGAATACAAATTTATCAAAGATCATGGCTTGACCGTCTCTGGGTCTACTGACATGATTTCAGAATCTACGGTAGAACCTGAAGCTGACCCCTCTGGCACTGCTCCCCAACCTATAGAGGTGGAACCTGTTCCTCTTAGAGTATCTTCAAGAGATAGAATCCCTAAGGATTTTGGTGAGAATTTTGTCACCTACCACTTAGAGGATGATCCATTTTCCTATCAGGAAGCAATGCGATCTAGAGATGCGTTAATGTGGGCAAAAGCCATCGATGATGAGATGAACTCGCTGCTACAAAATAACACTTGGCATCTAGTTGACCTGCCGAAAGGAGCTAAAGTCCTAGGATGCAAGTGGGTACTAAAGAAGAAGTTACACAGTGATGGGTCTATAGTCAGATATAAAGCACGTCTCGTAGCTAAGGGTTATAAACAACAGGGGGGAATTGAATATTTTGACGTCTATTCACCTGTATGTCACCTATCCACTATTAGGATACTTCTTGCCTTAGCTTCTATCGAGAACTTTATAGTTCATCAGATGGATGTAAAGACAGCCTTCTTAAATGGAGAGTTTTATGAGGAGATCTACATGACACAACCTGAAGGTTATGTACATAAGGATCTAAGAGATAAAGTGTGCAAAATCGATAAATCGATCTACGGTCTTAAACAAGCACCTAAGATGTGGCACATTAAATTTGATCAAGTGGTGAAGAGCGTGGATTTCAGTCCAGTCTCTCAGACAAGTGCCTCTACTACCGCTCGATGTCAAATCAAACAGTCATCATATGTCTATATGTGGATGACATGTTGATTCTGGGGTCAGATCTTGCCGCAGTGAGGGATACTAAATCCGCTCTCGCGAAAGCATTTGACATGAAGGACCTTGGTCCTGTGGATACCCTATTAAGTATGAAAGTTAGAGTAGACAAAGGACGTGTCACTCTAAGTCAAGCTCATTACATTGAGCAGATCCTCACTACCTGGGGTTATAAAGATTGTAGGCCTGTTGAAACACCAATTGATCCAACTGTCAAGTTGAGTCCGAATGAAGGGACCGGCGTTGATCAAGTAAAGTACTCAAAGATCATTGGTAGTCTCATGTATGCCACAAGTTGTACAAGACCAGACATTGCCTTCTCGGTTGGCATGCTGAGTCGCTTTACCAGTAGTCCAGGCAAAGAGCATTGGGATGCCTTAGACCGGCTGATGAGGTACTTGAAGGGTACTAAAGATCACGCTCTGTGCTACACTGGTTACCCTCCTACTTTGGAAGGATACTCTGATGCCTCTTGGTGTTCAGAAGTTGGGAACAGCAAGTCCACCAGTGGATTTATTTTCACTTTGGGTGGCGCTGCAGTCACTTGGAAATCCAAAAGACAGACTTGCATAGCTTTGTCGTCTATGGAAGCCGAGTTGTTTGCCTTAGCTTCAGCTGGTGAAGAGGCAGATTGGATCAGGAATTTGATTCTAGACATTCCCTTGTCTAGACTTCAAGTCAATTCTTTGAGCCCTTACTGTGATAATCAAGCAGCAGTCCAAGTCGTGAAAAATGTCCTATTTAATACTAAGAAGCGACATGTACGACTGAGACACGCTCTACTGAATTATCTGAAAGAACAAGGCATTATCACTTTGATCGATGTGCGATCGAAGGATAATCTGGCTGATCCACTGACGAAAGGAATGCCTAAAGACCGATCAATCAAAACAGTGGGGGAAATGGGACTCAAGGCGTTGTAAGTTCAGTCTTAGTTTCAAGGTTAGGCGATTCAGTTCCGCCTTTTGTCCAAATGTTTTGATTTTTCCACTTTCCTTTGTCAAAGCAAGCGTGTTGTGCTCCGCTGATGTTCGGGGTTGCTGAGTACGAATTTGGTGAGTTGTTTCATTCCACAATTGATGTTAACAACTTCATCTGATTTCGTCTTCCTTATCTAGGAGGAGAGTGTTATTCCATATTTGATAACACAATCTGACTAGGTTTGACTCTTCTTCTGTTTATTGGTTCCATTCCACATTTGATGAGTTCCAATAAACTTTAGAAGAACAGTAACCGTGACATTCCACATAGGAACACAGATACAGCTGCGGTGTCCAGAAGTCTGAAATCGTTTCTTTTGGAAACAGATAACAGATTCTGAGGTAGAACCTAAATACTCTACACATGCTTTCTCATTCTGTACTACGTTCATATGAGTAGAACTAGATACTTGTACATTTTCCAAGGTTGAATTCATTCTGAATGAACTTCTCTGTTGGAAATTACAGGGGCTGTTGCCGATGGAGGAGCAATTGCAGGTTGGGATCCAGAGGAGGATGACCTGCTGGACGATGACGTCTAGAGTGTTTGTTTGGTTTCTTTTTCTTCTGCTTAGAGCACTGTTTAGCTCTCTTTTTCTTTCACTTGTTGTTTGGACTTTCTTGCTCTTTAGTTGGTCATGAGACACTAGGTGTTCTGGTACCTGTGCTGTGATTGTACTTTTGATTTTGTTATGATGCTGCTGAGTTTTTCTGTTTATTCTTATGCATGCATACAACTGCTCTGTTTAACGTCCAATATGTTCTGACAAGTGTTTCGGACACGGTTGTGTATTGAGTCGAATTTTAGTTGAACATTACACACACCACACCTTTTTCCGACGTCGGTTTCACCGCGGACATAGGAGGAGATTGTTAGGATATTTGGTTAATATGTCCGCGCGTGTCAGGACTGACTTGGAACGACCCAATGGGTTTCGTGTCACTAGGGTGTAACGGCTCTACGCTGGAGATACTATATAAGGCCATTCCACATCGATGAGCCTTAGTGGACTATCTTGAGCGGAGCCTCAACAATTTCTGTATCACAACTGCTTGAGAAGTCAAATTATTTTGTGCAATTTACTAATAAATTTTGTGTTATTCAGGACCACACTTTGCGGACTTCGATTGGAGTGGGTGAACTGTGAGAAGGGCTATATTACTTGAATGGGACAATATCTGCTAGTGCGCATCAGACCAGTTGTGTAGACAAAAATTATTGGCATCTCAGACTCGGGTATCCATCAAGCAAAGTGATTGATATGCTTCATGTTCTTAAGATAAATAAAGGAAATAATAATACGGGGAAGTCTAATTGTGAAGTATGTTGTAAGGCAAAACAATGTTGTGAACCGTTTCCTTTAAGTAAATATAAATTGACTCATATTTTTGATCATATTCACTGTGATTTATGGGGGCCGTATCGTATGCCCACTTCCTGTGGAGCAGTGTTTTTTCTCACCACCGTCGATGATTACTCTCGTGCTATATGGGTTTATTTGTTAAAAACAAAGTGAAACTACCCAAACTTTGAAGCAATTTTTTGCTATGCTTGAGCGACAATTTAACAAGAAAGTAAAAGTTGTGTGAAGCGATAACGGAACTGAATTTACCTGCATGAAAAATTATTTTCTTGATCATGGTATGCTACACTAAATTTCTTGCGTTGGAACACCCTAACAAAATGGACGAGTTGAACGCAAACATCGGCATATTCTCAATGTTGCTCGGACTTTGCGGTTTCAAGCCCATCTTCCCATTGATTTTTTGGGGTGAATGCATCCTTAACCAATGGATATATCATAAATCGCACTCCCTCATTTATTTTTGGTGGGAAAACGTCATATGAGATGCTTCTTGGAGAAAAACCTTCATATAACCATATGTGGGTTTTCGAGTGTTTGTGTTATGTGCATAAACAAGTCCTTGGCAGAGGCAAATTTGCAAGTCGTAGAAGAAAATGTGTCTTTATGGGCTATCCTTATGAGAAAAAAGGTTGGAGGTTGTATGATATTGAAAATGGAGAATACTTTGTATCTCGAGATATTGTTTTTATGGAAACTGAATTCACTTATGCATCAATAGCACCGATTACTCCTAAAAAAAGCTGAAGACGTTAGTCTAATGGTTGAACCAGAGTTTGTTTTTGTGGAGGAGGCTAAAACTATTAATATGGTTCAATCCGAAAAGGAGTTAGAAACAAAACTAGAATATCGATATAGGTACTGCAGCAGGAAGCGATTGATTGGGTGCAAAAAATACTGGTTTGGGTCGTGTACGTACTTCGTGAATGTCGAGCATCATTGTATCTAAAGAATTATATGACAAACAATACCACTTGTGTTGCCCCTTCTCCTAGTTCATCCATTCAATTGAAGTCCTCAGGTACGCCCTACCCTTTAACATATTATGTAAATTGCAATAATTTTTCTCCATGACACAGGAAGTTCTTGGCAGCTATTACTGCAGGAGAAGAACCACCCAGTTTTCAAAAGTTGTGAAATCTGTACATTGGCGAGACGCCATGCAACAGGAAATTTAGGCTCTAGAAAATAACAACACATGGACTTTGATTGATTTCCTCCTGGTAAGAAAGCAATTGGGTCCAAATGGATTTATAAAACAAAATATAACTCTGATGGAACCGTGGAAAGGCTCAAAGCTTGTTTGGTCATAATGGGAAACAAGTAAATTGAAGGGCTTGACTACAACGAAACGTTCGCACCAGTAGCAAATATGGTGACTGCTCGAACATTTTTAGCGACTGCCGCAGCAAAGAATTGGGAACTGCATTAGATGGATGTTCATAATGCATTTCTTCATGGGGATCTTATGGAAGAAGTTTATATGAAGTTGCCTCCTAGTTTCACCGATTGTGCTTCTGGAAAGGTGTGCAGACTTTTCAAATCTCTCTATAGCTTGAAACAAGCCCCTCGATGTTGGTTCGCAAAATTAGCGACCGCTTTGAAAAAGTATGGATACCAACAATCGTATTCAGATTATTCTTTTTTACTTATAATGATGGCGGAAAACGATTACACATCCAGGTTTATGTGGACGAATTGATCATCTCAGGGGATGATACTTGAGCTATACGAGATTTTAAACAATATTTGAATGAATGCTTTCATATGAAAGATCTTGTCATCCTCAAGTATTTTTTTGGCCTAAAGGTGGCACGTAGCCCACAAGGAATAGTTCTAAGCCAACGAAAAAAATGCTTTGAAGTCGGGTTGTTGGGATGTCGACCTGGTGGTTTTCTACTAGAACAACATCATCAGCTTGGCTCATCTGACAGTCCACTGTTTCAACAACAAGAATCATATGGACGTCTTGTTGGACGGTTAATTTACTTGGCAATTACTCGGTTAGAGCTTTGTTATTGTGTTCATATCTTGGCTCAATTTATGCACCACCCTCGTGTTGATCAATGGGAAGCTGCACTTTGTGTTGTTCGCTATTTGAAGGGTCATCCGGGGCAAGGAATTTTGCTTCAAGCCAATAGTGATCTCCGGCTTTACACGTATTGTGATGCTGATTGGGGTAGTTGTCCAAAGACACGTCAATCTTTGACGGAGTATTTTATTTTTCTTGGCAATTCACCGATATCTTGGAAAACCAAAAATCAACAGACAGTTTCACGCTCATCTGCCGAAGCGGAATACAGATCCATGACTACTACATGTTGTGAATTGAAATGGTTGAAAGACTTGCTGACGACACTCGAAGTTAACCATTCTGGACCTATGTGTCTGTATATGAGAGTCAAGCAGCTTTACACATCGCAGCTAACCCGATGTTTCACGAACGGACAAAACACATTGACATAGATTGTCACTTTGTTCGCGATGAACTTCTTGTTGGGCATACCGTGACCTCTTATGTTTGGTCTTCGGAACAGCTTGCCGATATATTTACTAAAGCATTGAGAAATAAACAGTTTGATTATTTCTTATTCAAGTCGGGCATTCGTGATCTTCATGCTCCAACTTGAGAAGGAGTAATAACGCTATATATTTGTTCCCATATTTGCTTTGATTATGTAATTATTTGTTTCTTTATTTGTCTTGTTTCTATATTGAGTGTCTTTGGTTTTAGGAAACCTCCACCAGCCATGCTTTCCCTGTTTGGTTAGGTTTCCTATTTGTAGTGTGTTTTCCTTGTATAACTAAGGCCGAATATTTGTAGATAAAGCTATGTTTATCAATGAAAAAGACAAGAAAAGGTATTTCATCATTTTTCTTTTCCACCTGAGTTTCTCTTCTTCCCCTTAGAATCAAATTTATCAAATGACAATTTAACCTCCATATTCTTGACCGCCGCCACCATGCCAAACAGAGTCTTAGCTTGATTATACAGAAGTTGTGTCACTTCCTTTTGTGAAACAGCCCGTTGACACGCCTGTTCCTTCCTACTGTGATTCGCCCAGCTAAATACCGCTCATCGGTGAGCCTACTCATCGGCTGAATACAAATTCTCGCTTAGATGTTGCCTCCATGCATAGTGGTTTGTCAACTACTGCCGTGGTCGGATTCTCGGTGATGACGCTCAATTCAACAGGTTGGGGGTTCTCTAAATCAACAAATTAAATGGACGCTCACCACTACAAGTATATCCCTAATATGCCCAAATGATCAGTAGTGGTTTTTAGAAGTGGAGGTGTAAAAAAATATTGGAGTCTTAATTGCCAATAGAATACAATATAACTAATATGCCTAGGGCTTTGTTTGGTGTCGCTGGATTGCACCATTTTTGTTTTCCACAAATCAATGTTTCGTCTTTTTTTGTTGTTGTTTAAGACGACGTCGTTTTGAAACCTCCATTTTTAAAATAACCAAGTTATATAGGTCATATTTCTACGTACGTGCATCTATAGCACGGATCTGTTCTTTACAGGAGAGGTTCATGTTCAATCTTTTGTGCCCTTCTTTTCGCAAGCAAACAAAAAAAAAACTTCCCTTGATCTTGTGTCCGTCCTTCAATCATGCGAAGAAGACAATTGTTCGTCTTCTCAAATCCACTTGTTCTGTGGTCGAGTTGATGTGAGTAGCTTGTCCAACATTCCCTTCGTTGCATAAATAGGTGAGCTTAAACATCTGATAAAGAAGTGAGCTTCATCACCTAAAGATTTGGATTTTGGGGTATGAGTCGTTTTTCGATCTTCTCCTTGTTCAATTTCTTTACAAATCCGAGTTGTTATCACGTTCTTCAAATTTTACATGTAGGATTTTCTTCTACAATTATTCCAAGATTCATGATAGGTTTTCCTTCATATATTTGTCATTAATTTGCTCATCCCTGTATAGCATTAACACAGTAAGAGTTTTCCGCTAGGCTTTCTCTTCATCTAAATTTGTAATATCACAGCTTTGAATCCATTCATCCCTATATAGTTGAAACAGCCAACATATCCCTATTGATAGTTAAAAAATTAATATGGCATGAAAAATTATAAAAACTCCATTTTTTTTTGTCAAACATGACCTTCTAAACCACATTGAAAATAGAGTTTCACCCAAGCAGTTAAACACTGCACATTCCGTTATCTAGAAAACTCCTTTAAATTTCATTTCTATTGGCTATTTTTTCATCACAAAACACACTCTAAAAAAGAAAATACTAATGCGCCTATCTGTATGTATATATTGTTAGTGTATATTTGGACAATTAACGGGTTCGGAGGCTTAACGGGTCGTGTCGGGTACACGGTTAACCCATACCCGTAGTAACTCCTAAGGGTTTGCCTATTTATACCCACCTAGGGGCAACGGGTAGGGGATTCCACCTAGATCCCCATCCGGATGCTTCGAGCAACACGTACATATATGTGTTACGGACCTCACATGGTTCTATTTTTGAACAGGTGTGCAGGCCGTACACCCCAATTCATCTCCGCATATGAAGCGTGGTCCATGTGTTCCGTATGTGGAGATGGATTGGGATGTACGGGCTGTAGACCTGTCCAAAAATGAAACTCTGCTCGGCCCATAACAATATGTAATATAAATAATATCAATTTAAACTTTAAAGTGATATTTAATTAGTTTTTATAAGATTAAACAAACCCTAATGAAGAATGAGGAATCTCCAAAGCAAATTATCATCCTACAATATATAAGAGTAAAATAGTGGACAAGACTAGACCGGCCGGTGGCCTTTTTGTCTTTTCCTCCCTTTTTCTGTTACTCCGCAAAATCATGACAAGCCCATCTACAATCATATCTTGCACAACTCAGTAATATTTTTTAATATTTTAATAATATTTATAATAATATATTAATATTAATATATATATAAATATTTCCTATCAGGGTCTACTGTTTGGGTCCGAGCTCCTTGATTCTGATTTCTGAAAATATTCCGTACCTGCGCCACGTGGTGGGCCCGATGAGTTTTCTCTCGACCCAATAATATATATCCTCGTTTTCATACTCAGGTGTATCATACATACGGTGGGCTGGTTTTCAATTCTACGGTTCAGAACGCATTTTCTGTTTGGAATTATTGTAGCCCTCTTTGTTTTGAAATTTAACTGTTCTTTTTGGCATTTTCTGCTTCTTCTTTTATGGCCTGTAGACGTACTTGTTGGAGATGCGGGTTCCATTTGGGGGGACTTATTTTCAGCGGTCAAGCGGTTACAACCGCATGAATCGGATCTTAATTATGGTCAGATTCATGCGGTCATAACCGCTTGACCGGTGAGAATAAGTCCCCCCAAACGAAGCCGCGGACGTAAACACAAGAGTTAAATCGTCATTCATTTAAGGATCATCAAACAAATATTATCTATTTGAACATAAAAATGAATGAAGTTTTTTACGTCAATCGGTAGCATTAACGTGTTTTTCACCGCGTCAAGTACATGAGCGGCTAAAGAAAGTGGCCAGATTTCTGTATATATTTCGAATGATCCAAAACCTAGAATGAGTAGAAGTTTACATAGCAATCAATACATATACAAAATACCCCAAATATCCCCGTGTTAACTGCCCCGAACATCCACAAGCAGAATCAGACTGTTTTTCAGTAGTTCGGAATCAAAATTGCTTTTAAGATAGGATTTGAAACATATAATTAACAATCTCAATGATGTTTCTCATTCTGCCGCTCTATTGTTCGTGGGATACTGCTTAATTACCAAACTGTCATATAGCCTTAGTTGGGGGCAATGCTCTGGCCTGGGAGTCATGTCATGCACTTAAGACTTATTTTAGATCCATAACTTCTGATTATTGTTAGAAATTTCGTTGAGAGAAAACTCTAACCAGTAAATAGAATATAAACACCAATGGATTGCAATTATATCAAGGAACAAGCTACAACACACACCAACGCATGACAACCTTATGAGCTATTGGACATTAACAATACAATAAACAAGGTAAAACAACCAAAACAGTAAATCCAGCAGCTCGGCTGCGGACAGACTCAGACCGGCAGCGACCTCCACATCCCCAGCTCGCAGCAATTAAGACAGGTCGGCAGTGACCTCAAGGAACAACGACTACACCTTCCCAGCTCGCCAGCAACAACAGCACACTAGCTCGCCAACGACAACTCCTACACCAGCTCGCCAACAACAGACTTCAACCCGTCAGCGACAAGCTCAGCAAATCGTCAGCGACTAAGCCAGCAGCTCGCCAACAACTGTCTCCAGTCCGCCCTTAGCAGCTCACTTCAGCAGCTCGCCAGCGCTTAACCTCCAGCAGCCCGCCAACAACTAACTTCAGTCTGCCCAAACCTCCTTGCAGCCCGCAACACCCGACGATTACAAACAACCCAGTCCGCGGAAAAGGCACCAAAAACCACCTTGTCCTCCTTTACTTGATCTACAAAGAAGAGGAAAAGCACCCTATTTATAGAGAGCGGACACAGAACGACAAACACCAGATGGCGCAGCGGATCAGCCAAGAACATCAAACGACGATTTCGACCAACAAAAAATCACCCTTCTCACTTCACAAAAATCAACACTCTCCCCTGAAGTGAGCCCCAGAGACAACACCAAGGAGAGATCGAAGTTGCTCAAATGGCCCTTTGTACAAGGCCTTTGTGAGAATATCTGCAATATTGTCCTGACTTCGCACATGCTCCACAACAAGAGATCCGTCTAGCACTTTCTCCCGAATAAAGTGATGCTCAATCTCAATATGCTTTGTTCGCGGGTGACAGACAGTGTTTGTGACAAGTTTCAGAGCACTCTCGTTATTACCGCGAATCAAAGTTGGCCCCTTTATCTCCTCATCAACATCCTCCACCAGTCTCCATAGCCAGATGCACTCTTGAGCAGCAAGGGCAGACGCCTTGTACTCTGCCTCTTTGGTAGATAAGGATATCGAGTCTTGTTTCTTACTACACCAAGAGATGATAGCCCCTTTTCACATGAACCCAAACCCGGATGTCGACTTTCGATCATCAGCATCTCCAGCATAATCTGCATCCGTATACCCATGCAGAGTGAAGCTTGACTCTCTCCCATACAGCAGCCCCATGTCCAAGCTGTTAGTCTTCACATACTTCAAAATCCCCCTGGCCGCCTCGAGATGAAGCAATCGTGGCTCGTACATATATCGACTTTCTCGACCAACAACATAAGCAATGTATGGGCGAGTGATAGTCAAGTAAATTAGACTCCCCATCAATGCCCGAAAAATCTGCGGATCAGGAAGAGTCCTCCCCACATCCTTCTGAAGTTTTAGCCCAACTTCAAATAGTATAGAGGCGTTCTTCTCATCCTTCATGCCGAAGCGCTATATGATCCTCTCATCATAATCTCTCTGAGATACATGTATACCTTCCCCCCCTTTCTCAATCTCCAAACCAAGGAAATGGTGCAATTCGCCTAAATCTTTCATCTCGAAGCGGATTGATAGTTCCGCTTTAACCCTTGTCACCTCCCCGTCATTATTTTCGGTTATGATCATGTCATCGACATATAAAAGAACCAGTACATGTAATCATCCTTCTTCTTCACGAACATGCTGGAGTGGGAGTCAGATGAGTTGTATCTATAGAACTGAAGGTACTCAGCAATCTTCCCATACAAGGCTCTTGGTGCCTGCTTTAACTCGTACAAAGCCTTTTCAGTTTGCACACATGTTGTGGTAGAGACTTAGACACATATCCCGGTGGCTGCTCCATGAATATGTATTTATTAATCTCATCATACAGGAAGGCATTCTTAACATCAAGTTTCCACAACTTCCAGTTCCGACATGCTGCTAAGGCAATGACTGTCCTTACAGATGTCATTTTCACCATACGGCTGAAAGTCTTCTCATAGTTTTCGCCGTATTTCTGTAAGAAACCTCGAGCAACAAGCCTCGCTTTGTATCACTCCAGTCCTCCATCAACCTTCCTCTTGACCTTGTACACCCATTTACAGGTGACGGGCTTTATATTTCTAGTCAAAGGAACAAGGTCCCAAGTCTCATTCTTCTCTAGAGTTGTCATCTCTTCTCTCATGGCTTCTTAAAGTCTTTGTTTTCAATAATAGCTAAATCACCTAGAGGGTGGGTGAATAGGTTTCTTAGTTACTTGTGCCTATCTTTGATTTTTCTTCTTTTTGGTGCTTAGGATGTTAATTGTTTTCTGCTTTCAAGACATACACAACCTGCAAATAATAAACACACAAAAAAGCACACCCAAAATTATAGTGGTTCCCCAAATTATGGGTACGTCCACTTTAACTCCCACCTTTCTAACTTATCGTCATGGCAGAAAGGCACTGAGGGAGCTCTCATCACTCAACGCCATGGCAGAAAGCGTAGAGGGAGCTCGCCTCACTCAACGCCACGGCAGAAGGCTCTGAGGGAGCTCGCCTCACTCAACGCCATGAAAAAAAAGGCGCTGAGTGAGCTTGCCTCACTCAACGCCATGATAGAAGGCATTGAGTGAGCTCGCCTCACTCAACGCCACGACAGAAGGCGTTGAGTGAGCTTGCCTCACTCGACTCCACGGGCCTGGCTCGCTTGGGTCTTGGGATGGACTTGGCCAGTCTGGCTCATGCTGACCCCACTCGCCGGATACGGGGTTGTACACAATCCCCGCTCTTTGCGAGGTTGGCATAAGCTCAAAAAGAAACATCCAACCCTATGGGATTCGGCGAGTGTGGCAGGAGCCATGGAATCTTTTGGCGGGGACCACCAGCGGCTATAAATATGCGCCTGCGTACCTGGGTGGCCTTTGCCACTCTCCTCCGCCCTGAACTTGCCGAGATGCCTTTCCCTAAGGAGCTCCAAGATAGGCTTGCAAAAGCTCGCGAGATCTCCTCCACCCGCGTCGCTAGCTTAACCTCCATTGCCCCTATCATCCCACGGAGCACCCACGCCAAATCAAATTCGGCCAAGAGGGTGAAGCCAGATGCAAAGGCATCCGAATGCGCCTACCAGGATTTATATTAAGAAGGCCCTGGAGCCTGAGACGGGCTCCTCCACCTTGCGTTCCCCTTGAAAGGAGGGGAGTTTTATTGACCTCTGCGATGACCAGGACTGCCGGGATGGGGGCGGCGGGATCACCTCTCCGGCCCTGGGCTGATATTCATCCCGCTGACCTGCAGTTCGGGGCCTTGGAGGCTCGTCACCGTGACCCGTCCCCGTCTTTTGGGACCCTATGGCTGAATTCACAAAATCCGGACTCGTCGATCCGCGTTCCCCCCTCTTAGCTCGTCGAGACTTCAAGGGATGGTGTCAGAATCATCCCAGTGTCGGGCTTCAACCTCATTTCACCCCGAATGCAGCCTCCGGGTCGCGGTAAAGATCTGAAAATGCCTCCACCCGCTTTTCCCTCGATGCGCCGAGTTCTTCAGGTAAGTCGTCCTTTACTAGGTTGCCCGCAGTTCCTCCTGATGTGTTCGCCTTTCACATTATTCAACCATTCTTGCAGCCTTACACAGTCAGGCGGAGGCCGACGAATCCTTGGAGCGAGCTCATTACTCGCCCTTTCCTTCCCCGAAGACCTTGGAGTCCTTCCTGGACGTCGAGCTGGGGGGCCCTGAGCTAACGAAGCGAGGAATCGAGGTCCTCAAGAAGATGGTGCACGAGCTCCACCGGCTGCGGGAAGACAATGACGTGCTGCAGTGGGAGTGTGCATGGTTGGTAGGCGAGGCGAGAGAGAGCCTGACGGGCGAGACGACGTCCCTTTCACTACTGCTGGAAGAGCTGGACGAGAACCTTTTGGCAGCCCGGGGATGCTTTAGGCGGATCCGCGAGTTCCGCAACTCGCGCCGGCCTACGGGGAAGGAGATGCGAGACCAGGGAAGATAAAGAATGGCCCCCTGGCGGGCCTACTGGGACTCGACTTCTGCCCCCTCAGCTCGCGCGTGCGCCGAGATGGCCTCCTTGCTTGCATTCAATTTCCCTAGGCAATATCCCCTTGGGCCTGTAATAACTTAGAAACATTTTCAGACTTTATTGCTTGTTTATTCGAATATAATATTCTTGATTGGCGCGTGATGGGACGGGTCCTGGAAGTCGGCGAGCTGGATTAGGCGAGCTGGACCAATCGGTCAGCTCGGCCCTTGACCCCTTTTTCTATAAATAGGCACCCTCACCTACTCTGACTTACTGCTTTTATTGCATCCGTACTTTCCTCCTCTGCTCGCCCCCTTCTTACCTGCACTTGCTCTTTACGTTTTTCGCGATCATGGGGAAGTCCAACCCTGATTCCGATGGTCGCTCCAAGTGCGCTCAGCACTTTACCGACTACTGTTTCTTTGAGGGGAACACGACGGAGGAGGAGTTCGCCGCGTTCAGTGCCGACTTCAAGCCCCCTGGCTTCGAGGTGCGCCGTCCTAGGGAGGGCGAGGCCATCAACACTTTCTACCCCGAGGAGCTCGCCTTCCCTATCTCGCATTTCGAGATGGGGCAGCGGCTTCCGCTCTGTCCGAAAGTCCGCCAGATCCTCAACTACTTCGGCGCGGTGCCCGCGCAGTTGAACCCGAACTCTATCGCAATGATGGTGGCGTTTGCGAGCTTCCTCCGTCGGGAGAGAATAGAGTTCAACCTGACTGTGTTCAGGAAACTCTTTACTTACAAGGAGACCCCCGAAGACGTCTCCTACTTTGGGGGCTCCTTCATCAAGGTTCGCGAGATCGCGAACAAGCACCACATCTGGATGACCAAGATTGTCTTCATCAAGGGCGATCTTGGGAACGTCCCCTACTCGCCGCAGCAAAAATGCGAGGAGGCATACCGACCCCACCGTCTCCGGCAACGACGCCGAGCTCTACAAGTTTTTCCTCCACAAAGACTTCGAGGTCATCTTCCTCCGAAAGGGCCTCGACTCGCTCCTCCCCGTCCTTCCCGGCGAAGGTATATCTTTTAACTTTCCTCCTTGCCAGATCTCGCTAAATCCACTGGAATTTTTCTAAGTTATTTCTACAGGAGAGCGGTTGATTCCCGAGAACCCGCATTTCGC
The DNA here is from genome assembly GCA_039513925.1 of Platanthera zijinensis. Lineage (NCBI taxonomy): Eukaryota > Viridiplantae > Streptophyta > Magnoliopsida > Asparagales > Orchidaceae > Platanthera > Platanthera zijinensis. The sequence continues at coordinate 55,348,996 of CM077084.1, read as the reverse complement.
GGATCCGGGTCTACCCGCCGACCCACTCACCTGCGAGAAGGCGGCTGCAGCCGCCTGCAGAGACGAGCTGTCGTCGTCTAAGCCTTCTAGTAGGAAGCGGGCTAATCCCGCGGGGTCCAGATCGCCTCGCCGCCATTCACCGCAGAAGAAGCTTAAAGCGATGGTGGTTTCTCGGGCAAAACAACAACCACATCCCAAGTACATGAGCTCGCCCGAGACCACCCCGGACAGATCGCCGAGGAGCCCGTTGAAGGAGACAACGGGCTAAGAGAAGGAGGGAGGCGAGCCTTCTGCTCCTGCAGTCAAGAAGCCCCCGACCCGCGAGCTGGGTTCGTAGAAGAGTCACCCCCTCTTCGGCCTTGGGGGGAGGTGGAAGGACTCAGCCGGCGAGCCCGTGGTTCAGTGGGACGAGTCCTCCCACCGGATCTCCGTCTCCACCCTCCAATCCTCCTGGCCCGGCCGTGAGCCCTCCTCAGGTCAAGCATATGCGCTCGGCTTTGGCCTCTGCGGGCGCGAGGACGCTGCAGCCTACAAGCGCATGACCCTGCGCCAACTCGGCCATGAGGGCCTGCAGGCTCACATGCGGGCACTGGAGCTCCACAACATGGCGGTTCATCGTGGCTTCAACCTCAGCCACCTCCTATAGAAGGCGGAGCAGAAGCGCGACCTGGCCCAGGACAGGGTCGTTGACCTGGAGCGAAGGCTCGGCATTGCCGAGGATCTGCTCGCCAAGGGGGTCGGCGGGCTAGTGAGTACCGATCATCCCTTTCCCCCCTTTTCCTTCTACTTAGGATTTTTCATCTTCTGGTTTACCTATCCATTCTTACCTCAGGATGCTGAGGCTGCCCGGGAGCTGCGGGCTCGCGCCGCTGGGTTAGAGGAAGAGAACCACCAGCTCCGTGCTCACTCTGACGTGCTGGAAACTTGCGCCGCCGAGCTGGAAGCCCGCACCGCCGAGCTGGAAGGGAAGAATGCAAAGTTGTGCGAAGAGAACAAGGGGTTTCGCGGCAAGATCGCTCGTCAGGTCGAAGCTTTTCTCCCTCCCGGCGGTAGCGAGCCTCCTTTCCCATACAAGAGCCCCACGATCTTCAGCGAGGCGGAGGTCGCTGAAAGGTTGCGGGTCAACTCAATCGCATCCGCCGAGTGCACCCTGCAGATTATGAAGGATATACAGGTGCTGGTGGAGGGCTGCGAGGAGGCCACAGTCCGAGACCTGATGCCGAGTCTGTTCCCTGCCCACGCCGCCGAGCGAGAAGGAAGATAGTCTCGACTTGTTTTTTGGCAAGGACTTCAAGGACCATCCTTCCGGCGGAGTAGACGGAGACGTCCAATCCGGGGGAGGAGGCGAGAGCTTACCCCCCTCCCCCTCTTCTTCTTTTTCTTTCTTGTAATTCTCTCTCCCCTTTTGTAACCTCGCCGAGGCGAGCACCCTTTTTGTAATCATCTTATACTGAATGAAAACTGAATTATTCTATCTCCTTTGCTTTTGAACTTTCCTTCTGCGATGCACTCGGCCGCGAGCCCTCCTCTTTGTTGGACCTCGCTAGGATAGAACCCGCCGCTAGAGTTCCTGTTTAGTATTCGTATCCGCGAGTGGATTTCAAGAGCTCGCCCCCCAGGTTAACTAGGAATAGACCACCTGCCGAGCTGGGTTTACCACCACCCAGCTCGCGCGCGAGCTCTCTTCTTTTGTTGATGTCAGGCCAAAATTGTCAAAATATTTCACAAGCAAAACTGAAGAGGGCGGAGTGCCTTGTTGGAGCTCGTCCTCCTTAATAGGAGGCTTAGGACGGCTCGCCTTCTTTTGCCGAGCTAGGCCCTTGAGCTTCGGCTCGCCTATAAGGACCTCCTCCTCTACACCCTTAGGAAAGCGATCTTCCTAAACAACTCCCGGAAAGGGTGGGACTCCCTCGAGTGACATCCAGCCCTGCCAACTAGGTGAGAGCCTGGTAGCGGGATCTGCTCGGGGTCTGGGGAAGACTCCCTCGAGTGACATCTAGCCCTGCCAGCTAGGTAAGTGCCTGAGAGTGGGATCTGCTCGGGGTCAGGGGCAGACTCCCTCGAGTGACATCACGCCCTGCCAGCTAGGTGAGAGCCTGACAGCGGGATCTGCTCGGGGTCTGGGGCAGACTCCCTCAAGTGACATTTAGCCCTGCCAGCTGGGTGAGAGCCTGGCAGCGAGATCTGCTCGGGGTCTGAGGCAGACTCCCTCTAGTGACATCTAGCCCTACCAGCTAGGTGAGAGCCTGGCAGCGGGATCTGCTCGGGGTCTGGGGCAAACTCCCTCGAGTGACATCTAGCCCTGCCAGCTAGGTGAGAGCCTGGCAGCGGGATCTGCTCGGGTTCTGGGGCATACTCCCTCGAGTGACATCCAGCCCTGCCAGCTAGGTGAGAGCCTGACACTAGGATCTGCTCGGTGCCTGGGGCAGACTCCCTCGAGTGACATCCTGCCCTGCCAGCTGGGTGAGAGCCTGGCAGTGGGATCTGCTCGGGGTCTGGGGCAGACACCCTCGAGTGACATCCAGCCCTGACTGCTGGGTGAGAGCCTGGCAGCGGGATCTGCTCGGGGTCTGGGGCAGACTCCCTCGAGTGACATCCAGCCTTGCCAGCTAGGTGAGAGCCTGACATCGAGATCTGCTCGGGGTCTGGGGCATACTCCCTCGAGTGACATCCAGCCCTGCCAGCTAGGTGAGAGCCTGGCAGCGGGATCAGGTCGGGGTCTGGGGCAGACTCCCTCGAGTGACATCCAGCCCTGCCAGCTAGGTGAGAGCCTGGCAGCAGGATCTGCTCGGGGTCTGGGGCAGACTCCCTCGAGTGACATCCAGCCCTGCCAGCTAGGTGAGAGCCTGGCAGCGGGATCTGCTCAGGGTCTGGGACAGACTTCCTCGAGTGACATCCATCCCTACTAGCAAGGTGAGAGCCTGGCAGCAGGATCTGCTCGGGGTCTGGGGCAGACTCCATCGAGTGACATCCAGCCCTGCCAGCTAGGTGAGAGCCTGGCAGCGGGATCTGCTCGGGGTCTGGGGCAGACTCCCTCGAGTGACATCCAGCCCTGCCAGCTAGGTGGGAGCCTGGCAGTGGGATCTTATCGGGGTCTGGGGCAGACTCACTCTTCCATTTGCACAAGACATGTCATGATCATAAGCATCTAGAGAAATTTTACTTCATAAAGTAGAACTTACACGACTCAGGGGTAAAAGCGTTTTAGGTCATCACCACTCCAGGTGAGACCTAGGGTTTCGCCTTCCACATTCCGGAGGGAATACCCTCCTGACTTCAAGACCTCCTGCACTATGTATAGCCCTTCCTAGTTGGGGTTGAGTTTCCCCACTGAGGCTGACCTTCCTGCGGCATCCACCTTTCTTAGGACCAAGTCCCCCTCTGCAAATTATTTGACTCTAACATGCTTGTCAAAGTACTTGGTCATTCTCCTCTTTACTTCCTCTTGTCTGATGGTAGAGAGGTCTCGCAGCTCCTCAACCGTGTCGAGTGAGAGCCGCAGCTCCTCCTCATTCTCGGCTCTCCATTCTTCTCTGCCCTCTCCTTCCTCGACCACCCGAGGCGTTCGGACCTCGAACTCTACCGGAAGTACCGCCTCGCACCCATGGGAGAGTTTGAAAGGAGTCTCTCCTGTGGCTGTGTTGGGTATGGTTCTAAGGGCCCAGAGCACCGAAAGGAGTTTCTCCACCCAGCTTCCTCTCAGATTCCCCACCTTCTTCTTAAGGAGGTTAACAATGATCTTGTTCGTCGCCTCCACCTGCCCGTTGCTTCTGGGGTGATGAATCGAGGTGAACCTGAGATCTATCCCGAGCTGCCCGTAGAAGCTAATGAACTCGGCGCTGGCAAACTGAGGGTCGTTGTCTGTGACAATGGCCTGGGGCAACCCGTGACGGCAGATGATCTCCCCTCATACAAAGTTTCTGATGACCTGGGAGGTTACCTTGGCCAGCGCCTTGACTTCCATCTACTTGGAAAAATAGTCGATCATGACTATCAAGAATCTTCTTTGGCCGCTGGCCTGGGGGAAGGGTCCGACCAAATCCATTACCCAGATTGCAATTGGCCAGGGTACTGTGATACTCATGAGGCGTTGGACTGGTTGCAGCTGGAGGGGAGCGAATAACTGGCAGTTATGACACTCCCTCGTGAATTTTTCCGTGTCTTGGCCCAAGGTTGGACAAAAATATCCTTGCCTGATGATCCGGCCTTCGAAGGTCCGACTCCCGGAGTGGCTTCCACACTCCGTAGAGTAGATCTCCTCCAAGATCTTCGGGACCTCCCTCTCGGCCATGCAACGTGCCAACGTCCCGGAGAGGGTCTTCTTGTATAGCTGGCCGTCTCGCATGAGTTAGTATGCTGATTTGTGCTTGAGCTTCTTCCTGTCCATACCCTCAGGATACTCTCCCGTAGACAAGAAAGTTATGAAAGGGTCCATCCACGAGGGGTGTTGTTCCACCTCCATCAGGTCTCCCTCCTCAATGGAGGGATGAAACAAGTCAGTGATGGTACCCCCCACCCGGGGACCATGCTTCGCCAGTTGATATACCTGCTTGTTTTCCTCCCTGGGCACGTGCTGGATGGAGAAAGTCTGGAATGTGCTGATGACCCCCTTCACCTTTACCAAATACAGCTGCAGAGTTGACTCCCTTGCCTCGAACTCTCTATTAATCTGGGAGGCCACCACCATGGAGTCAGTGAGGACCTCCACGTCACACACCCCCAGCTCCCTGGCCAAGCGAAGGCCTGCAATCACAGCCTCATACTCGGTCTGATTGTTGGTAATGGGAAAATGCACCACTACTGTTTGCTCAATCCTCATCCCTCGTGGACTCTCCAAGATCACCCCCACTCCCAGGGAATGTCTTCCTGACGCTCCGTCCACCATCACCTTCCAGGGGACTGGGCGAGGGAGTTCCTCCTCTGCCACTTCCACCATATAGTATGCCAGGAAGTCGGTCATCGCTTGTGCCTTGATCGAAAGGCGAGGAACAAAGGAAATGTCGAATTCGCTTAACTCTACTAACCACTTGGCCAGCCGTCCTGAGTGCTCCACCCCCTCGAAGATGTGCGGAGGGGTTGGTTAGTCACCACTCGGATTGAGTGTGCCTGGAAGTAGGGCCGGAGCCTCCGAGCTGAAATGACGAGAGCAAAGGCCAGCTTCTCCAGGATAAGATACCGAAGCTCTGCCTTCCTCAAGACCCGACTCACATAGTAAATCAGGAGTTATTTCTTCCCCTCTTCCCGAACCAACACGGAGCTCAGGGCCTCCGCTCCGACCCCTAGATACAAGGACAAGTCCTCCCCCTCCTTTGGCCCTTGGAGCAGGGGGGCCTGAGTCAGCTGTCTCTTCAAGGCCTGAAATACCTCCTCGCACTTTGAGGTCCACTCGAACTTCCGACCTCCCCTCAGGGTCTTGAAGAAGGGAGAGCACTTCTCCTCGGCCCGGGAGAGGAATCAGCTCAACCCTACTAACTTTCTCGTCAACCGCTGCACTTCCTTGGCATTCCGTGGTGATCCCAACTCCACAATTGCCCTCACCTTATCAGGGTTGGGCTCTACACCTGTATGGGTGAGGAGATGCCCAAGGAATTTCCCCCTGTTCGCCCTGAAAATGCACTTCAAGGGGTTTAGTCTAATTTTATACCTGCGGAAAGTGGCAAAAGTCTCTTCCAAGTCCCGAAGGTGAGAGTCGACGTCTTGGTTCTTGATCATGAGGTCGTCGACATACACCTCCAGGTTCCTTCCCTTCTGCTCTCGGAAGACCCTGTCCATCATCTTTTGATAGGTCGCCCCTGCATTTTTTAGCCCGAACGAAATCATTTTATAACAATAACATCCATCCCCTGTGATGAAGGAGACATCCTTGATGTAGGGGGGGTGCATCCTGATCTGATGATAACCTGAAAAAGCATCTAGGAAACTCATTATAGGGAAACCGACGGCTGAGTCAACCAGCGCGTCGATCTGAGGCAAGAAGTAACAATCCTTGGGGCATGATTTATTAAATAAAGAAAAATCAATACACATTCTCCACTGGTCGTCCCCTTTTTTAACCATAACAACGTTGGAGACCCAGCCGGGGTATTGGATCTCGGATAAAAAACCAGCCTTGAGGAGCTTGGTCACCTCCTCCCGAATTGGCTCGGCCAACTTGTCCATTATGAACCACTTCTTCTGCTGGATGGGGTGAGCCTCCAGATCCAGGTTGAGGTGATGGCAGGCCACGACCGCATCGATCCCTAGCATCTCCACGGCACTCCAGGTGAAGGAATCCACATTATTCCAGATACACTCCAGCATCATGCCCTGAGACTCCGGGGTCAGCCCCGCACTGACGCGGACCTTCTCCACCCTGCCTCCGAGGGTGAGAAACTCCATCTCCACCACCTCCTCCACCGCCTCCAGACGAGACTGCTCCCCCCACTCTTCAGCATCCCCCTCCGGGGGCAAAGACCTCTTCTTCGGCTTCCTCCGCGGCCATTGCCTCAGCCGGCTCCTGGGCTTCCTCCATCTCCTCCTCCTGAGGGCGGGTCACCTCCACCTCCATCTCCTCTCGGCCAGCCTCTTGCTATGCCTCCTCCATCCTTCGCCCCATCTCCTCGATACCCCCTTTTCATGAGATGGAGTTTACGACAGTGACGTAGCACTCCCTTGCTATCTTGGGGTCTCCGCGGACCCAAACTTGGACCCGCTCGATGTTGAACTTCAAGCATTGGTGGAAGGATTAGGGGACGCAATGAAAGGCGCTAATGAGGGGCCTCCTGAAGATGGCAGTGTAGTTGCTGGGGGCATCCACAATAACGAACTTGCAGGTGTGGGACTGCCCCCCAGCGTAACATGGAGTCCCACTCCTCCTTCTACCTCTTTCCTCTCTCCCGAGAACCCGAACAAGGGTCCATCTAAGGCAAGTACCCTCTTCGCCTCCACCTTCATCGCGTTGAACGCCTTCTTAAAGATGACGTTGACCGAGCTTCCATTATTGAAGAGGATCCGGGCGATGGTAAAGTTCTCGATGGCTGTCTGTATGACCAGCGCATCACAAAATGGATCTTCGTGATCCGGCATGTACTTCCTTGAGAAGGTGATCTTCTCCTCCTGGAGTAGGGTCTGGTACGCGGAGGCGACGCTCCTTCGGTATATTGTATGGAGGCTCGCCTTGTGGGAAGCCTCGACACCTGCCCCTCCATGGATCATCCCGATCCTTCCCCGGGTCCCTACATCCACCCGGTCCTCGCACCGATCCTCCTCTGGGCGCGACATGATCTCTTTGATCCGCACCTCCTGAAGCTCCTGCTACCGTTGTTGCTCCCTGTTTCCTCGCAATTCGAGGAACTCTGGGCACGTGATCGTGGTGTGTCCATCCTCCTGGTGGAAATCGCAATAGGGCAGCTCCACCCTGACTTCCCTTCTCCTTCTCCTTGCCGCCCTCCTTCTTTCCCCCATGGCTATTATCATAGTCTGCTCCTGGTCGGTAAGAGGCGGCCTCTGGGCCTGCCATCCTCCCGGAGGATAGAACTGGTCTTGGACTCTCTAGCGACGGTCCCCTCTTCTCGCCCCCTGATCTTGGCATTCTGGCCTCCACCCTAGCCGTTGATTCGGCTCCTTAATCCCCCACCTAAGCTGTTGCTGCTGCTGCTCCCTCTGCCGGGGTTCAGCTCTCCTTTCCTCCTGACATATGCCCCCTCTGGCTAGCCTCTCCTCCTCTGTAGCCCACCTGGCTAGCCTCCGGGCAAACTCCGGGTTCGACGCCTCCCCGTCGACTTCTCTCACCGCCCTCTCCATCAACTCGTCGTAAGAGAGGGGGGATCCTCTTCAACTCCATCCGGAAGAAACCCTGCTGCAGCCCCAAGGTGAAGGCCATCATCAGGGTGTGCCCCGACATCTCCTGAACCTGGGTGACCTCCTCCTAGAAGCGATCGACGTAGCTCCCCAGGGTCTCATTCACCCCCTACTTGATGCAAAACAGGGACTCCGACTCCCTCTTCCTCCTCTTCGAGGTTATGAACCTCAACATGAACCCCCGGCGTAGGTCCTCGAAGTAGTAGATGGAACTGGCCGGCAACTGGTGGAATCACTCCCTCGCCTTCTCCTTGAGGGTGATGATGAAGATTCTGCACTTAAATCCATCTGACATTTGTCGGATCGAGACCACATCCTCAAACCACTGGACGTGCTGGACCGGATCTCTCTTCCCGGTGTAGTAGGACATCTCGGGCTCCATGAACCCATCCGGGACTGGTGCAGAGGAGACCAACTCGTTGAAGGGACTCTCTCCCCCCACTGGGCGAGCTGGAGGGCCTCGCGCCCCCAACTCGCCGAACCTATCGCCGCCTCCCGAGCCCGGGAAGAGCACTTGCCCGGGGAGCTCAACACCCTGGCCTTCCTCGGGGACCTCCTTCTCTGCTCGGGCGGGAGCGGCCTCGCCGAGTACCGGATCTACGAGAACTGGGATCACTAGAGTCGAGCACTCGGCACGCGCGTCGAGTGCGAATCAGACTAGGCCGAGTACCTCCTGCCTGAAGTCTTTGAACATGCCCATCGTCGCGAGAGTGGGAGGGGGTGGCGAGTCGGTCCTGTTTGATCCTTTCCCTTCTCCTCCAGTCATTGAGCTCGCTGGAGGTTTTTTGTGCTGACCACGTTCCACGCTCACCGCACCAAAAATGTTGAAACCGAAAATCGATCTCTTGTGGAGTTCGACTCTTGGGGAAGGGGTGGTCGCGCACCTACTTCACTCCTACAAGAAAAACAACAAGGAAAAGAGAGCAAAGGACTAGACCAAGGGCCCGTCGTAGAGGTCCCACCACACACCCAGAAGATCACTGAGCGCTTCCCCTCCTTAGCCAAATGCCGGGCTAAGGTACCTCAGAAAGCACTAAAAGACTGGGAGGCAAGTAAGCATGCCTTCTGAGGTACCCCTTGGGTCCTATTTATAGATTTCTGAAAATGGTCTGCAAATAACTAACCTCTGCTGGCCTGAAATTACTGAAAGCCACTTGGGTTGGCCTGCCAATAGCCAAACTCTGCTGTTCTGAATAGCTATGTGCAGCCCACCCGGGTCTGCCAACAGCGAGACTCCGCTATTTCAACTGGCTATGGGCAGGCTAGCGGGGGAAAATGGTAAAAACACCTCACAAACTACTGGGCGAGTAGCCCTCAACGATCTCTGCTCAGCAAGGACGGCGAGACGAGGTTGGCACTCGCCGCTTCTACTCGGCCTTTGGCGAGTACGGTCCCGACTGGCCCTATCCGCCTACTACTTCCTGAGGTGCGAGGGGGGGGGAACATCACTCAACGCTGAGGCACGGGCTCGGCCTGCCCTGAACGCATGTCGCGAGTTCGCTAAAAGGTCAGATCTCGACGAACGAGGCTTGGCAAGCACAAGCTCGCCTCACTCAATGCCACGACAGAAGGCACTGATGGAGCTCGCCTCACTCAACGCTATGGCAGAAAGGCACTGAGGGAGCTCGCCTCACTCAACGCCATGGCAAAAAGCGCTGAGGGAGCTCACCTTACTCAACGCCACGGTAGAAGGCACTGAGGGAGCTTGCCTCACTCAACGTCATGACAGAAAGGCGCTGAGTGAGCTCTCCTCACTAAATGCCACGGCAGAAGGCGTTGAGTGAGCTCGCCTCACTCAACGCCACGGCAGAAGGCGTTGAGTGAGCTCGCCTCACTCGATGCCACGGGCTTGGCTCTCCTGGGTATTGGGCTGGACTTGGCCAGTCTGGCTCATGCCGACCCCACTCGCCAGATACGGGGTTGTACACCAGCTTTATCTTCTCATGAGGCTGAATTTTCTCCTACAGCTGATAAACTTTGAGACCACTTGAACCTTGAATGATCTTTTCTTGAACCATTTTTTTCATTCTAATACCACGTATTTCTTTGCACTACTATTCCCATAGGAACGTGTTGACTTGTATCAGCAATAGCATAAGCAAACCAGCTATTCTTATGAACTTGCTTACTCACAATAGTTGCAGTCATCAGGATTGTCTCCCTCTCAACCTCAGCATTGTCCATAGGGACATTCTGAACTTTAGAAGTATTCTTCTGATCTTTTTGGAGCTGGAGATTCCCAGACACCAATTCTTTAGACCAGACTTTAAGCTTTCCAGACAGACTAGACTGTATTGGCTCCCCCTCAATAATTGCACAGATTCTGTCCACACTGCCCACTGACATGGACATCCTTTGTTATAGGTTCAGATGATACTAAAACCTGAGCATACTTCTTTCTGGTTTCCATAGAAGTAACAAACACTGAGGATCAACTGCCTCTTCAACACTGCTCTCAGAAGAGCAACCTTATCTTTCCTCAGTAATGAGTACAGTCTGTTTTTCTCTTCACTGATTTGCTGGTGTGGCAACAAAACTTTGTCCAACCAGACATTCTTGCTGGCTTGATCCAGTTGGCCTTTGCACAAGACTTATGCAACAATTTGTTTGTTGAGGAGATAGCTACACTTTGTCCCATCACTCATGCATCTTAACATTTAATGGATGGATTCAGTTGGTTTTCATCCATGACTGTGCACTTGTCCTTCTTCAGGATTTCACTCAACATTCTCTTCCTCTTGGGAAGTAAGAGGTGTATCCTAGATGGTCAATATCCATCATCAACTTCCCAACTTTAGATCTTAGGTATTTCCCTTACTAGAGTATGATCCTGAAGATAGCCTTCTTATTCCAGTCTTAATTCTGGAATATCCTCTATCCAAATACCACATGGGGGTATGGGCACTTAGACTATCCTGCAAGACAGAGTTATCTTACCTTAGGACCCCTAATAGGTAATTGGTCCTAGGTTTTGATTAGTCGGAAATCTAACTTGCCTATCATCAGCATTTCTGATAGGTAGGCTAACTCTTGCTCTGGGCATAGAAGGATTGTGCAAATAATCTAGGGCAAAATGACCCACCTTGCCACAACACCAACACTCATGGATATTATATCTCCTTTTTTGAGCAGGTCCTGCAGTGTGGTTAACTGCTGACTGAACAGAAGGAAGAGGAGCAACAACTTTCTTCAGGTTCTTTTCAGCAAGGATCTGACTGAAGGTTAGTATTCCAGCAGACTTCCTTTGCTTGCTCTGAATGTTATTTATAATTGTCTTCTTTGCATATGATATGTTGTTTATATCATCAAAAATAGTAAAGTCAGGCTTACTGGTAGACTGACCCTTGGTCTGAGTCCTTGCTGGATGGGCTTGAGTGAAAGACATTGCCTTATCCTTGAGAGTTGGGGCTGAGGCACCAAATATAAATGGTCCAAAATGTGCCATTTGTACTTCTTCATGGGGAGCCTTAAAGGCACTCATTCCCTTACCCTTTCTTCTCCCATTATAAGATACACTTGTATTCTTACAAGAAGAATTCCCATTCTTATAGTGACCATACATGCAGTCCTGGTCATACCTGTTAGAAGGGAGGATTACCTTGCGAAAGGTTAACTGTGGCACTACAGGAGCTTTGCCTTTCTCTTTGGAAAGGTCAACTCTTGTGCTTCCCTTGACTGTCAACTCCTTCTTACCCTTTTGAGAGGAGAAAGAATTTATCAAGGGAAACACAGTACTTGGCTTAGAAAAACTAGCCACAATCCTTTTCTCCTTAAGGATCTCCTCTTCAAGATCCAAGAAGATATTGTCCTTTTGGCTTATGGTCTCAAGTTGGGTGACTGAGATGGCCTTTAGTTGGCACATTTCCTCAGTCTTCTGATCCAACAAGGATGCTATCTCAGCATGCTGGGAAGCAACTAATTGAAGGGAGATAATCTCCTTAGCCTGACTCTTGACCAACTTCCTGCTTCTCCTTAAAGCCACTAGAAGTTCACCATACTTGTCAATCAATTGATTGACATCTACCTCAGATTCAGAATCACCTTCATCAATGGATGAAGAAGGTTCTTAATCTGGTCTGTTCTCATGACTTGAGCAATAAGAAGAACAAGACAGAGAATGTACCTAATCTGGACCAGGCTGATCCTGACAGGATTCTCCTTCTGTCATGGCAGCTAGCCCATAATAGCTGCAGTCATCTTCCTCAGCAATATCCATCTCTGAATCACTTTCTGAGTGTGACAGAGAGGCCCTAATCTCTATCCTTGCATCTAGATTGTCTTCTGCTTCATCTACAATAGCAGCAAGTAGCCCAATGAAGGCTTCTTCTTGTTCTTCAGACACTGAATCACTGCCTGAAAGACTGACTTTCTTTGACCCTTCCATATAGACAATAAGAGAATCCCACATCTCTTTGGTTGTCTTGCAGTGGACCAACCTCTGGAAGGTAGAGTCATCCATGACACTTACCGTGATGAGTTATGCTCTCTTGACCATAAAAGCCAGGATGACTTCATCCTTAATCATTTCACTATAGCTCTTTGGGGTCTGGATACTTGCATCTGATGTAGAGACTTTCATGGGAATGAAGGGTCCTTCTTGAATTGATGCCAAGACTCTAGGATCACTGGCTTCCATGATCTTCCTGATCCTTTCTTTCCATGTCCTAAAGTTCTCCTTGCTGTAGACTTGAAGCTCCATTGTGCTTCACTCCTTATGATTTTTTTGAATCCATAAGGCAAACCTTTTAACTATCCTTTGAGATCTACTCAAACTGTTAAGTCCTTTTTGAGTAACCTCTCTCTGATACCACTTGGAAGTCTTTGTTTTCAAGGATAACTAAATCACCTAGAGGGGGAGGGGTGAATAGGTTTCTTAGTTACTTGTGCCTATCTTTGATTTTTCTACTTGTAGGTTCTTAGGTTGTTAGTTGTTTTCTGCTTTCAAAACATACACAACCTGCAAATAAGAAACACACAAAAAAGTACACCCAGAATTATATTGGTTCCCCTAATTATTGGTACGTCCACTTTCCCTCCCACCTTTCTAACTTATAGTTAGACAAGGAACTTCTCCAATCTCGACTCCTAAGAGCTTACAAATTGATCCCGTGGGACCACTCGGTCTCCTCCAAGACCTACAGCTCATGCACAAGGCCCTACAACTCAGTGACCCAAAAATCGCCTACCTCAGACACAAAGGCCCTACAACTCAGGCTAAGAGGACAGCTCTACCTTAGATCCACAAAGGATCCTACACTCAGTGATCAAATTATCACCTGCCTCAGATCCAAACTGGATCCTACAGCTCAGATTCAAACTTGAATCCTACTACTCAGGCCAAAGCCCTACTCTCAGATCCATAAGGGATCCTACTCTCAGATCTGTACCCAGATCCTACACTCTGGCTAAACAGCCTTACAACTTAGATCCACACTTGAATCCTGTACCTCAGAGCCAATTGGCTCCTATCACTCAGATCCAAAAAGGATCCTATAAGGTGGTGAGTGTGGGTGGTCTAACTATGGCAATAGAGAAATTTCTCTGAGCCTATCTACTTCTGTCCTGAGTTATCTCAGTCCAGACTTCTTCTATACAGTCCAGAAAATGTCTTCAGGAATGCTTAGCCTGAACTGTGTAGTGACTGTAGCTAGGGTTGTCCCTTTGCTGCTTCTTCTTCCTCAGAGGTTTCCTCTGAACTTGCTGGTGTAGGGGTAGAAGGCACCAGCTATCTTTCTTCAGCTTTCAACTGTTGTAGCAATAGACCTTGCTGCTTCCTTACAGATCTGTTATTCTGCACCTTACTAAACTTGACCAGAAGCTCAGCTCTCTCTTCTTCACATCTCCAGAAACTAATCTTCAATAAAAGTTTGACCCGATGTCGACAGTGGGATATAACAATTATCCGCTCGCACTCTTACCAAAATAGATTAATGCACCTAGCTTTGGAAAGCTTACACTTCATCAATCGAGGCAGGAAGAGTGTCATCCATCGAAAGACATCCGAATACTTAATATTGCATAAGTGATTTCAAGATAATTGACTAACACTTAATCATGATTAACAATTACCAATGTGCACATTCACCAAAATACTTACAACACTCACAATCCAAATACATCTCAGATGTGCACAAAGGAAAAATCATCAACACTTGATGAAATGGGCTAAATCTGAACAATTAGAACACTTTTAAATATTCAAATTTACATGCATTGGACATGAGCAACACCAACTCCACTTACACAGTAGACAAGCTCGTCTCTCTATATGAGATTCAAAATCTAACACACTTGGTTTCACAAACCAACAAGAAGGACAGTTACTTTTTAAGAGAAACAAAGAGATCACAACGAAATTACATGCATTCCTAGCGGGGTTCCAAGGGGTTGCGCCCCTAGCGGGATCTTAGGGGCAGAGCACCTAACTGGGTCCAAGGGGCAGCGCCCCCGACGGTGGTCGGTCATGGGGTAAAGCCCTTGCGGGGTACGGGGCAGCGCCCCAACCAATTTTTGAAAAAACTACCACCGATTTCACTCAAAAATCATCAACAATTGATGCTCCAAGAATAGATTTGGGCATTTAGAACACTTCTAAATTTCCAGATCTACACGCAGTAGATTTTGCAACTTCTGAAACAATGATCATCGTGAAACCTGATTCTGATACCACTATTGGGTTTTTGTGAGAGACATGTCACATGTGCGCAGTGGAATAAGGAATCAAGAAAACCCAAAGAGAAATGGATCTTACGAAGAACATTGATCAAGGAGTAAAACAACTTTAGATAAAAATATACCTTAGCAAGATTGAGTCGGCACTCAACCAAGATGCTCCAAAAGGTAGGTCTTCGGCTGGTGAGTGAGCCCACACAAAAACAGATATGCGGCTCTACAGTGATCCACATGAAAGGGAGATCGTCGGCACTTCGTCAAACGAAATCCGGGAAGAAGAACAAAAAACACTCTACGTTTTCACAGACTGCTAGGTCTGCTCCAGAAGAGGCGGCCGCGACGGGCGACGGGATCCGGTTGAGCAACGGTGACTGTGACTTGATCGGAATCTCTGAAAATGTTTTTTCTTCGGCTCTTCGGATCCACACGGGCTTAGCTCAGTGCACTTAGGAAAATCCTTAAGGCATCTTCTATTTATGCACAAAGGAATAAATAGAGGGAAATTCATCGCTATTTGCAGACCCGCAACCCATGGAATTTTCTCAAGACATATTCGTCGAGATGACTCGAGGTGTCTCGACGAATCGTCCAAATGACAAGAGATAACTCGACGAATTCCTCGAGATGACTCAAGACACATTCATTGAAATAACTTGGGATGATTCGACGAATTCGTCGAGATGACTTTGACATATTCGTCGAAATGACACGAGATGATTCGACGATTTCATTGAGATGACACGAGATGACTTGGGATAACTCGACGAATTCGTTCAGATGTCTCGAGATAACTCGACGAATTGACTTTTCCTCTCGAATTACAATTCAGTTAAGTGCTTGGTTCTGCACTCATATCATATATGAGTAAGACCAACACAATCTATTCCTCCAACTTTTTCAAACGCTCTTATGTGTGACCCTATAAGCTCATATTGTGTTAGTAATGAAACTACATGTTTGACCACCTCCCGATCATCATGGTAACACCAATAATATACACTCCTCAAGGTGAGTGAACTCCTATCACTTCATAAAGAAACTATTCCCTCCTTCTTAACTGTATGAACAGTTTCGTCAGTTATAATAATTGCGTCATTATCTTTGTACACCAGCGGGGTGGATAACTTTGACTCGTCACCTGTGAGGTGATGACCACACCCAGAGTCAACGATCCAATCCTCCTAAAATTTGATTGAGGCCAAAGCACTGACAGACCTTACCATCATGTCTACCATGAAGCAATTCCCCCATTTACCTTACTTCTTGGACTCACCTCATTTCTCTGCAGCATGTCCTGGTTGAAGGTTCACCTTATAATTTTTCTTAAAGTGACTAGGCTTGTTACATCTGAAGCATCTAAGTCCACCTTTCTTACCTCCATCATTCTTAGGAGGCTTGCTCCTCTCTTAGATAGAAACGCCATCTTCACCAGAAGACTTGTTCTTCTTGTCCTACATCTTCTTCTTCCCTAGAGTAAAGAACCTTACTCTTTCCCCCAGAGATAGAACACCCAACCATATGTCTTGCTAAGCTCTCCTGAGAGGAAAACAAGTTCTCCAACTCTAGCAAAGATGGTTGAATAACCCACCCCAGCACTAAAGTTACCAAAGCGAGATACTCTTTCTGCAAGCCGCGGTGATGTGCCGCTTTAGCTTAGCCTTAGAGATAGGCTCATCTGGGTCGAGTGCTAAAATCTCAGTACGCAAGTTCTTCATCTTTAAGAAGAACGAAAAAATAGGCGGATCTCCTTGAGTTGCTCTTGCCAACTAATTCTCTTGAAATTGTAGCCTTCCTATATTCTTCTTATTGAGCAAGCTATCCAAGGCTATCCAAATCTCAACAGCTAACTTACACCCAATGATGTGATCAAACAGCTCTGGTGAAATTGCCCTCTTTAGAGTGAACTCTGCTTTATCGTGGATTCTCCTCCAAGCTCTCACCTCCTGAGCATTAGCTCCAACATCAACCACCTCTTATTTATAATCTCCACCAACAACCTCTCAGAGGTCCTCGCCGAGTAAATAAATTTCCACTTATTATATTTAACATGAGTTAACAACTCAATGCCAATAACTCTTGCATATCCACTTTCCATCACTAGATATCTAGTTCACTTGACTTCCAAAGGTACTTTGCAAAGTCATGTAGCTGATGGTTGAAGACTGCTAAAATCTACCTCTGATACCATATAAAAAATTTATAAAATGGATGTCGCAGGGCCACTCTTTACTAACCAAGTGAAGTGAACCACTTGTAAAGAGAATATGCAAGAAAAACACTTGTATTATTTTCATCTCTACAAAGCGAGACATACATTGCGAGACATTATTTCGCAATGCACCTGATGGAGATAAAATAAGATAGACAAGTACAAAATTAGTGGACTAAACACCGAAATCGTCTAGCCGCCTGTACGCAAATCTAACCGCCAAGTCACGCGGACTGTCTTATTGGAAACTGCTGGATAACCACCTGTTCGCACCTCTGGTTGCCTGACCGCTAAAGTCGTCTATCCGCTGAAACTGTGCGAATAAACACTGCTTTACTGAACAGGAAAACAGTCAACCCGCAAGGTTCGGGCAAACTGTTTTATTGAACTGCTTGCGGCATGCCAAGAAAGAAGATCCTGAAGTAGTCGCTCTAACCGCTACCTAGCCGCATAACCGCCGACTGCTACCCGCCTTCCACACTAACGGAACTAGTTTCCTAGTCGTTCAGTGCTAGCCGCACAGCCTGCAACACAATTACGCATGTTACTTCTCTTTGTCGCGCGGTTAGAAAAACTTAACCGCAAATTTAACACAAGCTACAGTTTTGACACTTCCAGTTATGAATGACGGAGCCAAAACCCCTATTTATAGGCGGGGGGGGGGGGGGGGGGGGGGATGCGGTCACCGCTGAAGGTGATAGAAAAACCGCCATTATAAAGGCGGTTAGCAGCATCAGACCGCACAACTGTGCGGACTGCCAAAACCAGACCGTGTGGGCGGTTAGCACCATCAAACTGCTCAGTTATGCGGAAAGCCAAGTCAGATCGCATGGTCTTCAAATGGCCAACAGCCACGCGATCTGAGATCCAAGCCGCGCGTCCTGCGCGGTCTCTGCTTTCTGCGCGGTTTGCACATTCAGACAGTCCACTTCCTACTACAACATTTTTAACAAGTTGTGACTGCCATCGAGAAAAACAGACTAGTTTTGGACATAAAAGTGAATGAAGTTCCTTATGTGTGGACATGCAAACAACAGTCCATAATCACTATATTCATGACCGTCACCACCGCTCCTAGCGAAGCAAAAGTATATGATTTAACGAAGAGATTCATCCTTGAATAACGAGATGTTTAGTTTTAAGAAGAAATTGGGGATTTCAAATCTCCATAGTACAACATGAGAGAGAGTAGTGTGAATATTCAAATATAATTATATTCGACACATAATATTCAAATTAAGGCTCTGTTTGGCATGACGTAGGGTTGTAAGCGTGATAGTTGCCAAACATACATTTTATGATGATGTTGTTTTTGTTCAAACTCACAAGAGCATAAAAGCTATGCAAAACGGACCCTTTTCTAGTTTTCTTCAACCACATTAGTTAATCCATTTGAGTTTTTTTTGCAAGTGTCAAACGGAGCCTTTTCTAGTTTTTTTTTGTTCAAACTCACAAGGCTATTAAGGGCAAATCAAAATAAAAAAAAGTCATAGAAATTTATGAAATCATAAAACTCGGTCTACAAGTGTAAATCATGTTAGTTAATCCATTTTTTGCAAGTATGTTTTTCATATTTTTAATTAGGGCGCTGATATTATCACTTTTTTTTTTGCTATTCGTGCTTAAAATTTGAGTTTTTTTTGGAGTTTTAGAATTCCTTTTAGCAATCACAGCAAAAAAATTTATTCCTTATTCGCACTCGTCCATCTCGTGCTTCCGCCTCCTCTCCAAACAGTGATTCCTCCGGCGACTCTTCCTCCTCTCTTTTCGTCCGGCCTAAAGGGCTCCAAATCCGGCAAGTACTCCTTCATTTTCCGAGCGGCGTACTTTATCCCGACGCGTTCTCCTTCATTATCTGGCGGCTATCTTTTCCACATCCGACGATCTCTCTTCCTCTTGGTGTTGGTGCTTCTCCATTCCGTGATTTTCAAGCACTTATTTCTCATCCATGCGGTGATGTGTGCTTGCTCATTTTACCAATTTTTAAGTGCAGATAGCTTTTGATTCTTGCAGATAGTCAATTTTTTTTAAAAATAATATTCGTAGATAGTCAAAAAAAATAATACTGATAATCAAAACTGCAACACTAATATCAGCACTTTTTAAATTATTATCATAAAATACTCGCAGCATTCACAGTGAAAATTAATGCTACTTTCATATAAAAAAATAACTGCACCGTTACTTATTTTGGTTGTTTCCGCAATGCGCAGCGGAAACATGTGGGATCTATAATAATAGACTTCGCCGATTTTACCGCCAACGGGCTATTTATAGCATCTTTGGCCGATATATTCTCTGGCGGCGTCCGCCTGCCGGCGGTGGTGATTCGGTTAATATACATGCTCTTTATGTATAATTATGGTAATATTTTCAATTATTGGACGGTTTTTGGCCATGTTAACTTTTTCAGTTTATATTTACTAATTATTTAGTTTTTTTGTCGAATTTATTTGGACTTATTTTATCTTTTTTTGCATTCAGTATTCATTTTAAATTATTAAAAAAATAAATATTCGTCTGATTTTGAAAAACAAAAAGTGAAATTAATATTTTTTTTCGAGCTTTATAAGTTTATATACAAATAAAGAGATAAAAAGAAGTAGATGCGTCTGAAGATTATAATTAGACATTATTTAAAATCTAAAATTGAGGCGTTTTTTTACTATTAAATAAGCGGGAGTAGTTTAGGAATGAAGGCGTTTGGAACAACTTATGTTGATGATTGAAAAGTGATGAATAATAATAAATTTTATAAAAATAATGATAAATAAGCTGTAGACTGTTAGGATAGTGGTCGCAAATTTTTCGCGCTTGCGCGACTTTTTTGCCGGGCACGGTTTTTCGCCTGGAGCCCGGACACGGTTTTTCGCCCGGAGCCCGGGCACGAATTTTTCGGAAGTACGCGATTTTTTCTCTCTGGCGTGTTTTTTTCATCCGGCCACGTTTTTTCCCCAGTGTGCGTTTTTTTCTCCCATACATGAATTTTTTGTCCGGGTGCGATTACTTAGCCGGGCGTGAAATTTTCGCCCCGTCGCGAAATTTTCGGTCGAACGCGAATTTTTTCGCCTTGACGCGAATGTTTCGCCTGTGCGCAAATTTTTTGCCCTCGCAAATTTTTCTAGACAACTGGCTGGTGTGAGGGGTTGACATTCACTTCTGGATCTACCCTCGACATGTCTTTTGCACTCCAACAGAAGATGTCCCTATTCCTTCGGAGGAAGGCCGCATATTCCTCCCTCTCCTCTGTAGTCAGTAGGGACCCGACCCGCACGGTTTGGGATAGTTCATGTTGAGAGAAGGCTATCTCCACTAGCCATTCTACCGGGGCCCCGCGCTGAGTGAGAGCTTCGTCATGGAGGTCAAAGTTGTTTATGTTGAGGGACACCAGTCGCGACGGTTACCTGAATCATGCACAGTATCCCTGAGTCGCCGCCTGATCCCTGCGAACTACTCTGATCCCGCTTAGAGCGGAGAACTTTAGGGTGAGATGGGGGATCGACAGGACGACCCCGAAGATTACCTGGAACGTCCTCCCTAAAATCCCTTTGAATGGGTAGTTGGCATCTACAACTGTAAACTGGATGTCATGGGTCTCTTACATGGGTTGCTCCCCTGGTGTGACGAGGAGTATGAATGTTCCCAGGGCCAGCACTCGACGGTTGTCGCCGTCGTGGACTGGGCCTGGCGCAGGGCTCAAGTGCTCTTCTTTGAGCCCAATCTTTTGAAAAGTGGGATGGAACAGGATATCCAAGAAGCTACCACAGTCCACCAGGATCCTCTTAACTCGAAAGCACGGATCCCCGATCTCAGCGCTGATCACTAAGGGGGTCTTGGTGCGGGATCTGGAGCCCTTCAAAGTCGTCTTCATCAAATGTAATGGTGGGTCTTTGGTGGGGCCTTTTTCTCTCGCGCTCGCTTTCGTCGACAGGGTGTGTTGGTGTAACATCCCTCAAACGACTAGACCCTTAGGATTTTGTTTTGTCATGACTAAGTCATGGCAAAACCCTACGAAGCCCAAAAAAGACCAAGTGGACAAGGCTCAAGGTGAAAATCACCTTGGTCTGCAAGTAGTAAAATCCCAAGTACAATCCTAGGTATGACTTTAGGGTTTAACTTGGTTCCATGATCCTATCATGTCACCTCTAACCCTAAGGGAGACCAATATATCACTACAGACCAATTGGGGTCAACTAAAAAGAGGCCAAGATGACTCAAGTCTGGGAAACGTCGAGTGAGTCGACAAGACTTGGCGAGTAGATCAGGTATCTACTTAGATAGGTTTTTGGGCTCGGGCGTTGAGTGCGTGGAGTGCACTCAGCGTCATGGGTTGTTTGGCGTTGAGTGGCATCGAGTGCACTCAACGCCATAGGCTGAATGGCGTTAAGTGCCTTGACTGCACTCAACGCCATCTTACTTGGGCAGAATGGCATTGAGTGCGTCGAGTGCACTCAACGTCATAGGCTGAATGACGTTGAGTGTCGTGACTACACTCAACGCCATCTTACTTGGGCTGAATGTCGTTGAGTGTGTCGAGTGCACTCAACGTCGTAGGCTGAATGGTGTTGAGTGTCGTGACTGTACTCAACGTCATCTTACTTGGGCTGAATGGCATTGAGTGCGTCGAGTGCACTCAATGCCATAGGCTGAATGGAGTTGAGTGTCGTGACTGCACTCAGCGCCATCTTGCTTGGGCTGAATGGCGTTGAGTGCGTTGAGTGCACTCAATGCCATCCTACTTGGAATATTTTCTGGGATTATGGCATTGAGTAAGTTGAGCTCACTCAACGCCATAGACTGAATAGCGTTGAGTGAGCTGAGCTCACTCAACGCCATAGACTGAATGGCGTTGAGTGAGCTCAGCTCACTCCACACCATTGTACTTAGAAGATTCCTGGCGATTTTTGGCGTTGAGTGTGGAGGCTTATCTCAACGCTTTTTGCCTTAGAGAAATTTTCGGCTTGTTTGCTGGTTCGGCTTAACCGGATCTTCTCGGGAATTGTGCCAAGATAAATTAATTGGCCCGTTTCTTTATTAAGACTTATTTTAAACAATAACAAACGGTCAAATGGAAGAATGCCACGTGGCAGGCAGTTTGACCCGAATTCCATGTTAATGAAGAGAGAGAAAGTGATGAGTTTATGCCATGCATGGCCTGGAAGGCCAAGGGCCCACTCTCTTGCTAGAATCACCTCCCCCGACCAGTTAGGAGAAGGCCAAGGGTCCACTCTTCTTGCTGGAATCACCTCCCCCGGTCAGTTAGGAGAAGGCCAAGGGTTTTCTCGGCCATAACAGCAACTAAGAGAGAGAAAAAGCTCCAAATGAAAGAGAGAGAAAGAGAGGGGAGTAATGAGGAAAGACTTTGGGGCTCATCTTTCCCTTCCCCAATCACCCCCATTCGATTCACTAGGACAAGGGGAGTGCAACCCCATTGCGACCAGCTGTTCTTTGACTGGATTGATCCATGCTTCATCTCCCACCTACCATGGCCGAAATCCTCTTAAGGGAGGCCATTAATGGCCATGACAGCCTACACCCACCCAAAATCCCAACTCTCCTCCTTAAAGAGCTCCATTAGACTCCAAATATTCAATTCCACACATTACCTGAAGGGTTTGAAGGATTTCACTGTGTTGTTGCAGAAATCGAGCACCGCCACCATTGCCAATGGCTTCCCGGGGATCGACACGTCTTCAGGCCGCAAGCAAGGTCCTCCCCTTCCTCTTTCCTTATGGGTAGATCGTAGGAATTTCTAGGGCAAAGGAACGGGCTCAGTTGAGCCGATCGGGTGATGGAAAATCATCGTTTTCCGTGAAAAATTAAGGGCCGGGTTCGCCGGAAACCGCCCCTCCGGCGGCCGTGCCGCCGCCCGACGATAGCCCCCACCTCAACGGAGGTGGTGGTGGTGGTGGCCGGCCGGGGAGGTGGCTGGGTGGCCGGGAAAACGTCTTGGATTAAGCTCCTAGTTCGGCCAATCATGGCCTTTGGCTGGAGGAAGAAGACGATTCAGCAACCGTCAGATCTTGCTTCAAGATCTGTGCTGGTTATTTTATCCTTTTCTTTTAAATGAGTTTTCTGTATTATGATAACAATCAGCTTAGAAAATTAATGAAAAATACTTAGAGGCTCTATATGAGGAAATGGTCAACATGAAAGTTGTATCCAGTGAAGTCTAGTTAAATTTAAAATTTTTTTGAACCCATTTGGGTAAGTGGTTTGACCACAACACCAATTTTGGTGGGGTCTATACCTAGTGCTAGGTAGAGATTAAAATGAGTGCCCCCACTTCATATCTTGTCCAAATGGCTTGAAATTTGGACAGGGAGTCACCCTTGTCTATATCTAAGTCCTGCCCAAAAATGAGAATTTTTGGAGATAATTGTCCTATATTTTTTGTAATTATTTAATAAATAATGATTAAATTAATTAAGGGACCAAATGACCTCCAAACCCTCCCAAATTTTGGTTAATGGTCTTTGGGGTCATTATAAGGCTTTGTATAAAATTTCATCTCATTTGGAGTTGATTTAGTTCGAAATTTTGCAAACCTTAGCCTTGCCATAATAAGGGTATTTAGGTCAAAAATGCAATTGAGGTTTTAACGGTCAAATCACCTCAACAGAGGCTAAAATTTTGACCACTGACTTAACATAACTTTTAACACCCACCCATGGAAGATGGGGTGGATTGGGCTAGATTTGCCTTAGGACCCAAGTTCAAACCTATGTTTGAGCTTTTGGGGTTTGAGAAGGGCATGTGGTCAAAAGACCTCGAAATGATTTGAAATTTGGAGGAGAGGACTCTAGGGTAGTTAGAGTCCTCTGGTAGAAATCTTATTGGATTTAGTGAGGGTTAAAGCCCTTCAAGCCCTAATCCTAGTTTAGGTCACAAATCTTTAAATTGTAAGTTGGATAGTCAAGGTGTTATGAAAAGTTGTAGAACTTGGGTGGGGTAGTCATAAGGTTAGTAAAAGCTTTTGTTAATTTTATTGGAAGATTTGCAAGCATATTTTTAGTATCTCCTTTGCAAGACATGAATTATCCTTTATTACTTATTTGGTTATTATAGCCTCACTGTTCACTGGAATGCTATGAAATTGAGGCAGAGGAAGATTTAGACTATTATACTATAATTTTTAGATGTATATTACTAGTACATATTTCACAGCTCATCAAAATGGAAACTTATTCAATAATTTATTCAGAGCTCATTACTTGTTAGAAAATTATGAAACTTGATTTGTAGTGGTATTAGATTAATATCTTTCTGAAGAAATTAATTTATAATTTTTAGATGCTTGTTTGCAGTACTTGCTTTACAAATCCATGAATTTGAGAACTTGATAAATAAATTTATTCAGAGCTCATTACTTGTTAGAAAATTATGACACTTGATTTATAGTGGTATTAGATTAATATATTTCTGAAGAAATTAATTCATAATTTTTAGATGCTTGTTTGTAGTACTTGCTTTACAAATCCATGAATTTGAGAACTTGATCAATAAATTATTTAGAGCTCATTAAAGGTTGGAAAATTTTGAAACTTGGTCACTAGTATGGTTAGCTCAGTTCTTACATAGGAAAATTAATTCACAATTTTTGGTTGAATATTTTCTGTACTTACTTCATTAACACATCAAAATGGGACATGTTTTAAAATAAACTTTAGAGCTCTTATTTACTGGAAAGAAATTGATAGACCTTAGATTTATAGTAATAATGATGCCTAGTATTTATCATGATTTTGTGAAGCATTTTGTATGACTGAGTAGGGTACTTCATGTTCAAACCTGGGTCTTGGATTACTTAGGAAAAATTAGTTAAATTACTAATTAAATTAGGAAAATTATGAAATCCTGGATTGAGGCTAATCATGGCATGGTAGACCCCCAATAATTATTATAGGGATATTGGATGATAATTTTGAGTACCTCCCATTATATACATCATATAGCTTAGGATGGTTTGCATTTAGTAAAACTTCAGAAATCATAATATGATGCAAAATGAACCTTGGTAATTGAGACATTTGTGTATTATTATGGTAAGTAGAATGAATTCATCATCGGAGTTGTGATGAGGAGTGGGAGGTTAGACAAGTGGTAAGAGGTGCTTGGGGACGACGAAACATCGTCTTTCCCGTGGAGAGAGAAAGAGTCAAAATATACTAGGGTTAGATGCAATACAACATGAAAGGGATGGGGATTTGGGTAATAACCAACAATAGTAAGTGCCTTGTGAAAGGGAGCTTTGGGTTTCTGCCCATCGTAGTTCCTAGTGCCCTTGAGAGCCCTTCACAGGGTATGCCTTGGGCAGTCCTGGGCTAACCTAAACTATAGGAATAATAAACTTCAAGAGCAACTAGTATAATTAAGGTTACACTTCTCACACCTCGGTATCTCGGGAAGTTAGTTGACTAGGATGTCCGGGCGGTAGGCTCGGTGGTTGTGGAAATGGATTAGCCCGGCGAACCGAGGGCTCGGTAGATAATTGTGATGGACAGGTTAGTCTGGGGAGCTTTAGCTCGGTGGATAATACATTAATGTTGCATGTGCATTAAAATAAGGTGGTGGGTCTTCGGTATTGGACGGTCGTTCACACTGACGTCGATACGTTGACTCGGCAGTATGGGACACTTGGCCAGGAAAAGTCTGGTGGATATGGCCAGCGTAGTACGTGGAGACTCTAGGTTGTGTCCTTCTAGAGGCGTACGTAAGGGCTAGACCTAGTAGTGTGATACCCGCCTAGGAGTGGGGGGCCCGACCCACTATATCTGTTTGCCACTACGGAGGTTCCTGGGAGTGAAGTTAGCTGCCCAAATAGGGGAAACTAAAGTTCTGTGCGCATAGAGTCGTGTGTGTGAGTTGCATCGTTTGGACATAGACATTAACCCACATAACATAACATTGCACATCATGGCATCAACATTCCACCCTTACCACTAAAGTATAAATCGGTATGGGACGGTTTATACATTAGGCCTTGCAAAACGACCCCTTTGCATATAGGATTATATGGGTAGGTCTATAAGTTAAGCCTATGCTTTATAATAACTTTTAAACTTCTTACAACCGACACCCTATCGTATAAATTGGTATGAGACTCTTTATACGATATGAGCATTACGGAAGATCCCTTGACTTATAAGTCTGTATGGGCATTCTTATAAGTTAAGGTTACATATTTCATATTATGCCTTCATATACTTGTGCTTACTCTACATGCTTTTGCTACTACTATTTGTTTACATAGAACTGCTAGATTAGCTCCACAGTCACCTGCCATTTTTTACTCTCCACTTTCATAGCTTTCCTTTTCTCCTCCCCGCCCAGTGCCTAGGAGCCAGGGGGTAGGGGATGATAGAGCTTAGTATTTATGACTAATGGTTATCGGACCACCACATTACAGGGGCTCTAGATGGGAGATAGGGACTAGCAGCACAGGGACCGGCATCATAGGGACCAGCACCAGCGGAGTACGGTGCGCATAGAGGTGGGCCAGTCTAGTACTGGAGCACCAGTGACCAGCCCCGTGAGTGATTAGTCTTTCTTATAACTTCCCCGAGAGATTGTAGTGAGGATCAGATGTACTGGGCTTAAGCCCGTTTATATATTTCATCTGTACTGACACTTTGCAGTACTCTCTCTTTTTTATATCGATGGACTTGTTGTGATTTCTCATTTTATATGATGTTTGTGGACTCATTTACATTTCAGTTTATGATTACTACTCACTCTTTGTTGATCAAAAAGGCTGACAGAATTGGCATTTTGTAGTGGCAGCCTTCCCGAGTGTCGGTGCAACCACAAAACGACGATTCTGGGCATAAGACCCTGGGGGTTTTAAAAAGAAAAAAAGGGGTCTTACAGTTGGGGCCTCGAGCCTGAGGGTCCCTACAATGGTATGGATCTTTCCCTCCATTTTTGAAAGACAGAACCCTTGCTCCTGGTGTCTTAGAATGTTAGGGAAATATGCTCCCACAGACGGTGTCAATCTGTTGCTGAATTGCGCGTCACTCTCTGTAGACCGGGCTTACTTAACCGTATTAACCCAAGAGCGGTCGAGCGTGCCAACAGTTAAAGATTAATTAGATGCTGTGATGAAGACTTGATGATGTATAAAACTCGTAATCGGGTTAAAAAAAACTACGCGGTCGGTACAGTGCTGACATAACTTCCACTATATGAGCATTTTTACAGAGCTTCTGGGAGGAAAGCGACGGATATAGGCTGCGCTTCATTACAGTTTGTGAGAGGGGAGAAGAATGAACTATGGGTCCCACCTGCCATCGTGCCGATTTTACGATCTTCTGATGCTTGTTCACCGAAGATGTGAGCGATTCCTTCCTTTGAAGTTGTCGTGACATGACGGCAGGGGAGGCTTCACACATCTCCCTCTTGACTTGGATTCTCGCGAACCTTCCTGTGACCTCGATACCTTTGCCTTGCTTTGCGGTGGTCTTGAATGTCGATCCTACAGAGAAAATAGGGGGAGTGAAAGTCTTTGATTACAAGGGTAGCTAATCACCTAGAGGGGAAGGGGTGGGGGGGGGGGGTGAATAGGTTATTGTAGTCTTTTTAAGTTTCTTTAAAATATTCTATGTCTTAAGTCCAACTGTGTATACTTAATTCAGTTTTCAAGAAAACAATACTCTGTACAGCAAAACACAATACACAGCACACCAGATTTTTATAGTGGTTCCCCAGTGTATGGGTACATCCACTGTCCCTCTCCGCTTTTTTGATAGTATGTTAGACAAGGCTCTTCTCCAGGAAACTATGGCTCCTAAGAGATTACAGCATGATCCCACCAGATTAGTCAGTCTCCACTAAGACTTACAACAGTAGCTCATAGCCCTCCACACAGTTATCTCCTGACAACCACACACAGATACAAATACCCTTTACACAGGCTGGGAGAAACAGCCCCACACTGATCCACACAGGAATCCAATCACAGGCCCACGGCCCTAACATAGATCTCATAGATTTTTTTTCACAGCCTTTGTAATTTAGGCTTTAAAATAAGATCTCATAGATCTCTCACACAACCTAATCAATCTAGGCTTCAACACAAATATTTCATAGATCCACTGATTTTGAAAGAGTTGTTGATTTGACTCAAGAGAAATTATTCTCTGAGTCAATTTCTTCCCAAGCTAAGTAAATCTCAGCCCTATCTGCTTCCCAGCAACAAGAACGACAATCTTCGACTATCTGCGACTTGTAGTGGAAGTTTCTCAGGACCTTGATCCTGTTCTTGCTGATGAAGGGGGAAGATTAAGAATGAATGTCTTCAATCAACTAACCTTTATTGGTAGGAAATGAATTGCTCTGCCTTTCCTTCTGTCCAGAAAAAACTCTATACAGATATCTTCTTCTTCTTCAACGATCCATAGAAAGATCTTCAGATTTGGCTCGGCTTGGATCGTGAATCAACTTCAGCTAGGGTTTGCCTAGACTAATTCGTCTTCCTCAGAGAGATCCTCTGTTCTTGCTGTAGTAGATGTTGATTGCACCAGCTAACTCAGAAACCATTCAGATTTATCAATTGAAGTTCTTGGTTCTGTAACAATGGCAGTTGAAGACGACGAACACCTGCTTCTCGTTTTCAAAATGTTAATCCGAAAAATTTATGTGATCTTGATCTCAGCTGTTATTTATAATCTCATCGATTTGTGGAATGATTGGCACGTGTCCCAGTTTAAACGATGGTTAAAACCTCAGCTTAATCAAATTGAGATTCACTGTAGACTGACGGCGACGTTAATGTTGATTTGCAGCATTTAAATAACGAATCAAAAAATCGTTGACTTGTTGACGTTGCTGACGCCAGCATCATTCTGGACTTAGCAAAATCAAGCAATATTTCAGAAATCCTCAGTTCAATGAACTCAAAACTCAATTTGACAAACCTAGAGCTCAGCTCGACGAAATCAAGCATCATTTCAGAAATCCTCAATTCGACGAACTCAAAACTCAGTTCGACGAACCCAGAGCTCAGCTCGATGAAATCACGCATCATTCCAGAAATCCTCAGGTCGACGAATAAGTGAAAGCTGAGTTCAACGAACTCTGAACTCAGTTTGACAAACTCAAGCATCATTCCAGAAATCCTCAGGTCGACGAATAAGTGAAAGCTGAGTTCGACGAACTCTGAACTCAGTTCGACAAACTCTGAACTCAGTTCGACGAACTCAAAGCTCAGCTCGATGAAAAATGGATAAGTAATACTCGACGATTCTGGACTTAGAATTTTATTCAGCTCTGCTAGGCATTGAGTGGCGTTGAGTGAATGGGCCATACTCAATGAATCTGGACTTAGAAATATTTTAGCTCTACTAGGCGTTGAGTGTATAAGCTTCACTTAACGCTTTTATACTTAGCCTGATTTTCTGCAATCTTGCCTTCTTGCTAAAGTTTGGCGTTGATAGACTCAGCATGACGTTGAGTGATGAAGCTTCACTCAAGGCTTCTGAACTTAGTCAATTTTCTGGCTTCCACTGTTAGGGTTTAACATGATATCCTTGACTCAACTATGTTGGCCATATGGCGTTGAGTGAGTTTAGCTCATTCAATGCCTGTGGACTTAATCACATTTCTACCTTTTCAATACTGTAAGCATTGACTGCCAGCCTTTGAAAGTATTGATTTGAAGAACAACTAATCACCTAGAGGGGGGTGTGAATAGGTCAAATTTAAAAACTTAGGCAACTTATCGATTAAATCGCAGCACAGCAATCTTATCACAATCAATACCATCACAGTACACAACACAGTACACAGCAGAGTACACAACAGAGTACACAACAGAGTACACAGAGATTTATAGTGATTCCCCAATTGATGGGTACATCCACTTCCCCCCTTCGCCTATCTAACAATATACTAGATTTGGACAAACTTTCTTCTATCTTTCTCAGATCCTCAGATCTTACAGCTCAGAGCCCAACCGGCTCCTACAACTCAGGTGCAAGCCCTACCACTCAGATCACCAAGATCCTACAACTCAAGTTCTTCCCAAGAAATCTACCTTAGAGTGACTGCACACTCCTACAGCTCAGGCAATCCTGCCCTACCTCAGTGTGAATCCACACACCTACAACTTAGGCAACTCATGTCCTACCTCGGTCTTTATAGTACATGCTTACAACTCAGGCCTTAGCCTTAACACTCAGATTTAAAATGAATCTTACACAGAAATATTCAAGATAATGAATTACAGACACTAGAGAAAATTCTTTATGCCTATCTACCTGGACCGAGCAGATGTCAGCCCTAACTTCGTCTTCACAGCAACAATATGATACAACGATCTTGAAATGATGCTCGGCTTGTTCTGGAATCAATTAATAGATGAATCTGCTTTTTCTTCTTCAGGAATATCTCCTGATCTGGACTAAGCAGATTTCAGCCCTTCCTTCTTCTTTGATTCAGCGAATTGATCTTTAAATTATGACTTGGCTTGGATTGAGAAGATATCTTCAGCTAGGGCATGCCTAGGCTGATTCATCTCTCTCAGAGGATTACTCTGAACCTGCTGGAGTGGATGTTGATTGCACCAGCAAACTCAGAAGCCATTCAGATTTGAACTTGAGGTTCTTGGCTTCTGCAACAATGACGGATGAAGACGACGAACTCCGCTTCTCATTTTTTCATAAAGTTAATCAAAACTTTATCCAATAACCATAATCATAATTAGATATCGATCTCTTCTGCTATTTATAATCCCGTCACATAGGCGAGATGATCGACACGTGTCTTAGTTTTAACGGTGGTTAAATCCTCAGCTTTATTAACTTGAGATCCACTGTAGACTGATGACGACGTTAATGTCGATTTGCATCGAATATGAACTTTGTTGACTTGTTGACTTTGTTGAGTCAGCATCATTCTGGACTTAGCCAAAATCAACTAACTTTTCTGAAATCCTACGTTCGACGAACTTCAAGCTCAGCTCGACGAAATTTGAGCTCAGCTTGACGAAATAGTGAAGCTGAGAACGACGAATTCTCTCAGCCTAGTTCTTTCTTCAGGTGAAGTCTGAGTTCGATGAAATCCGAACTTCGGTCGACGAAATCCGAACTCCGGTCGACGAAATATGAACTCTGGTCGACGATTCTGATAGTTGGGTCCTTCTTATTGGTAAAAGCTGAGATCAACGAACTCTGAACTTCGGTCGACGAAAGATAAGCTCCGCACGACGAATGGTAGACTCAACGATTCTGGACTTAGAAATTTCTTCAGCTTTGCTTGATGGAGTTGAGAGAGTTGAGTGAGCTTGCGTCACTCAACGATTCTGGACTGAGCCAATTTTATGGATTCTTCACATTAAGGCTATGACAGGATAACCTTGACTCAACGCTTCTAGTTGTATGATGTTGAGTGAGTTGAGCTTGTCTCCCCCTTTTTGACCTCTTTAGATAGTTAGGAAGGAGTATCAGGTATTTTTATCCCCTTGTATTCTCCCCCTAGCTAATATAGATGACGCCAAGACCGCAGCTGCCAGCATGCCCCTTATACAGGGCTGACTTGTATATCACTTGATGCCACTTGATAGCACTTGAAATTCAGTATCACTGGAAATTCTCTACACTACTTGAAAGTCTCTAGTCCTGCAGCTGTTGATACCACTTGAGAAGAAGCATCTTCTCTCATCTTGCTTTCCACTAGGTTTGCAGCACCTGCAAAAAGAACAAACTTATACCAAGCATAATCCTTAGGGAGTACCTTAATCTATTCTAAGTTCAACATACCCAAAAAAATTTTGAAGGTGTTGAACTTGGCTTCATCTAGTGACTTAGTGAAGATATCAGCCACTTGCTTGTCAGTGAAGACAAAATCTAGGCAAATGTCTTCTTTCTCAAAATACTCCCTAATAAAGTGATACTTAATTTATTTGTGCTTAGTCTTGCTATATGAAATAGGATTCTTAGCAATAGAAATTGCACTAGTAGAATCACAATATAGAACAATTTTACTTATCTTAATGTCATAGTATTCAAGCTGATGCTGTATCCACAATAATTGAGCACAGTGTGAAAGTAGCGAACAAACGACTAGAAAACAAGCCGGAACTTTGAATAATTGAAAGTTTTATTATCCAAAAAGATATCATTTACAAAGGTATGACCTCACTTTTATATAATGGAGGAGAGGGGAGAGAGTAAAAACTAACAATGTGGGACTAAAAAATGTACAGAGATTGTGCGGTTAGAAATAAGCAGACCGAACAAGCCGCGCGGTTAGACAATGGGCTAAACGCTCGACAATACCAGAGAAAGAGAGCGAGATGATGTAGGATACCGCTAGACCGCCCAGTCTCCAAGCCACCGAAGACAAGCCGCCAGACTGTCGGACTACAAACAACAATAACCTAGATATCAAACCGCTGGAGAGTAACCGCTAGACCGCGCGGTCTACAACCCGCCAGGCATAGACCGCGAGACCGCCCGGTCTCATACTTCAACACTCCCCCTCAAGCTGGAGCATAGATATCAATCATGTCCAACTTGTCACAAATGTGGAAGAAGGAAGTAGAAACCGGCTTGGTGAAGATATCCGCCAACTCTTTGTCGGAGGTGACGAACAGAGTGCAAATCTGTCTCTTCAAGACCTCTTCCCGAATGAAATGGCAGTCGAATTCTATATGTTTCATTCTCTCATGGAAGACTGGATTTTTGGATATGTATATAGCGGTCTTGTTGTCATAGAACATAGGAAGAGGATAGTCGTAGACCTCTTCTAGGTCAAGCATGAGAGCCCGCAACCATTTTAGTTCACACGTGATTGACGCCATACTCCGATATTCAGCTTCTGCACTGGACCTTGAGATAATAGATTTCTTCTTACTCTTCCAGCTCACAAGATTACCTCCAATAAATGTGCAAAAGCCAGATGTAGATTTACGGTCACCTTTATCATCCGTATAGCTTGAGTCTGAGTAGACTTCAACTCTCAGATGACCATGCTTTTGAAAGAGTAGCCCTTTTCCCGGTGCTGCTTTGACATACTCTAATATCTTTAAGGCAGACTGAAGATGACATTCCCTGGGAGCTTGCATGAACTAACTAACCTTGCCTACAATATAGGCGATGTCGGGTCTGGTCACCGTGAGATAAATGAGTTTGCCCACCAGACGTCTATACCTCGTGGCATCGGATATAAGAGGTGAGTCATCTGTCCATGTTTTGTCTTCTCCAGTAGCCATGAGATATCGTGCTGGTTTGGCACCGGTCAATCCTGCCTCTCGTAGAAGATTAAGAGCATACTTCCATTGGGAGAGAACCAGCGAGTCAGGCTTCCGAGAGATTTCTATCCCCAAAAAGTATTTCGGGGAGCCCATATCCTTCGTGACAAGGTGTTGACGGAGGTGTTTCTTTGTCAAGTCCATCCCAGCCTGGTCATTGTCGGTAAGAAGAATATCATCTACATACACCGCCAAAACCACAAGGCCCGATGCGGTTTTGCGAATAAATAATGAATGAACAGCCGAACTTCTTGCAAAGTCAATGGCAGCCACAATGCCACTTAACTTGTCGAACCATGCCCGAGGGCTCTATTTTAGGCCATAGATGGCCTTCTTTAACTGACATACTCGTGTCTCCCCCTGAGCAACATACCCCGGAGGTTGCTCCATGTAAACGTCCTCGTGAAGATCCCCATAGAGAAAGGCATTTTTGACATCAAGCTAGTAAATAGCCCAATCCCGGTTGACGGCCACAGAGAGAAGAACTCGAATGGTGCTGAGGCGAGCAATTGGGGAGAAAGTATCAAAGTAGTCAACCCCATAAGTCTGAGTAAAGCCTTTGGCCACCAGTCGGGCCTTGTAGCGTCCATAGTGCCGTCTGGGCGAAACTTCACAACAAAAACCCAGCGACAGCCAACTACATCAGTACCCACTGGTGGAGAAACAAGGGTCCAGGTACCCCTTTCAGTAAGAGTGGTGATTTCCTCATCCATGACAGATTTCCAATGAGGATTAACAAGAGCCTCCTGGTAGGTGCGGGGAGTAGTAGTAGCCGAGATAGCCAAAGCAAAACTCCTGCGAGAAGGAGTAAGCCGATCATAGGAAACAACAGCCGCAAGCGGGTGTTGGGTGCACGCCCGCACCCCTTTGCGAAGAGCAACAGGAAGATCTAGGTCGTCTTGTACCTCAGGGACCGGAGAGTCCGTGGCAGAGATAGATGGCCCGGGACTAGAGAGAGACGGCTGTGGAGAAGAGGGGCAAGGGGCAAGGGGTATAACAAGAAGAGGAGGAGACGGAGGAGGAGCGGATGTTGGAGGGGAGACGTCGATATGCGTGGAAGGAACACAAAGTGATGGTGGAGAGTCAGAGACATCAGGAGGAAGTGGGGATTGAGATGAGAAGTAGGATGCATTTTCGAAGAAGGTGACGTCCGCGGAAACAAACTGTTTGCGCAGAACGGAGTCAAAACAACAATAGCCTTTTTGAGTGGTCGAGTAAGCCAAAAAGACACATTTTGTGGAACGGGGGGAAAGCTTGTCACAGGGTAGCAGACGGAGCATGCACAAACGCCATACACCCAAAGATACAAAGAGGGAGAGGAAATGGTTCCTTGCCTGGCTAGAGAATGGAGAAGGGGGTCCTGCCATGAAAAATAGTAGAGGGAATGCGATTGATGAGATAGCAGGCGAGGAGAACAGCATAGCCCCAATAGGAGCGAGGCACCTGCATCTGTGTCATGAGAGTGCGAGCGACATCGAGGAGATGACAGTTTTTACGCTCCGCCACCCCATTTTGTTGGGAGGTGTAAACACAGCTGGTCTGATGAACAAGACCATGTTGCATACAAAAAGATGAAAACTCATGACTAAGATACTCTATAGCATTATCAGAGCGAAGAATTTTAATAGAAATATCAAACAGAGTTTTAATCATATTATAAAAGGATTGCCATATAGAAAAGAGTTCAGAGCGATCTTTTAATAGATACACCCAGGTACATCTAGAGAAATCATCAATGAAAGTTACAAAGTAAGAACTACCCCGACCAACGGTGAGAGTAGGAGCAGGACCCCAGACATCAGAATGAATGAGATCAAATGGGCGAGAGGAACCACGGCCTTGCTTCAGCGGGAAGGTGGAGCGGTGATGTTTGCCCAGCTGACACGCATCACAGTCGAGCGGAGGACTTGTTTGAGGTAAGTGGGGCAGAAGCTGATGAAGAATCCGAGCAGAAGGATGTCCAAGGCGAAGATGCCATTGAAGCAGATCGGTAGACGAGGAAGAGAAGACGGACAGAGCAGAAACGTTGTCGAGGAAGTAGAGGCCTCCGCTCTCAGTCCCAGTAGCAATCGTCCGTTGGGTCCTCGGGTCCTGAAAACAACAAGAAGTAGGAGTGAATAAGATAGAGCACTGAAGTTGCTTGCATAAGGTAGTAACGGATAGTAAATTACAAGGGAACTTCGGCAAATAGAGAGTGTCCGCTAAGCGAAGCGACGGGGTAACTTAAACCATGCCCGTCTCATGAACCGGGGAAGGAGAACCATCCGCAACAAGAACCGGGGGTAACCGATCATGTGTTTCGAGGAGAGAGAAACATTGAGGATTATCGGTCATGTGATTTGTAGCACCAGAGTCAATCAGCCATTTACCTTGGGTAACGACGTGATCACTACCTCAGGTCATGGCCACAGAAGCAGATGTCCGAGAGGAGGCGGATGTTGAGGAAGAAGTATCACCAGAGGGGCGAAGATGAGGATGTTTCTGCCAGCAGCGGTCAATAGAATGGCCGGTACGACCACAGTGAGAGCAAAGGAACCTGGACGGACCGCGCGCGCCTAACTGGCTGCGGCCACTAGTGCCGCCCCGCTGAGTTTGGTGAGCATAGGCGTCCTGCGGAGAAGGGGAGGACAATAGAGGGCGCTGGAGTAGCGAAGTAACTGCGGCGATGCGAGCCGCAGTGGAATCCAAGGTGGGAGACCTTGCTTCGCCCAAGATCTGCTGGCGGATCATATCAAAAGACTCGGGGAGTCACATAAGATAATAAACAACCAGGAGTTCCTAAAAGTGTTTGTGTTGCTCGGCCAAGTCCGCAGAGAAGGGGTGATTCTGGAGGATCTCAGCGCCAAGGGACATAACCTGCTGATAAGCCGCAACAAGAGTCATGGAAGGACGAGCGAAGAGGTCCACATAGAGAGTATAGATACAGGACGTCTGGGTGAAGCCATGCGGCCTTGACCGTCTCATCATGGCGTATGACGGGAAGGCATTCATCAGAGAGGCTGTTAGCCAGCCAAGTGCGGACAAGTGCATCACTCGCATCCCAATCATCAAATTGAGCAGAATTTGGAGGAGGAGGGTCATCGGTGAGGTGATGACATTTGCGCTGAGAGCGAAGGAGAAAGGTGAAAGAAACGCTCCAATCCGGATAGTTGGAACCAACTAGTTTAGAAACCGTGTCAAGGTTTCCGGAAGGAGTAGGAGGAGGAGGCGGAGCCGGATTGTGTACAGGAGTGGTGGCAGTTGAATTCTCAGAAACAACCATAGAAGAAAGCAACAGGAAGCCGCGCGGTTAGGAAACAAGCCGCGGGAAAGGAAGAAGGAGAGCTGCAGCGGTCACAATGTCAGACACCAGCGACCAGAAAAGCCACGACCAAGCCGCAGAACCAAGCAGAGGGAAAGAAGTCGGGCAGCTAGAAGACAGACCACGCGAACAGAAGAGGAGGTTGCTGGGAGGAGAAAGGCGAACAAGGCAATAATAGGTCGCGACGACAGGACGCGGCGACTTAAGAATAGGAGGAGGGCGCGACGACTAGAAAAGGTCACAAGCAAGAAGCAAGCAAAAGAAACAGGCTGCGCGAACAGGGCACAAGCAAACATGCGGAAGAAACAAGCCGCGAAAACAGGTCGCGGGGAGAAGAAGAAGCAAGACGCGCGGATAGGTCGCGCGGCCAGAGAGGGGCACAAAATCAAGAGGAGAAAATCGAGTCCTCTGATACCATGTGAAAGTAGCGAACAAACGACTAGAAAACAAGCCGAAACTTTGAATAATTGAAAGTTTTATTATCCAAAAAGATATCATTTATGAAAGTATGACCTCCCTTTTATAGAATGGAGGAGAGGGGAGAGAGTACAAACTAACAATGTGGGACTAAAAAATGTACAAAGATTGTGCGGTTAGAAATAACCAGACCGAACAAGCCGCGCGGTTAGACAATGGGCTAACGACTCGGCAATACCAGAGAAAGAGGGCGAGATACTGTAGGAGACCGCTAGACCGCCTGGTCTCCAAGCCACCGGAGACAAGCCGCCAGACCGCCGTACTACAAACAACAACAACCTAGATATCAAACCGCTGGAGAGTAACCGCTAGACCGCGTGGTCTACAACCCGCCAAGCATAGACCGCCAGACCGCCCGGTCTCATACTTCAACACACAGCAGTTACCTACTGCAATGTACTCCGACTCTGCAGTGGAGATAGCAGCACTAGTCTGCTTCTTGCTGCTCCATGACACCAGTCTTTCACCTACGAATTGACATATACCAGTGGTACTTTTCCTGTCTTCCTTGTAGCCTGCAAAATCTGCATCTTAAAATCCAGTTCGCTCAAAATCTCTATTCTCAGGGTATCATAGACCAAGATCTTGTGTCCCCTTAAGATACCTTAAAATTCTCTTTGCAGTAGAATAATGAGATTCTTTAGGGCATGCCTGATACCTAGCACAGACACATGTAGCATACATGATGTCAGACCTACTAGCAGTCAAGTTTAGAAGAGAGTCAATTATCCCTCTATACAAAGACTCATCAGTAGATTTCCCGACCTCATCTTTCCCTACTGGCATACTTGACCCCATTGGAGTTCTCATGGTGGAGGCATTCTTCATACCATATTTCTTAATTAACTCTCTTATGAACTTAGACTGGGATATGGGCAAACCATCATCAATTTGTCTTACTTGGAGTCCCAAGAAGAATTTTAGCACACCCATGCTGCTCATCTCAAACTTTCTTTGCATAAGTTTGACAAACTTCCTACAAAGGTTATTTTCAGTATATCCAAAGATAATGTCATCGACACATATCTAGACTAGCATGACCTTGCCCTTAGATTCCCTTAGGAATATGGTCTTATCTATTTTCCCCCTTGAGAATTTGTTCTCAATGAGAAAAGTAGACAATATTTCATACCATGCTCTAAGGGCTTGCTTTAACCCATATAGAGCTTTCTTAAGATTATAAACAAAATTAGGAAAGTGAGGATCTATAAAACCTGGTGGCTGATCCACATATACTTCATCTTTTAAGTCTTCATTCAGGAATGCTAACTTCACATCCATCTGGAAGACTTTGAATCCTTGATAGGCAATAAAAGAAAGGAATAACCTTATTGTTTCCAACCTTGCTACTGGTGTGGAAACCAAAAACTTGGTCTCTCGTGGAGTTCGGGATCCCAAAAGAGGGGTGACCTCACACCTACTACACTCGGGGGAACGTCACAGACCAAAGACTTGGAAAGCTAGGAACAGACCCTCAGCTCTAGTGTGGAGGTCCCACCACACACCCGAAAGATCACAAGAGCACTTCCCCTCCCTCACCAATGGCAGAGCTGGGCACCTTGGAGAGCTCTCTCGACTCAACCAAGAAGAATAAACCAAGGGAGGAGGAAGCCAAAAAATGTCCCTCCCCAAAGGTACCAAAGGGGGTCTATTTATAGTTTTTCCAAGCCTGGGGGCCGAAATGTCCAAAATACCCCTACGACCAATTAGACTTAAGCTAATAGCAAACCTCCACACTAGGGGGTAAAGAAGTAACTCCACCCCGGGGGCACAATGGTAAAAATACGGCCCAAAGGGGTCCGGGGGGCCGAACCATGCTCCCCCACCCTCTCCGAAGGAACCACCCGCCGGGGGTGAGCACCAGGCCGTGGGTCCTAGCTCGCCCGCAGGGTAGGCCGCCCGGGCGAGCAGCAGGCCGCAGGCCTGGCTTGGCCGCAGGGCAGGCCGCCCGGGCGAGCAGCAGGCCGTGGGCCTGGATCGCCCACAGGGCAGGCCGCCCGGGCGAGCAGCAGGCCGTGGGCCTGGATCGCCCGCAGGGCAGGACTCCCGGGCGAGCAGCAGGCCGTGGGCCTGGCTCGCCCACAGGGCAGGCCGCCCGGGCGAGCAGCAGGCCATGTGGTCTGGCTCGCCCGTAGGGCGGGCCGCCCGGGAGAGCAGCAGGCCGCGGGCT
Organism: Platanthera zijinensis; assembly: GCA_039513925.1. NCBI lineage: Eukaryota > Viridiplantae > Streptophyta > Magnoliopsida > Asparagales > Orchidaceae > Platanthera > Platanthera zijinensis. The sequence continues at coordinate 55,310,079 of CM077084.1, read as the reverse complement.
TGGTCCTCCTGCAGGGCAGGCCGCTCGGGCGAGCAGCAGGCCGCAGGGCCTGGCTCGCCCGCAGGGCAGGATGCTCGGGCGAGCAGCAGGCCGCGGGCCTGGCTCCCCCGCGCGGCAGGCCGCCCGGGCGAGCAGCAGGCCACGGGGCCTGGCTCGCCCGCAGGGCAGGCTGCCCGGGCGAGCAGCAGGCTGCGGGCCTGGCTCACCTGTAGGGCAGGCCGCTGCGCCTGTCTCGCCGCTCCTACCTCGCTCCAAGGTAAGCTGGGGGGATCGGCCATCTTGCCACACTCACCCAAAAAAGGGACCGGGGGGAGGTAGATTTTCCCTCCCCCTACTAGTATATTTCCAAGGCCAAGCCAAAATTGGCCACCAAGAGTGCAAAATCTCTAAAAAGCTTAAAAAACTCATAGTTGGTCATGCGCCTGCTAGGAGGGCCCTACTCTGGGAATACAGGGTTGTATAACTGGGGCAAAAGTCTGGTCAAAATCTATTCCTTCTTCTTGCATGTATCCTTTTGCCACCAATCTAGCCTTATTTTTGACAATAATGTCATTCTTATCTAGCTTGTTCCTGTAGATCCACTTTGTTCCTATGACATTATGTCCCTTTGTTCTGGGAACCAACTTCTAGATTCTACACCTTTTGAACTGGTTCAGCTCTTCCTGCATAGCTCCAATCCAGTAAGAGTCTTTGATAGCCTCTTCAAGCTTCTTGGGCTTTATTTGTGATAGGAAGCTTGAACATAGAGCTGTGTTGATGCTCTTGCTCCTTGTCTGAACACCATGTCTTGCATCTGATGGGCCAAAACCCGAACAGGTAAGCGTACCTGTCGAATCATAGTTGTACAACCCGTATTCGACGAAGGTGGGTCCTACCACGTCCAGGTCATCAGAAGTCAAAGTCAACAAGACAAGGTGGGGATCCAGACCAGCACCCCAGGCCGCAGGAGGTTCGGGCGAGTATGGCGAGCTCCCCAGGCCAACTCGCCAGGTGGCGACTATGGCCAGATGCTCGCCTCTTCTAGGAGAGCTCCCCAGGGAAGTCGCCAGCTCGCCAGGGTGGGGGTATAAGTAAGACCGCCCCTCCTTAGATTTCCCTATAAATAGGACCCCATGGGTACGAAGGAGGACAAGCAAGTCTCCAGCCTCCTCCCGACTTCTTCACCATTACAACATTGGAGACCCAGCCTGGATACTGGATCTCCGAAACAAAACCCGCTTCCAGCAGCTTCCCCACTTCTTCCCGGATTAGTCCTGCCAGTGCGGTGGCGCTCTTCCTCTGCTTCTGGCGGACTGGGGCCGTCGCTGGATCCAAGTTGAGGCGATGACAGGCAACATCAGCATCAATCCCTGGCATCTCGGCGGCGCTCCACGCGAAGATGTCCGTGTTCCCCTGCAGGCAAGCAGCTATCTCTACCTTCCCTTCCGGGGGCAAGGCTCCTCCGATCTACAGCAGCTCAGGCTCTCCTCTCGGGGAGATCACCTCCACTTCCTCCAGCTCCTCGGCAGCCTGCAGGCCCTCCTCCTGCTCCATCATCTTCTCCAACCTTTCTGCGTCACCCATCCAGCTGATGGTGCTGATCGCATTTAGGTAGCATTCCCTGGAAGCCTTGGGATCTCCTCTGATCCTGACCTGGACGTCGTCCCGGCAGTACTTCAGGCACTGATGATATGTCGACGGAACGGCCTTGAAGTAGTTGATGAGGGGCCGTCCGAAGATGGCGTTGTAGCCGCTGGGTGCGTCGACGATGACGAAGCGGCATCGGATCGAAGTTCCCCCGAGGGTGACCAGCAGCTCCACCCCTCCTTCCACCTCTTTCTTCTCTCCCGAGAAACCAAAGAGAGGTCCGTCCGCCGCCTGAACCCGGGATGCTTCCACCTGAAGACCGACGAACGTTCTCTTGAAGATGACATTCACCGAACTACCGTTATCCGCGAGGATCCGGTAGACGGTGAAGTCCTCGATCGCGGCCTGGATCACCAGAGCGTCATGGAAGGGGTTCTCATTCCAGAGCATGTCTTCCTCCGAGAAGGTGATCTCGTTCAAGGGAGGGGGGTCTGAGACGTCGAGGCGACGCTCCTTTTGTAGATTTGGTGGAGACTTCCCTTGCGGGAAGCTCCTAGCCCAGCCCCTCCGTTGATTACTCCGACGTGTCCGCCTCCCGAACCGGGGATGACATTCCCCCTTCCTCCTTAGTCGATCCTGTCCTCGTTTCTCCTCCTCTGCGGTACCTGGTAAGCCACCTGCCCAACCTGGGCCTCCTGCTGCGGCTGCTCCCTCTCGGCCGCCGTTGCTTCCATCCTCCTCCTTGCTTCCCAGAACTCAGGGCAAGCCAAGGTTCCATGCCCCTCCACTCGATGGATATCGCAGTAGAGGGGAATCGCCGCTTCCTGCTGCCTTCCCTGCCTCCTCTCCTGCTGCCTCTCCTTCCGCCGGCGCTTAGCGGCTCGCTGCGTGATGGCCATGGTCTCCCTTCTTCCTCCTCCCTGCTCCCGAGGGTTGTAAGTCCTCCTCTCCTCCTGATGGGTGGGCCGCCTCCACTGGGGGCAATCCCTCGGGTACTGGAATCTTCTCTCCTCGCTCCTCGTCTCTCGACCTCCGACGGGCCTCCTATCCTCCTGCCTTCGAGGCCTCTCCCGCCTCTCCTGCCTCTCCGCCTTTCTGATCTCCCTTCCCCTTTCTCCCTTCTCCTCCTCTTTCCCCTGCGGCCTCTCCTGCTTCCTGTCGTTGCGCCCCTCCGGCGCCCTCTCCCTCTCCAGCAGTCTTCCTCTGTCCTTCCCCAGCAGTCTGTCTCCGTCTAACCGTGCCAGGAACTCCTTGTTCCTCTCCTCTCCTTGGATGAACACATTGGCTCGCTCCACCATCTCTTCGAATGACTTGGGCGGCCTGTGCCCCAGCTCCATGTTGAACAGGCCCTGCTTCAGCCCAAACTTGAGGGCCACCATCAGGGTGAACCCGTCTACCTCTTCCACCTCCAGCACCTCCTCCTGGAATCGATCGATGTACCGGCCCAAACTCTCGTGCTGCCCCTGCACGATCTTGAAGAGGGCGGTTGCCTCCTTCTTCCTCCGCTTGGACGTCGCAAACCTTGCTAATAGACCCCTTCGAAGATTTGAGAAGCAGTAGACTGACCCGGCTGGCAGCTGGTGGAACCAATCTCTCGCGCTTCCTTTGAAGGTAATGGAGAAGAGCCGGCACTTGAGAGCATCGGACACATTGCAAATAGACACCACATCTTCAAACCACTGGAGATGTCTCACCGGGTCATCCTTGCCGGAGTAGTACGAGAGGACCGGCTCTCTGAAGTTGTCGGGGATGAGGGCTGCGAGGATCTCATCGCAAAAGGGGCTCCTCCCTTCCTGGCGGCGGCGAGTATCCTCCCCGCTCGAGCAGTCATACTCGCTCCATCGGCGAGCATCTCCATACCTCGCCGAGAGTTCCGGATCTCGAAACCGGATTCCTTGACTACTCGCCGGGTGATGTCGCGGCGGGATCACCTGTTCTCCACTCGCCCAAGCGGGCTCCTTCCCTGCTCGCCGAGTTGGTATCTCCTCGCCCGGGGGTGTCCGGCGGCGGGGAGAAGTCGCCGTCACCTCAGGCGGATTGGACAACCCGTCGAGTATTGCCTTCTCCACTCTCCTCGCGAACTCTGCACCAGGTCATCAGAAGTCAAAGTCAACAAGACAAGGTGGGGATCCAGACCAGCACCCCAGGTCGCAGGAGGTTCGGGCGAGTATGGCGAGCTCCCCAGGCCAACTCGCCAGGTGGCGACTATGGCCAGATGCTCGCCTCTTCTAGGCGAGCTCCCCAGGGAAGTCGCCAACTCGCCAGGGTGGGGGTATAAGTAAGACCCCCCCCCCTCCTTGGATTTCCCTATAAATAGGACCCCAGGGGTACGAAGGAGGACAAGCAAATCTCGGCCTGAGCCCTCGCGAGTTCTAGCAATTACCCCCGACTCGCTATTGCTCGAGCTCGCCTCCTTCGTACCTAGCTCGGCCAATCTGGTTGAGAAGGGGTTGCTTCTGAGCAACTGGGTACGTGGTGGGACCTTCCTGCCGCAGCAACCTGGGGTCTTGTTCGAACAGTTTGCTTCTGTTTCCTGACCAGAGACCGTCTTTCTAACCGCTCGACCAGTAACTTCAGGTGGCCTAGTCCGATTTCTGAGGTTGAGATATTTCTCGGCTTCAACAATAGTATCAAGGTCGTATTTAAACACGGGGCTGTCAAGTACTGCTACTTACGCTTGAACTATTATCCTACTAGAAAATTGTTGGATTTTGAGAATTTTTAAAAGTGAAATAAACGATAATTTGCGAGACGAAAAACTTATATTAAAAAGCTAGCATTCGATCATTGATTCACCATAAAATGAAATGAGAGGGATAAAAGGTATAGTTTTAAATTTGCAAATCATACTCGGCCGTGACGGATCCGAAAATGAGACAAAATCTCGCTACAGCATTAGGTCTCCTAACTTATAGACTCTTTGATCGAAATCTCTTTACAAACCAAAGAAGTCTAAAGTTGCATTATCGATGTGATCCGCACTATTGGATTTGACTCCAATCCGGAAGATTTACGTTGTCCTATCTCTAGGGTTGCGTTCAACTCCTTCCTTCTTTGAGTGATCTTTCACATTCACGAGCCTCTCGGCTACTCAAATATGAGATCCTAAGCCTACTACCGTATACCGGAAATACGGAGTCGACGAAATAAAAATCAAAGAAGGACCGAGTAGAATTAAGCAAAAATAAAACTATGAAATAAAAGAAACCCTCATCTCATTTTATGGATCCTCACGATCGAATGCTAAAGGAAAATTAGCTACGCTTATTCGAAAGGAAAGACAAAATAAAATAAGAGAAGAACATGTTTTATTACTTGAAAGGGAAGAGAAGATTACACAATATGATGATAAAAGGAAATATTATGCTATTACAAGGAAAATTATTTCTTGGAGGAAACAAAACATGAAAATAAAAACTTGCACTAATGGAAAATATGACAATAACAAAAAGAAAATTACAACTCACAAACACTCAAACTCTCCAACTCAACATTCAAACTTTGCTTAGAACTTCACTCCAACAATTTTTGTAATCCTTTGGCTTGAGGGTTGGGGTGGCTTATATAGGGGATGGAGAGGGTTCTAGAACATAAGAAATATGAAAGGGCACAGGGGGGGGGGGGGGCATGTGGATGGAAGGAGGTTCATGCATGCAATTATGGAGGGGAGAGAGAAAAGAGGGGGGTTCATGCATTTCATTTAATGAAAAAATATAAAATAAGAAGGAGGGGAAGAATGTAAGCTTGTAGAAGGGGAAAAAGAGGGGGGGCCGACCACTTCAATGAGGAGGGGATATTCATGCATGCTAATTAATGGAGAGAGAGGAAAAGGTGCATGCATGAGAGAATAAAGGTGGCCGGCCATATAATTGGATGGATGCACATGGGCTCGGGTAGAGGGCTGAGGAGAGCTTTGTGGGCTGCTTGCTTGAAGAGGTGGGCTCGGGTAGAGGGCAAGGTGCTGCTCCAAGTGAGGTGGGCTGCTCCAATGGGCTGCTCCAATGTTGTGAGGCTCGGGTTGCACAAGGACTGCTTGAGGGGCTCGGGTAGACCATGTTGGGCTGCACCATGTGGGCTTGGACAAGTTGGAGGGCTCGGGTTGGATGTGATAGGTGGTCGGGCTGCTCCAATGATGGTTGGGCTTGTGCTTGGGCTGCTCCTTGTTGAACCTACAAAATAAAACAAAATGTTGGGGCCGCGGTCCGGAATCGCCCCCGCGCTGCGGTGCTATGCGGTAATGGCTTAACTGGCTGCCCCGTGGATCCGCCCGAGGACCTTTGATATAAAGATTAGTGGCGCCGTCCTCCAACAGTCCGGGCTTTTGGTGCGAGTGGTTGCGCTAAGTCCTCTCAATTGGTATCAGAGGGGGTCGCGGGTTCGAAACCCCGGGGTCGTTTCCGGGGGGATTGTTGGGGCTGCGGTCCGGAATCGCCCCCGCGCTGCGGTGCTATGCGGTAATGGCTTAACTGGCTGTCCCGTGGATCTGCCCGAGGACCTTTGATATAAAGATTAGTGACGCCATCCTCCAACAGTCCGGGCTTTTGATGCGAGTGGTTGCGCTAAGTCCTCTCACAAAATAACATACATTAGCTAAATTTATAATAACAAAATATAACTAAACATAGAACATATAACAATTCTAAACAAAATAATCATAATAACATGTCATTGTAAAACTAAACTATAACAAAGATACTAATATTTAAAAATAAAACTAATCATAACGATAACATAAAATAACATCAAAACAACTAATAAGATTATAGATTCTTATATTATAAAAATAATATAACAACAACATACAAGCATACAAAAACATAAAATTATAATAAAACTTGGGGAAATAAGCTACTAAATTACCCCAAAAACGATGACTAAAATTAGTCATCAGCATCACCAATGATTTGGTGTGCTGGATGGTCCCTCAGATGTACCTCAGCTGGAGGTATTCTTGCTTCAGCTTGCTATTCTGCATTGTTCTCAGCTGGCTGAAATTCATTATCTTCAGTTGGCTGTACTGCATTGTCTTCAGTTGACTGTTCTTCATCCCCAGCTTGTGAGTCTTAAGCTCCCCTGGACAGCACCCATCTTCTTCCTTATCTTGTCCTGCTGGATCCATTTCCCTGATGGTAAGCTTGTCCATCACATCCTTTAAAGCTGCAAAACTAGAAGAGGCGCTTGACAGTTCACAGTTAATTAGGTTTGACTCATCAAAGACAACTGTACTAATTCTTCTATAACTTGAGTAGTCAAGTTATAGATCCTATATGTTGAAACATAAAACTCGGTTCTTATGGAGTTCAACCTTGGGGAAGGGGTGGTCGCGCACCTACTTCGCTCCTGCAAAAAAAATAAGGAAAAAGAACAAGGAACTGGACCAAGGGCCCGGCGTGGAGGTCCCTCCACACACCCGGAAGATCACTGAGCGCTTCCCCTTCTTAGCCAAATGCCGGGCTAAGGTACCTTAGAAAGCACTAGAAGACTGGGAGACAAGTAAGCGTCTGTTCTGAGGTACCCCTTGGGATCCTATTCATAGATTTCTGAAAATGGCCTGCAAATAGCCAACCTCCGTTGTTTGGGGCAACTATGTGCAGCCCACTTTGGTCTACCAACAGCAAGACTCCGCTGTTATAACTGGCTATGGGCAGGCCAGTGGGGGCAAAATGGTAAAAATAACTCATAGATCCCTGGGCGAGTAGCCCCTTTCTGCCTCTGCTCGACAAGGGCGGCGAGTGCTTGATGGAGCCGGCACTCGCCGCCTCAACTCGACACCATGGTGAGCTCGGTCTCGGCCAGCTCTACTCTTCTGTCATGGCCTCGACGATCGGCCTGGAATTAGTTGACCTGGGCTCGAAAAACCCTTCTGCGAGTTGGAGCTCCCTGGTCACCTAGGCGGGCTGGAGTGGGTGCCGAGGCGAGCTGGGCTCACGGCGCCGGGGTAGAGGCATTGAGTGTACTCGACTCACTCGACGCCGGGAAAAGGGCGTCAAGTAAACTCGCCCCCTGGCTTGGGGTGTCAAGTGGACTCGACGCCCAGGATCCAACTCGCCCGGGACTTGGGCTGGGTTCGGCTGATCTGGCCCCTGCTGACCCCACTCGCCGGATACGGGGTTGTACATAATCACCGCTCTTTACGAGGTTGGGACAAGCTCGGAAAGAATCATCCAACCCCACAGGACTCGGCGAGTGCGATAGGGTCCGAGGGAATCTTTCGGTGGGGTCCACCGGTGGCTATATATACCTGCGCCTGCATACCTAGCTGACCTTTTACATTCTCTCTGCTTTATGCCCCGTCAAGATGCCGCTTCCCAAGGAGTTCCTGGAGCGAGTGGCGCGATCCCGGGCGGAGATGGCAACTCACATCTCGGGCCTTACCGACCTCAGCGCCCCGCCTCGTGACCTTGCCGAGTTCAGTTCGGCCAAAAAGGAGAAGCCCCCTCCAAAAGACGTCGAACCCATCTATAATGAACTCAAGACAATCCTGAATAATGGGGCTGGTTCCTCCACTCGACCGACTCCGGCACCCCGGGATAAAGATGTCATCATCCTTTCCGCCGACTAGGGAAGCCGAGGTCGTAGCAGCGAGTTGTCTGTACCGCAGGCCAAGGACTCTCGAGAGAACCCACGGAACCCGGCGTCCGACGCACGTCTGCAGGCCTCACTCCCCAGCTTCGTGACCACGGGGCTGGACTCGCAAAGGCCGAGGTCGCCGACTCGCCTTTCTCCCCAGCATCCTCTCGCTTCTCCATCCGCGGGGAGAGGTACTTAGATCATCCCTACCCCCGGCTTTGCTCGCCTCTCTCCAGAGGCTCCCCATCATGGCCGTGACAAGATTCTAGGCGATCCCCCTCTTCGCATCGGCCTGGAGGAGCGGACTGTGCAGGGTAAGTTTTTAACTTCTCTGAATCCTGTACGACTTTGGTGGCACTCGCCTCCTTTGCTCAACCCTGTAACCATTCGCGCAAACCTCACCATGGATTCTTAGGCCGACGAGTCTACGGGCCAGATCCGGTACTCGCCTCTCCCTTCTCCTCGTACTCTAGATGCCTTCCTGGATTCCGAGCTGGAGGGCCCTGAGCGGTCCAAGCGAGAAAAATTGGTCCTCAAGAAGCTGGTGCGCGAGCTTCACGAGGTGCGGAGGGACAACCTTAAGCTGCAGCGGGAGTGTGCACGACGGGTGGATATGGCGGGAGTCAGCCCGGCATTAGAGGAGGCGTCTTATTCCCTACTCCTAGATGAGATCGACGAGAGTCTGTGGACCGTCCACTGAAACTTGGGACGACTCCGCGAGCTCCGCGTGCGGCGATCCATGGCAACAGGGTCGCGAGACTGGGGTAGCTAGAGACGGCCCCCCTGATGTGCCTACCGGTACTCGCCCCTGATCTCCCCTGGTCCACGCGAGTCGAGGGGTTTTTAATTTTCGCTTTGAGCTGTTTGAATCTGTAATAACTTGGACAACAATTTTCATTATTATTATCAATAATAAGTTAAAGCATGGTAACCTGCGTTCCATAAATCCCGTCTCACCATAGTGCAGGGTTAGCTCGCGGCGATCAGCGAGCTAGAGGCGGCGAGCTGGGGTAGGTGAGTTGGGGTAGGTGAGCTGGGTAGGCCACCGGTCTGGCCCCAAATTTTATCCTCTATTTATAGGCCTTCCCACCAACCCCTATCACGCCTTTATTATCTCCGTACTCTCCCTTTTTCCTTTTGCTACTTCTAGCGCTCGCATTCTCGCTCTCGACAGACATGGGCAAAGGGAACCCCGACTCCGATGGGCGATCTAGGTGTGCTCGGCACTTCGCTGAGCACTGCTTCTTTGAGGGGAACACCACCGCGGAGGAGCTCGCGGAATGCGTGGCCGACTTCGTCCCCTCTGGCTTCACGGCTTGGCTCCCAGCTGAGCACGAGGCCATCAACTCCTTCTACTCGGATGAACTCGCCTTCCCAACCTCGTATTTCGAGATGGGGTTGCGCCTGCCTCTCTGGCAAGATGCTGAAGTACTATGGCGCAGTGCGCGCACAGCTGAACCCGAACGCCATTGCTATGATGGTCGCGTTCGTCTGCTACCTCCGTCGCGAGCGGATAGAGTTCAACTTGTCGGTCTTCCGAAAGTTGTTCTCCTACAAAGCCACCCTTAATGGGGTCACCTTCTTCGGCGGCTCCCTCATAAAGGTTCGCGAGGTCGCGAACAAGCATCACAATTGGATGACCAAGATCGTCTTCATCAAGGGAGATCTCGGCAACATCCTCTTCTCGCCCCAGCAGAAGGCCGTGGAGGTGTACCGCCCCCTCGGTGTCTGGTAATGACGTCGAGCTCCATAAGTTCTTTCTGCACAAGGACTTCGAGGTCACCTTCCTTTTCCACGGCCTCGACTCTCTCCTGCCCGTTCCCCCTGGTGAAGGTATGTCTCGTCTCCCCTCTGCTTTTGTTGAGCTTGGCAGGAAATAAATCAAGAATTTTAACTAAATTTTTCTGACAGGGGAACGGCTCATCCCCGAGAATCCGTCCTTTGCTGATTCGGGGCTCTACTCCGACCCGATCCAGCTCGCTCGGGAGGCCGCGCTGGCTTGCCGAGACGATTCAGCGGCGTCCCGACCCTCCTCCAGCAAGAGGAGTTTGGTCACTGGGGGGCCGGAATCGTCTCACCAGCCCCCGGATCATAAGAAGAAGAGGGCCAAGGTCGTCTTCAGGGGAGTAAGGCAGTCCCCCAAATATATGGACTCGCCTGTGACCCCTCCTGATGCCTCCCTGGAGAGCCCGTTTAAGGAGATCTTGGGCAAGGATCGAAGGGAGCGCGGGTCTCCTGCCCCCAAAGTCGCGGAGGGGTTCGCGCCCCGTGAGTTGGGCCTGCCCAAGGAACATCCCCTCTTCGGCATGGGGGAGAGATGCAAGGATTAGGCCGGTGAGCCGATGATCAAGTGGGATGGGGCGGCCCACCGTGTTTCCATTTCTACTCGCCACCCTTCCTGGGGTGCTCGCCAGCCTCCCACCGGCCACGCCTACGCACTCGGCTTCGGCCTCTATGGTCGTGACGGCACCGAGGCCTACAGGAAGATGACCCCTCGCCAGCTGAGTCGTGAGGCCTTGTGGGCTCACTTGCGGTCCTTCGAGCTGCACCATATGATGGTACGTCGCGACTTCAACCTCAGTTGGCTCCTGTCGAAGGCCAAGCAAGAGCGCGATGTCACAAAGTAAAAGGCCGCAGATGCAGAGAGGTAGTGCAGCAACGCCGAGGACCTACTCGCAAAATCCGCAGGTGGGTTGGTAAGTGTCGGCCTTTACTTGTACTTTTTGCAGTGTCACTCACTCTTCAATTTACAGGATGCCGAGGCCGCCCGCGAGTTGCGAGACCGCGCTGCGGAATTGGGGGTGGAGGTCGTCAGGCTGCAGGCTCGCCTTGCCGAGCAGGAATCGGGCTCTGGCGAGCGGGAGATGCGTGCTGCTGGGCAGGAAGATTGCGCCACCCAGATGGAGGGCGAGGTGGGGCGGATGAAAGTGCAGAACCGGGAGCTTCACGGCGAGTTCCTCTGGCAGGCGGAGCTTCTTCTTCCAGAGGGTGGCGACGTGCCCCCCTACCCCTACCAGAGGCCACGGCTCTTTGGCGTAAAGGAGGTCGAGGAGCGGCTGAGAGTCAACTCAATCGAGTCTGCCGAGTGCCACCTGGACACCATGAAGGGCACGGGGATACTGGCGGATGGTTGCAAAGAGGTCGCGGTTCGTGACCTCATGTTGGGCCTGTACCCGCCAAGCCTGCCTGGCGAGAAGGAGGACAGCTTTGCCTCACTGTTCGGGGACATGTATAAGGGCTAGGGGCGCGGGGGCGAGGAGGGCCGCACATCAGGGAAGGAGGGCGAGAGCTGAGCCTGACTTGTAGCTTCTTTTTCTTCCCCCTTCCCTCTTTTGTAACCTCGCGAATGCGAGTTTTGATATTGTAATCAGATATTAAAGAATGAAAATCATTTGTAAATGCTTGTGAAATTTTTCTATCTTCTCTGCTCTGAATCCTTCCTTTTGTGATGCACTCGCCCGCGAGTCCTCCCCTTTGGTGGATCTCGCTAGGACAAGATTTGCCGCTAGAGCGCACGTTTAGGACTCGTACCCACGAGCGGATTCTGAGAGCTCCCCCTTCCCCAGGTTAACCATGAGTGGACCTGTCGAGTTGGGGTCATACCCACCCAGCTCGCGTGTGAGTTGTCCCTTCTCTTGCCAACATCAAGTCGAAATTATCAAAAAATCTCATAAGTAAAACCGAAGGGGGGTGGGGGGGGGGGGTGGGGTGGAGTGCCTCATTGGAGCTCGACCTCCTCAATAGGAGGCTCAGGACGGCTTGTCTTTTCTTTGCTGAGCTGGTCCTGCGAGTACAATCTCGCCCACAGGGACCTTCTCCCCTCATACCTTTAGGAAAGCGATCTTCTCGAATAATTCCAGGATAAAGTGGGACTCCCTCGAGTGACATCCGGCTCTGCCAGCTAGATGAGATCCTGACAGCGGGATCTTCTCAAGGTCTGGGGAAAACTCCCTCGAGTGACATCCAGCCCTGCCAGCTAGGTGAGAGCCTAGCAACGGGATCTGCTCGGGGTCTAGGGCAGACTCCCTAGAGTAACATCAAGCCCTGCCATCTAGGTGAGAGCCTGACAGTGGGATCTGCTCGGGGTCTGGGGCAGACTCCCTCGATTGACATCCAGCCCTGCCAGCTAGGTGATAGCCTGACAACGGGATCTTCTCGGGGTCTGGGGCAGACTCACTCGAGTGACATCCAGCCCTGCCAGCTTGATGAGAGCCTGAAAGCGGGATCTACTCGGATCCTAGGGTAGACTCCCTCGTGTGACATCCAGCCCGGCCAGCTAGGTGAGAGCCTGACAGCGGGATTTTCTTGGGGCCTGGGGTAGACTCTCTCGAGTGACATCCAGCCCTGTCAGCTTGATGGGAACCTGGTAGCGGGATCTGCTCGGGGCCTGGGGAAGACTCCCTCGAGTGACATCCAGCCCTGCCAGCTTGATGGGAGCATGACAGCAGGATCTGCTCGGGGTCTGGGGCAGACTCCCTCGAGTGACATCCAGCTCTGCCAGCTTGATGGGAGCCTGGCAGTGGGATCTGCTCGGGGTCTGGGGCAGACGAACACTTCCACTATTCATCGCAGGGGCACAAGTTCATCAAAAGGGGTCTTATTAGAAAATGGAACACCGCTTACATAACTCAAAGGAAAAACACTTTAAGTCATCACCACTCAAGGTGAGACTTACGGTCTCGCCCTCAACATTCCAAAGGCGGTACCCTCCTGATCTCAGCGTTTCTTGTACTATTTATGGGCCTTCCCAGTTGGGGTTGAGTTTCCCCTCAGCGGCGGACCTCCAACATCATCCACCTTCTTTAGGACCAAGTCCCCTTCTGCGAACTGTTTGACACAGACGTGCTTGTCAAAATACTTAGCCATCCTTCTCTTCACCTCTTCCTGTCGGATGGCGGAGAGGTCGCACAGCTCTTCCACCATGTCGAGGGAGAGCCGCAGCTCCTCCTCATTCTCAGACCTCTATTCTTCCATATCTTCTCCTGCCTCGACCACCCGAGACGTCCGGACTTCGAACTCTACTGGGAGTACTGCCTCGCACCCATGGGAGAGTTTAAAGGGGGTCTCTCCCGTGGTTTTGTTGGGTGTGGTCCTAAGAGCCCAGAGGACCGAAGGAAGCTTCTCCACCCAGCTCCCCCTCAAGTTCTCCACCTTCTTCTTGAGGAGGTTGATAATGATCTTGTTTGTCGCCTCTACCTGCCCGTTGCTCCTGGGTTGGTGAACCGAAGCGAACTTGAGATCTATCCTGAGCTGCCCACAGAAGCTGATGAACTCTGCGCTGGCAAACTGAGGCCCGTTGTCTGTGACAATGGCCTGGGGCAACCCGTGTCGGCAGATGATCTCTCCCCAAACGAAGTTTCTGATGACCTGGGAGGTCACCTTGGACAATGTCTTGACCTCTAACCACTTAGAAAAATAGTCAATCATGACCAGTAAGAACCTCCTTTGCCCGCTGGCCTGAGGGAAAGGCCCTACCAAATCCATTCCCCAGATTGCAAAGGGCCAGGGAGCTGTGGTGCTCCTGAGGCGCTGAGCTGGCTGCAACTGGAGGGGGGCGAATAACTGGAACTTACTACACTTCTTTGTGAATTCCGCGGCGTCATGACTCAAAGTTGGCTAGAAGTACCCCTATCTGATGATCCTGCCTTCCAAGGTCCGACTCCCGGAGTGGCTCCCACACTCCCCAGAGTGGATCTCCTCCAAGATCCTCGGGACCTCCCTCTCAGCCACGCAACACGCAAACATCCTTTAGAGGGTCTTCCGATATAGCTGGCCGTCTCGCATGATGTAATATGCCGACTTGTACGTGAACTTCTTCTTGTCCATCCCCTCTGGGTACTCTCCCGTAGAAAGGAAGGTTGTGAACAGATCAATCCACGAGGGGTGCTGATCCACCTCCATCAGCTCTCCCTCCTCGATGGAAGGGCGGAACAAGTCAGTGATGGTACCACCCACCCGGGGACCATGCTTTGCCAGTTGATCTACCTGCTCATTTTTCTCCCTAGGCACGTGTCGGATGGAAAAAGTCTGGAACGTGCCGATGAACCCCTTCACCTTTGCCAAGTACATCTACAGAGTTGGCTCCCTTGCCTCAAACTCTCCGTTAATCTGGGAGGCCACCACCATGGAATCAGTGAGGACCTCCACATTATTCACCCCAGTTCCCTGGCTAGGCGAAGCCCTGCGATCACTGCCTCGTACTCGGCCTGATTATTGGTGATGGGAAAGTGTAATACCACGGTTTGCTCGATCCTCGTTCCCTGAGGGCTTTCCAAGATCTCCCCCACCCCCAGGGAATGCCTCCCTGAGACGCCATCCATCATCACCTTCCAAGGAATTGGACGAGTGAGTTCCGCCTCTGCCACCTCGACCACATAGTCAGATAGGAAGTCGGTCATAGCTTGGGCCTTGATCGAGAGGCGAGGGACGAAGGAGATATTGAACTCGCTTAACTCCACCGACTACTTAGCCAGCCTGCCTGAATGCTCCACCCCCTCGAATATGTTGCGTAGGGGGTGGTGAGTCACTACTCGGATCGAGTGTGCCTGGAAGTAAGGCTGGAGCCTCTGGGCTGAGATGATCACAGTGAAGGCCAGCTTTTCTAATATGGGGTAACAGAGCTCGTCCTTCCTTAATACCCAGTTTACATAGTATATGGGGAGCTGCTTCTTCCCCTCTTCTCAAACCAGGACGGAGCTCAAGGCTTCTGCTCCGACCCTGAGATACAAGTATAGATCTTCCCCCTCCTTCGGCCCTTGGAGCAGCGGAGGCTGGGTCAACTGCCTCTTCAGGGCCTGGAATGCCTCCTCGCACTCCGAGGTCCACTCGAACTTCTAGCCTCCACTCAAAGTCTTTAAGAAGGGAGAGCACTTCTCCCCAGCTCGGG
This sequence comes from Platanthera zijinensis, assembly GCA_039513925.1. Classification (NCBI taxonomy): domain Eukaryota; kingdom Viridiplantae; phylum Streptophyta; class Magnoliopsida; order Asparagales; family Orchidaceae; genus Platanthera; species Platanthera zijinensis. The sequence continues at coordinate 55,295,057 of CM077084.1, read as the reverse complement.
AGAGGAACCTACTCAACCCAGCTAGCTTCCCTGTCAATCGCTGCACCTCCTTAACACTCCGAGGTGACCCCAACTCCATGATTGCTCGGACCTTATCGGGATTGGGCTTTACACCCGCGTGGGTGAGAAGGTGGCACAACAACTTGCACCTGCTCGCCCCGAAGATACATTTCAGGGGGTTCAACCTCATCTTATACTTGCGCAGGGTGGCAAAGGATTCCTCCAGATCCTGGAGGTGAGAGTCAACATCTCGACTCTTAATCATGAGGTCATTAACATACACTTCCAGGTTCCTCCCCTTTTGCTCTCGGAAGACCCTGTCCATCAACTTCTGATAGGTTGCACCTGCATTCTTCAGCCCAAAGGACATCATTTTGTAGCAGTAGCACTCGTCCCCAGTGATGAAGGAAACATCTTTGATGTCGGGAGGGTGCATCCTGATCTGGTGGTAACCTGAAAATGCATTTAAAAAACTCATTATAGGAAAACCGACGGCTGAATCAACCAACGCGTCGATCCGAGGCAAGGGGTAACAATCCTTTGGGCATGATTTATTACGAAGAAAAAAATCAACACACATACGCCACCGACCGTCTCCTTTTTAAACCATTACTACATTGGAGACTCAGCCGGGGTATTGTATTTCGGATACAAAGCCAGCCTTGAGAAGCTTGACCACTTCCTCTGTTGGAACCCCCTAGGTGATTTGGGCTAGGTTTTCTTCTTAGGTTGTGAGTATAGAAGGGTCAAATTTTATGTGTTTCTAGAGTCTAAGCCATGTTCTTAGAGTCAACAGATCAAAGGACCAACCTACAACACTGCCAAAGACTCAAGACTTAGAGAAATCAAGAATTAGAAAAAGAATTCTACATTCGTCGATCTCAGGTCGACGATAGTTATGCTCAGCTCGACTAACTTAGAGCTGAGCTCGACGAACTCCGTTCTCAGATCGACTAACTTTTCAACACTCGGTGCCATAATTCACTCAAAGCCAAGGCTGACTCAGAGACAAAGAACACTCAACGCCAGATGTGCTATTCACTCAACGCCGACAGCTTGACATAGTTCTTAGGTCAACCAACTTCACAGACTCAGGTCAACGAACATAGAGCGCAGAATTAGTCAGTTTATGCACAGCAATTGATTCACAGAGCTCAGGTCGACGAAAGCTGATCTCAGTTCGACGAAGGCTGATCAGAGGTCGACGAAATCTCAGGTCGACGAAAGCTGATTAGAGGTCGACGAAAGCTGATCTCAGGTCGATAAAAACTGTAAGACATTTTGTTATTTATTCTTTCTTTTTCTGTCTCATCATTTTATATCTATTATAGGCTATTAATTCCCTTATAAATCAATGCACTTAAATTCTCTGAATAGAGCCGTTACTGGCAGCATTGATTGCTAACATCCTCCATGGAATTAATTGCTTATATCTCGGGACAGACATAGAATAGAATAATTGACAGCATTCTTGCCGTTTTTCATTCCCAAGATTTCAGCTTAACATTTATTGCAGAGTTTTCTTTTTGAATTCGACGAAGTTGCAGTTATCTGAGACACATCTCCCTACCAAGAAAACAACAATACAGAAGAGCAGAGATTGATCATCAACTAGAGTCACAGTAAAGAAAACATCCCAAAAGTGCAGTGAAAAACATCTCTCAGAAAATTGACTGCTCTCAAGAGAAGAAGAAAGAACAACCATCACCATCAAGAGTCTTTCTCTCCCTCCTTGTTTTCAGGGATCTCAAGTGACAGCAACATTCAAATCAATCAAGGATCTCTGAAAAGCTGAAGGCCTACTCACCCTTTTACAAAGCTCCATCTCCTAAACCATTCAAGATCTTAGGGGGAGCTTTGTCATCAACAACTCAGAATCCACATAGTCTTCTCACTGTGTTTTGAGAAAAGAAGACTTTCATCAAACTCTCATCCCACCTATGTACAGGGTTTTAATTCCCTTCAAAATTATTCTGGTTGCAAGTCTCCTTCCAAAATACTTTAGGTTTGGTTTTTTGAGCACCTGATCAAAAGCTCATTGGTGGCAGTCACCTGATCAAAACCTGTAGTGGATTCCTACCTAGGGTGGTAGAAAAGTGGATGTACCCAAGTTTGGGGAACCACTATAAAATTCTTGTGTTGTCTGTGTGTCTGTGATCTTCTCTTGTGCTTGTGCTGTGATATAATGTTTGCTGTATAGCTTAGTTACTTTTCTCTAGTTCACTTGCTGCACTTTTACACTTACCTTTTATTTCAGCAAAAGGGAAAAGTTTTCAAAAACTCTATTCACCCACCCCCTCTAGAGTTATTCAGAGCTTACCCTATCTTTCAATTGGAATCAGAGGAGGTTAATCATATCATATAGGCTCACACCTTGATTAACCAAGATCCTCAGGATAAACTCTGAATAAGCTTTAGCAGTCTCTCTGATTGTTTTTTTATTTCTGTTATCATGACACAAAACAAGGATTATGCCAGCACCAGACCTCCAGTTTGCAACTTGTAAAAGTTTGAAATCTGGAAGGCAAGAATCAAGCTGTACATGAACTCTATTAATGAGGATATTTTTAATTCTATCTTGACAGGACCACCAGCTCCTGTAGCCTCTACCTCAACTCCATTAAATCTCAGTGTAGTGCCTCCTCCAGACCAAGCTGATACACATAAGAAGGCAAAGATTGTTGATGCCAGAGCCATGAACATACTGGCCCAAACTATGTCAGATAACATATTTCAGAAGGTTGCTGAATGTACATCTGCCAAAGCTATTTGGGATTCCCTCAACCAAATGGTAGCAGGCTCTGCTGATGAGAGGAAGGACAGAATATCAAACCTCATATCTCAATATGAGAACTTCAGAAAAGATGAACAAGAATCTGTACAAGTAATGTACAACAGGCTGAGCTCCATCATCAGTGAGCTCAAAACATTGGATAAAGAAATCACTTTAACTGAAGTCAATGACAAAATCCTCATGTGCTTCCCTAGCACATGAGATTCCAGAATCTGGCCCATCAAAGAAGCCAGAAGCATGACTGAAATCTTAACAGAATTTCTACTTGGAAAGCTCAAATCCTATGAGCAACTAGTCAAGTCAAGAGAAGCTGCAGTTGAACCAAAAGCTTCAACACCTACCAGGAAGGAACAAAACTTAGCACTCAAAGTTGCAGAAGAATCTCCCAGCCTATCTACCATTGAAGAAATTATGAGTCTCTTTGCTAAGAGATTCTATAGCATGGCAAGAAAGGACTTCAGGAGGAAGTCTTCAAGGAATGAAGATAAACCCAGGTATGATAAGACCCCTTCTAAAGAAGTTGTCTGTTTTGGGTGTAGAAAACCAGGACATTTCATCTCAGAATGACCAGAAGCTCAAAAGAAATACAGAAGGCATGAGAAGGAGCCAAGAAGACATCAACACAACAAGGCCTCCTCCAACAAATACAAAAAGAAGGAGAAGGACTTTGTGGCTGAAACCTGGAGTGATACTGAAGATGAAACATCCTCATCCAGTTCCAGTGAAGATGATACAGAAGAAAAGAAGGTAAGAGAAGTTTGCCTTATGACAATAGGTGCTGGAAGCAGTAGATCAAACTCAGATGAATCAGAAGATGAAGAATTCCTCTCTGAAGAGGATCAGGTAATTGCTTCATATGATTTTCAGTCTAAAGAAATCAAATCTGAATTTAAACTATTGTGTTTAGACCTAATAGGATCTGAGAAGGAAATCAAATTTCTCAGGGAAAAACTATTAGAACAAGAAAAAATCATTGTTGATAATGAAAAATTAACTGAAGAATTAAACCTAGCTAATCAACAAATAATGTTCCTAAAATCTGAATTAAGTATGGCTAAAGAACTAGAAGAAACCTTAAATGGTAGAAGTTTACAACTTATAGACATAACTAGCACAGTCAATATAAGATCTAGTAATAACAAACTAGGATTAGGAGCCTCATCTAGTGAACCAATCCTTATTCAGAAAAATCAACTATCAAAACCCATAAGTTTTATTTCTGAAAATGGTAAGAAGAATACTAAACAAGTAGAGAAAGTCAATGAAGTGCTTAAACAACTAGACCTTAAGAAAATAAGTCAGAAAACGAAAAACACATAATATAACTATGTTCAGTAAATTTCGTCGAACTCAGAACGACAAAATGGGTATAGTTCGTCGAACTCAGAACGATGAACTCTGAACGCAAATAATAATGTAATCTATTCTTCAAACTGGGATCGACGAAACTAGTATGGTTCATCGACCAGAGATCGATGTTTTTGGGGCTCTGAGAATGGATACTTCCATTCTTCGAGCAGAGATCGAAGAACTCAACCCCAATCGTCGAGCTCAGGTCGACGAACATACCCAAATTTGACAGATCTAGTTCTTAACCAGAGTAATCTAAAAACTAATAAATCCTTTAATCCCTTTAGTCAGTGGGTCATACCTCCTAGAAGGTATCATCCTTTAGGTTATAAAGATCAACCTAAATGCTCTTTTATTTCTAGTTTTGGCTATGTTAAACAACAAGGACCCAAGGTAACCTGGGTCAAAAACTGCTAATCCTCTTTGCAGGTAGAAGAGAACCCTATCACTCAAAACAAGTGGTATCTGGACAGTGGTTGCTCTAAACATATGACAGGTTGCAAAGAATGCCTAATCAACTATAAACCAAGACTGGACCTAAAGTAATCTTTGGGGACTCAGGCTTTGGACTGATAGAAGGCTATGGTGACTTCAATTGTGGAGCTGTCACATTCAAAAAGGTGACTTATGTAAATGGTCTAAAGCATAACCTAATATCAGTGAGCCAACTATGTGATACAGGTTATCAAGTAAGCTTTACTAACTCTTTATGTGTTATTTCTTTAAACAACACAACTATTTTAACAGGAACTAGACAAGACAACATCTATTTAGTAAACTTTGAATCAGCTAAATCTAAAATCTGTTAGCATTCAAACTACTTTATGGCACAAAAGACTAGGACATGTAAATCATAAAAATATAACTAGGTTATCTAAGAACAATCTTGTTAGAGGTTTACCTTCTGGTCCCTACAAGAAGGAAGGCCTCTGCAGGGCTTGTCAACTAGGCAAGCAAACTAAATCTAGTTTCAAATCCATTAATAAGAGTGATTCACCTAGAATTTTGTATTTGCTCCATATGGACCTTTTTGGTCCTATTGCTGTACAAAGTCTAGGAGGAAAGTCTTATACATTAGTTATTGTAGATGACTTCTCCAGATTCACATGGGTTTTCTTTTTGAGAGCTAAGTCAGATACTTTTCAAGTTCTTATAGATTTTCTCAAGAACATACAGATTGAGTTTCTTACTCAAGTTGCATTGATCAGAAGTGATCATAGCACTGAGTTTGAATCTCTTCTTATGCAAGAGTTCTGTAGGAAAGAAGGTATAAGACACTACTTCTCAGCTTCCAGAACTCCTCAACAAAATAGAGTAGTTGAAAGGAAGAATAGAACACTCATTGAAGCTGCAGGTACATTGCTTGCAGATGCTTACATGCCTCTATCATATTGGGCAGAGGCAGTAAGTATAACAAATTATTTCCTGAATAGAAGCCTAATACATAAACTAAAGCTTAAGACTTCCTATGAACTACTCAAAGGGAAGAAACCTATAATAACCTATTTTTAAGTATTTGGATGTATATGCTATATTCACAACAATGACAAGAAACATCTCAGAAAGTTTGAAGCTAAGGCTGCAATGAGATTTTTTCTAGGATATTCCCAAGTCAGTAAGGCATATAGGGTGTTTAATAAATCAACACTAAAAATTGAAGAATCTATGCATGTGATATTTGATGAATCTAACATGTTTTACAAGGAGAGAGATATATCTACCAACAGTCATTTGCAGGTACAGAATTTGTATGAAAGCTTAGATGATCTAAACCTTACCTCAAAGGTTAAATCACATCCCTCTCCACAAGTTATATTAGAAGCTGAAAGTGAAGAAGAGACTGTGGAAGCAACTCAGTCTTCTACAACAGTTGACACAATTCCACAAGAGGAATTTTATCAAATAACTGTTGCTGAACCAACTTCTCTTAATGATTTTGTCACACTTAGGGATCACCCTAGATCTCAAGTAATTAGAGACATATCAGCAGGAGTGCAGACAAGGCATCAACTCAACCCTGATATGATGCTTGCCTACTTTCTCTCTCAAATTGAGCCTCAATCTATATCTAATGCAGAGCAAGATCCAAACTGGATTATTGCAATGCAAGAGGAACTCAATCAGTTTGAGAGGTGTAAAGTTTGGGACTTAGTTTCAAGGCCTAAGGGCTATCCAGTAATTGGGACTAAGTGGGTATTCAGAAACAAACTTGATGCCCAAGGTGTGATTGTGAGGAATAAGGCAAGGCTTGTTTCTCAGGGATACATGCAAGAGGAAGGAATTAATTATGATCAAACCTTTGCACCTGTTACAAGACTTGAAGCCATCAAAATTTTCTTGGCCTATGCTGCTCACAAGAAATTCAAGGTATATCAAATGGATGTCAAAAGTGTTTTTCTTAATGGGGAACTAAAAGAAGAAGTATATGTGGAACAGCCACCAGGTTTTATCTCTTCAACTCACCCCTCCTATGTTTTTAAATTGCATAAGGCTCTCTATGGTTTAAAGCAAGCTCCAAGAGCTTGGTATGAGACCTTAGCCAGCTTTCTTTTAGTGCATGGTTTTTCAAGAGGCATGGTTGATAGAACCCTTTTTACAAAACTGCATCATGATAAAATTCTATTAGTACAAATATATGTAGATGACATAATCTTTGGCTTTACTGATCCAAATCTGTGCAAAAGATTTTTTGATCTAATGCACTCAAGGTTTGAGATGAGTAGCATGGGTGAGTTATCATATTTCCTTGGTCTCTAAGTGAAACAAACCCCTGAAGAAATCTTCATCTCTCAGTCTAAATATGCTAAAGATCTTATTAAGAAGTTTGGGATGAATGATGTCTCTATCATGAAGACTCCCCTGGCTGCCAATACTGTTATAGATGCTGATGAATCTGGAAAACCAGTTGATCAGACCAAGTATAGGGCCATTGTTGGATTCCTACTGTATTTAACAGTAAGCAGGCCAGACATTATGTTTGTCGCATGTCTTTGTGCTAGGTTACAGGTGAACTCCAAAGAATCTCACTTTATTTTCTTAAAAACGATTTTAAGATATATAAAAGGTTGTCCAGATCTAGGCCTCTGGTATTCAACAGAATTAGCATTTATGTTAACTGGATTTTCTGATGCTGATTATGCTGGATGCAGAGTAGACAGGAAAAGCACCTCAAGAACTTGTCAGTTCCTTGGTGACAGACTTGTATCTTGGTTCTGTAAAAAGCAAACATCTGTTTCAACTTCCACTACTGAAGCTGAGTATATGGCTGCAGGCAGTTGCTGTTCACAGATTTTGTGGATACAAAACCAACTACTGGATTATGGTGTCAACTTAAATAATTCAACTATACTATGTGATAATACAAGTGTCATTTCAATTGCACAAAATCCAGTATTGCATTCTAGAACCAAGCATATAGATATTAGACATCATTTTATTAGAGATTGTGTTGACAAACATAAGATTAAACTTGAATTTATCTCTACTGATTTGCAAAGAGCAGACATATTCACTAAGCCATTGGACTCATCCAAGCATCTGTTCTTTGTCAATCAGCTTGGTATGATAAATGGTCAGGATTTAATCTAATGCTCTGTCTGTAGTCAAAGATTGTCTCTGTTCGTCGACCTGAGATCGACGAACTGATAACTATTCTTGAGAATTTTCGTCGACCTAAGATCGATGAAATCTCTTAGTATAGCTCATTCGTCGATCAGAGGACGACGAATTATATCTCTACAAGTTTTCTGCGAACGACGAAAACTTTCCCTCTCTTCGTTCTTAGATCGACGAACTTTGTCCTTTACGTAATTTTCGTCGACCTGAGATCAAAGAATCTTGAGTTTTCGTCGGATTGAGATTGTCGTTTCATATTCCAGAAAATACTATATCTGGCTTTTCTTCGACCTCAATCCCTCGCTTTCAAAATTCCCCCCTGCACTTGATCTTGTGTTTTCTCTTGCATGTGTGCTCTTTCTCTCTCTCATTCAATCTTAACGTCACAAATGGCCGCTACTGGATCAACCGGCATAAAGTTTGATCATGATTTCGATATTGATTTTGACTCTTTCCAACAGTCAAATCAAATTTTCATAGATATTCTACAGCTATTTGAGGAAAAAAATCTGAAGCAGTTCAAGTCTGATAGAATCAGGATTCCTATGACAGAAATCAAGGAATGGGTTGGCTCTTCTTCTTCAATAGAGACTGAAATGACTAGAACTATCAGTGGTACTCAAGTGATTCTTTCTCCCTCCGTTCTCTCTGAACTTTTCAATTTGAAAACTGGAGAAGATGATCTAGAACTAGATGATAAGGAATATGAAGATATGCTGGCTGTTATGGGTCACTTTGGCGAAAACCCTAACAAACTGTATAAGAAAAATTTCTCCCCGACATATAAATTTCTTGCGGATGTCATTGGGAAGGTGCTGTTTGCTAAGCATACAGCACATGACTACATCTCCAGGCAACAGTTCCCGGTTATGGCTGCTCTGGTCAGTAAGAGAAGTGTGAACTGGCCACAAATTCTGTTTGACCTAATCAGGAGAAAGAACAGCAAAAAGGAGGTTTGCTATGGCAGAATCTTGGGTTTGTTCATGAAAGCCAAGGCCAATGCACTAGTGCTATCTCAGACAACATGCATCAATGCATCTAAGAAGCTCTCATCTGCCATCTTTGGTAGATGGGAGAGGACTATCATAAAGCCATCTAAGGGCAAGTCCTCTTCCTCTAAATCTTCTGAAAGTACAAGGGCTACATCAGCCACTCCTCGCCCCTCTCCAGAGATTCCATCCACCCCTCCACCTCCTCCTGATTCTCAAGCTCCATCTCAGCCTCAAGTTTAATAAACCCCAGCCTCCATTTCTATTCTAATACATACCCCTACACCTCCAGTATTTCCAATTCCTTCTTCCCCTACACATATTCCATCCAATTCTCCCTCTTCTAGGGCTGATACATCCATCCCTACTCCTCCTTAATCCCCTTTTCCATCTTATCTTGCTGATATCCCCCTCTCAACTATCTCTTCAATCCTATCTTTCAATTTACTTTCATTTTCTCTGAACACTCCTCCTCACCAATCTCCTCAACAGGACCCCCTTGCAGACACTTCCAACCAACCATCTCCTCCAGCAACTATCTTCACTACCTCTATCCCTTCTCAACCACCTCCTGCCCAAATATCTGACTCCGCAACTTTGAATCCCTCTATCATCCAACCACTTCTTGAGCTCCTCAAGCCTATCCTCCAAACCATCATTGCAGAGGCTATTTCCCCTCTGTTTATCTCCATCTCATCTCTTTCTGCTCAAATATCTACCCTCACCTCTACCCTCTCTTCATCTGGGGGCCTGAATTCAGTACATACTGAAACCAGGCAGGGGGAGATACTTAATGATGAAGTAGCAACAACAGCACCAGCAGCAGGAACAAATGTTGATATGGAACCAGATTTTCTACATTTTCTTGATACTGATATGGAATCAGATAATATAGAGATAACTGACTCAGTAACAGATGTAGATAATCAAGGTATAGATATTATAGTATCCAATGCTCAAGAGACCAGCTTGCCAGAAGTTCTGCCTAGAAGGGTCTACTTCATTAAATCTAAAGTTAATCTACATACTCTGCTGAAATTTTTTGGATCTTATATTCAGTTCTGCCTCTCTTCTCCCACTCAATCATCCAGAGCAATAGTATGCTATACCTCCCCTACAAGTTCAAAAGTGTTAGACATTATAAAGAAAAGTCTGATAGCTCCTCCAGTAGCAATAAATGAACAAAGATCTAGCCCTCCTGGGCTAACTTATATCATGGATAATAGCACTATTCCTAGTTTAGATGATCTAATAAATCAGGACATTGTTATGGAAGCTGAAGCAGTTGAAGCTGAAGTTTTTCCCACTCAAGCTAGCAAAGAAATTCCCAAGGATCTGATCAGTCAGATTGATGAAATGTATGACAATCATTTGTCTTATGATGATGATGATGATGATAATGATGATGATGATGATTCTGATGATGCTCCAAAGAGGAAGCTAATCTCCAAGAAAAGGAAAGCACCTCCTCCACATGCTCCAAAACCTAAGTCTACAAATGATATTCCATACTATATTTTGCAAAACATAACTCCTTATAAGGGTATGCCAGCTTGGATGTCGCTATCCAAGAATGAACAAAAGAGAAGAAAGAAAAGCAGAAGATACTCTCCTCCACCTGAGAAATTCAAAAGGCATCCTCCTCCTCCTCCTCCCCCAGCTGCAAGTGCCTCAGGAACCTTATCTCAGAGCTCAGAAGGATTCACTAAACCTACTCTTACTAAAACTTATCAGAGACAGAAAAGACCTTCTCACTCTTATGGAGACAGTCAGCATAAACAGAGACATCAGTCTTATTCCAGACATCAGTCAGCTCAATAGCCTATCCCTCAGCCAACTTTTTCCCCTCCCCCATCTCTTGGCAAAGCTAATGAACCTGAAGAATCTCCAATTCTAGCTTATGATCCTGAAACTAGTCCAACTACAAGAATGGCTAGATTTAAGGAATCTGTGGCTCTCTCACAAATCAAGCAAGCCAAAGAAAAAGGTCAAGACTCTTCTCAGTTCTCTACTATGTCTAGCTACAAGAAGAAAGAGTTTGAAAGATATCAAGTAGGAAAATTATTCAATGCTGATGAATACATGAGTCTACATCCAGAAGCAGTGGTTCCAAGAACTACCTCACAAAAGACTATTGGTGATGCTGATATGACCATGACTATGAAGCAAGCTCATGATCCAAACAGGATAATCAAATTTGCTAAGCCTTCTGATTCTCACAAGAACATTTAAATTGTTTATTTTCTGTGCTTCTTGTGAACAATCTGGGTACATAGCTTTATAAAGGTACTGATAGCTTATTTATTCTATCAGTTATCTCAGTTTTCATGCTATATTTACCTCATTTTGTCTTGTGATCTTTATCTATTTTTTGTTGAAGTAACCTCACCCAAATAGGGGGAGATTGTTGGAACCCCTAGGTGATTTGGGCTAGATTCTCTTCTTAGGTTGTGACCCATATTATATAGAAGGTCAAATTTTATGTGATTCTAGAGTCTAGGCCATGTTCTTAGAGTCAAAAGATCAAAGGACCAACCTACAATACTGCAAAAGACTCAAGACTTAGAGAAATCAAGAATTAGAAAAAGAAATCTACATTCGTCGATCTCAGGTCGACGATAGTTGTGCTTAGCTCGACTAACTCAGAGCTAAAATCTCTGAGCTGAGCTCGACGAACTCTGTTCTCAGATCGACTAACTTTTCAACACTCAGCGCCATAATTCACTCAAAGCCAAGGCTGACTCAGAGACAAAGAACACTCAACGCCAGATGTGTTATTCACTCAACGCCGACAGCTTGACCAAGTTCTTAGGTCGACTAACTTCACAGTCTAAGGTCGACGAACATAGAGCGCAGAATTAGTCAGTTTATGCACAACAGCTGATTCACAGAGCTCAGGTCGACGAAAGCTGATCTCAGTTTGACGAAGGCTTATCAGAGGTCGACGAAATCTCGGGTCGACGAAAGCTGATTAGAGGTCGACGAAATCTGATCTCAGGTCGACGAAAACTGTAAGACATTTTTTTATTTATTCTTTCTCTTTCTGTCTCATCATTTTATATCTATTATAGGCTATTAATTCCCTTGTAAATCAATGCACTTATATTCTCTGAATAGAACAGTTACTGGCAGCATTGATTGCTAACATCCTCCATAGAATTAATTGCTTATATCTCGGGACAGACATAGAATAGAATAATTGACAGCATTCCTTCCGTTTTTCGTTTCCAAGATTTCGGCTGAACATTTATTGTAGAGTTTCTTTTTGAATTCGACGAAGTTGCAGTTATCTGAGACACATCTCCCTGCCAAGAAAACAACAATATAGAAGAGCAGAGATTGATCATCAACTAGAGTCACAGCAAAGAAAACATCCCAAAAGTGCAGTGAAAAACATCTCTCAGAAAATTGACTGCTCTCAAGAGAAGAAGAAAGAACAACCATCACCATCAAGAGTCTTTCTTTCTCTCCCTCCTTGTTTTCAGGGATCTCAAGTGACAGCAACATTCAAATCAGTCAAGGATCTCTAAAAAGCTGAAGGCCTACTCACCCTTTTACAAAGCTCCATCTCCTGAACCATTCAAGATTTTAAGGGGAGCTTTGTCATCAACAACTCAGAATCCACATAGTCTTCTCACTGTGTTTTGAGAAAAGAAGACTTTCATCAAACTCTCATCCCACCTCTGTACAGGGTTTTAATTCCCTTCAAAATTATTCTGGTTGCAAGTCTCCTTCCAAAAGACTTTAGGTTTGGTTTTTTGAGTACCTGCTCAAAAGCTCATTGGTGGCAGTCACCTTATCAAAACCTATAGTGGATTCCTACCTAAGGTGGTAGAAGAGTGGATGTACCCAAGTTTGGGGAACCACTATAAAATTCTTGTGTTGTCTGTGTGTCTGTGATCTTCTCTTGTGCTTATGCTGCGCTATAATATTTGCGGTGTAGCTTAGTTACCTTTCTCTAGTTCACTTGTTGCACTTGTACACTTACCTTTTATTTCAGCAAAAGGGAAAAGTTTTCAAAAACTCTATTCACCCACCCCCTCTAGAGTTATTCAGAGCTTACCCTATCTTTCATCCTCCCTGATCGGCTCGGCCAGCCTGTTCGCGGTGGACCTCTTCTTTTGCTGGACAGGGCGAGCTCCTGGGTCCAGGTTGAGGTGATGGCAGACCACGTCGGCGTCGATCCCTGACATCTCAGCGGCGCTCCAAGAGAAGATGACCACGTTCCTCTGGATATACTCCAGCATCCTGCCTTGGGCCTCCGGGGTCAGCCCCCCGCTAATGTGAACCTTCTCCACCCGGCCTACCAGGGTGAGGACCTCCATTTCTACCACCTCCTCCACTGCCTCCAAGCAGGACTGATCCTCTTATTCTTCAACGTCCTCCCCTCCTGGGACAAGGACCTCCTCTCCAACCTCCTCCACAGCCATTGCCTCGGCCGACCCCTGAACTACTTTCGCCACCTTCACTTGGGTGCGGCTCTCCTCTACCTCTATCCCTTCTCCGTCAGCCTGCTGCTCTGCCTCCTACATCCTACACCCCATCTCCTTAGCCCCCTCCAGCCAAGAGATGGAGTTCACCGCCGTGACGTAGCACTCCCTCGCTATCTTGGGATCTCCCCGGAACCGGATCTGGACCCCCTCGACGTTGAACTTTAGGATTTGGTGGAAGGACAAGGGGATGCAGTGGAAGGCACTGATGAGGGGCCTTCCGAAGATGGCGCTATAGCTACTGGGGGCGTCCATGATGATGAAACTGCAGGTGCGGGATTGCTCCCCGAGAGAGACATTGAGTCCCACTCCTCCTTCGACTTCCTTCCTCTCCCCTGAGAAGCAAAACCGGGGTCCGTCCGAGGCCAGCACCCTCCTGGCCTCCACCTTCATCACGACAAATGCCTTCTTAAAGATGACGTTGACCGAGCTTCCGTTGTCAACGAGGATTTGGTAGACAGTAAAATCTTCGATGGCCGTCTGGATGACCAGCGCATCGTAAAATAGATCCTCATGACCTGACATATCCTTGACCGAGAAGGTGATTCTTTCTTCAGGGGGTGGGGTCTGGGAAGTGGAGCCAATGCTCCTGCAGTACATGGTGTGGAGGCTCGCCTTATGGTAAGCCTTGACCCTTCCCCCTGGATTGCTCTGATCCCTCCCCGGGTTCCCACATCTGCCCGGTCTTCGCACCTGTCCTCCTTCGCCCGAGGCAGGACCTCCTTGATCTGCACTCCCTGGCGTTCTTGCTATTGTTACTGCTCCCTATTTCCTCTCATCTTGAGGAACTCCGGGCATGTGGCCGTGGCGTGCCCTTCCTCCCGATGGAAGTCACAGTAGGGAAACTCCACCCTAACCTCCCTTCTTATCCTCCGCGCTTCTCTCCTTCTCTCCCCCATGGCTATGGTCATGGCCTGCTCCTAGTCGTGGAGAGGTGGCATCTGGCCCTGCCTCCCACCTGGGGATAGAACTGGCCCTGGCCTCCTTGGCGGTTATCCACTCCGTGATGGCCTCTTCTCGGCCCTTGGTCTTGCCACTCCGGCCTCCAACCCAGCCGATGGTTTGGATCTTGACGCCCCCACCTGGGCTGCTGCTGCTCCCTCTTAGCCCTCCTCTCCTCCAAACCTCTGCCCCCCTGGGCCTTTCCTCCTCTGTAGCCCACCTGGCTAGCTTCCGGGAAAACTTTGGGTTTGACGCCTCCCCGTAGACTTCTCTAGCCGCCCTTTACATCACCTCCTCATAGGAGAGGGGCAGCAACCTCTTCAACTCCATTTGAAAGAAACCTTGCTGCAACCCTAGATTGAAGGCCATCATCAGGGTATGTCCTGGCATCTCCTGGACTTAGGTGACCTCCTCCTGGAAGCGATCGATGGAGCATCCCAAGGTCTCATTCACTCCAAGCTTTATGTGGAACAGGGATTCCGACTCATTCTTCCTCCTTTTGGAAGTGGTGAACCTCAGCATGAACCCCCGACGTAGGTCCTCGAAGTAGTAGATGGAATTGGCCGGCAATATGTGGAACCACTCTCTCGCCTTCTCCTTGAGGGTGATGGCAAAGAGTCGGCACTTGAATCCATCCTACATCTGTCGGATTGAGACCACGTCCTCGAACCACTGGATGTGCTGGATTGGGTCTCCCTTCCCGGTGTAGTAGGACATCTCAGGTTCCCTGAACCCCTCTAGAACCGGGGTAGAAGAGACCAACTCGCTGATGGGCTGCCTCTCCCTACCGGGCGAGCTGGGGGGTCTCGCACCCCCATCTCGCTGAACCTGCCACCGCTTGTTGAGTCGGGTAAGAGCACCCACCCTGGGAGCTCGCTGCCTCTCCCCTCCTCGATGACCTCCTTCCCAGCTCGCCTGCTGGGGGCGTCCTCTCCAAGAGCTTGAATGGCGAGAACAGGGGCCGCTGTCATCGAGCACTCGGCATGCGCGCCAAGTGTGAATCTGACAAGGCCGAGTACCTCCTTCCTGAAGTCCTCGAACATCCCCATCGTGGCGAGAGGGGGAGGGGGTGGTGATTCGGACCTGTCCGATCCTTGCCTTTCTCTTGCCATTTAAGCTCGCTAATTATTTTCTGTACTGACCACGCTCCACGCTCACCGCACCAAAATGTTGAAACCGAAAACTCGGTTCCTATAGAGTTCATCCTTGGGGAAGGGGTGGTCGCGCACCTACTTCGCTCATATAAGAAAAAGAACAAGGACCTGGACCAAGGGCCCGGCACGGAGGTCCCTCCACACACCCAAAAGATCACTGAGCGCTTCCCCTCCTTAGCCAAATGTCGGGCTAAGGTACCTCAAAAAGCACTAGAAGACTGGGAGACACGTAAGCGTCTGTTCTGAGGTACCCCTTGGGTCCTATTTATAGATTTCTGAAAATGTCCTGCAAATAACCAACCTTCGCTGCTTGGGGCAGCTATGTGCAACCCACTTGGGTCTGCCAGCAGCGTGACTCTGATGTTATAATTGGCTATGGGAAGGCCAGCGGGGGCAAAATGGTAAAAATACATCACAGATCCCTGGGCGAGTAGCCCCTTACTGCCTCTGCTCGGCAAGGGAGGCGAGTGCTTGATGGAACCGGCACTCGCCGCCTCAACTCGGAACCATGGCGAGCTCGGTCTCGGCCAGCTCTACTTGTTTGTCATGGCCTCGACGATCGGCCCGGAATTCGTCGACCTGAGCTCGATAAACCCTTCTGTGATTTGGGGCTCCCTGGTCACCTAGGCGGGCTTGACTGGGTGCTGAGGCGAGCTGGGCTCATGGCGCCGGGGTAGAGGCGTCGAGTGTACTCGTCTCACTCGGTGCCGGGCAGATGGCGTCGAGTGACTCGCCCCCCTGGCAGGGGGCGTCGAGTGGACTTGACGCCCAGGATCCAACTCGCCCGGGACTTGGGCTGGGTTCAGCTGATCTGGCCCCTACTGACCCCACTTGCCGGATACAGGGTTGTACATTATATGTCCTACAATTGTTACTGCACCCAACAAACATCCCTTCTTGGGACTTAGCAGCAAACTTAGTCACATAGGACTTACCTTTGTTTAGAACATAACGCTTGCTACCAAAAATGCTGAAGTAGGATAAGTTTGGTTTTCTGCCTTTCAGAATCTCATAGGGAGTCTTCTTGTGGGTTTTGGTGATGGAAGCCTTATTAAGGACATGATATGCAGTGTTTATTGCCTCAGCCCAAAAATATTCTGGGATAAATGTGTCGCTTAAAATGTTTATACCAACCTCTATGAGAGTTCTGTTTTTCTTCTCAGCAATCTCATTTTGCTGGGGTGTTCTAGGAGAGGAGAATTCTTGATGAATCTCAAGCCCTTGACAGAATCTTTTCATTCATTCCGACTGAAATTTAGTCCCATGGTCACTTCTGATTTTGACCACAGTACTGTTAAGTTCATTCTGAATTTGCCTAATAAATGTCTGGAAGACATCATGGGTTTCAGATTTCTTTCTGAGAAAGAACAGCCAGGCAAATCTAGAAAAGTAATCAACAAACCACAATGGTGTAGACTTTCCTACCTAGACTATGAACTGGCATAGGACCAAATAGATCCATATGTATGAGGTATAAACACCTCACTGAGTCTTTGGTATCAAGACTCTGGAAGGAGGTCCTAGTCTGCTTGACCTTTTGGCATGCTGAGCAGATACCCTCCTTGATGCACTTCACCTTAAGACCATTTCTCACTAACTTTTCACTAAAGAGTTTTCCTATGGTCTTATAATTCAGATGAGCTAGCATCTTGTGCCATTGGACACAATGTGAAGCTTTCTCATCTGCAACTAGGCATATAGGAAAGTCCTTACTCTCACAAACAAAACTGAGACAATAGACATTTCCTCTCCTAGTATCTGTCAAGATGACCCCTTGGTCACTGTACCTCCTAATTTGGCACTCATCCTTTAGGAAATAAATGTCATAGCCAAGATCACATAGTTGGCTTATATTTAACAGGTTATGTTGCAAACCTTTCACATAAGCTACTTGTGTGATAGTGATTATGTCATTAGATATCTTACCAAACCTTTTGGTAACTCCTCTTTCTGAACCACCAAAGATGACTTTGGGTCCATTTTCAACTAGAGTGTACTCCTTCAGCATGCTCCTTGTTCCAGTCATATATCTAGAACATCCACTGTCCAAGTACCATATAGATGTATGGCCATTTGGACTTACCTGCAACAAATAAATCATCTTTCCTTAGGACCCCAATTCTTATTGGGTCCTAGATGCAGGTTAGATTGAAATTGAACATGCCTACCTGCAGCTCTTCTGACAGGTAAGCTAACATTATCTCTCTGGACACTCTTATTGTGTCAGCAATCAATAGTATAGTAGCCTACTTTGCCACAACACCAACACTCATAAATGTTATACCTTCTTTTAAGGGCTGGCTTTACAACATAGCAATCAACAGCTCTCATTCTAGTAGGTACAACAACCTTTTTCTTAAGTCTTTCAGCCACAACCTGATTTGGAATTTGTCTGATAGGAGAGGTACTAGGATATCTTGGACCCTATCAGCAGCTGCCTTCTTTTCAGAGTGCAAGCTCCTGATAGCTTCAGATATACCCAAGTCTGGTGTGCTGATAGACTTTCCTTTAGTCTGATTGTGGACTGACAGACTTTAAGAATGAGCTGCAGCCTTATTTTTGAGTGTTGGGGCTGGTACACCAAACATAAATGGTCTAGGATGGGCCATTTGGATTTCTTCATGGGCTGTCTTGTAGGCACTAACACCCTTGTCATTCCTAACACCATACTCCCAGTGACTATAAATGCTCTCATGGTCATACCTGTTAGATAGTAGCACCACTTTCCTGAAATTAATTGGAGGCTTGGAGGCTAGTAGTTGCACTGGAGCTTTGCCCTTCCTTTTGGAATAGGTAGCTCTAGTTCTCCTTTTGAATCCTAACCCCTTCTTACCCTTTTGGGAGGACAAGTAATCAATCAAAGGCAATACTGAACATGGCTTTGAGAACTTAGCCACTAGCTCCTTCTCCTTTTTGAGTTTACCTTCAAGATTCCTAATGTGGTCAATTTTGAAGGTGATTGTGCTCATCTGAATAACAGTGATGTTTTTCAGCTTGCTGACTTCTTTTATCTTCAAGTTCAGCAAGTTTGCTGAGTCTAAAATAGCCAGCTTTAGAGAGGCAATCTCCTCAGCCTATTTTTTTACTAGAAGCCTGCTTCTCTTCAGTGCTTGCAGGAGTTCACCATAATCATCAATCAATTGATTGATATCTCCTTCAGATTCAGAACCATCTTCATCTCTTGATGCAGATGCTTTTGATTCTGGACTAGTTGCATAATCTGATACAGAAGGTGTAGAATGTACCTTACTAGAGCCAGGCTGCTCCTGGCTGGGTCCTTCCTCAGTCAAAGTCATCAGCCCAAGACAATGGCTGACTTCTTCTCCAGTGATTGCAGCCAGCATCTCTAAGAAGTCTGCTTCTACAGATTCTTCTTCAGCAGTAAATAGCCAAATGTAGGCTTTAGCTTCATCTACCTCTTCTGACTCTAATGATGAGGAGTCAGTCTAGCTCTTTTGCTTCTTTGCAATAAAGAACTTCTCCTTCTTGCCCTTCTGCTGATGTTCCTTTTTTCACCAACATCCTTTCTTTTAACAGGACAGTCAGCTATGACATGCCCTGACTTACTAAAACAATAACACATCACTTTAAAAGAAGTATGTTTATTTAGTTTAGAGCCATACCTGTCCTCTTTAGAAGATTTCTTCTTACCCTTGTAGTAATCTTCCTTGGGATAATAAGAAGAGGATAGCCTGCTTCTCCAGTGCTTCTTCTTCATAAATTTCTGAAATTGCCTAGAGAAGGCAACAAAGTCTTCATCAGAAATGTGGCAGTCTATTGTGCTAGTTTCTGAGCTTTCTGACTCAGAATTAGCAACTCTCCTTGGTGGAGAAGGAATCTTTCTCCTGCTCTTCCTTGTGGCTTCAGCTTTGAAGGCCACTGACTTGTCTTTGACTGTAGGCTTGCTGATTTTCTCCTCCTCCTTTCTAGGAGTCAGCTGCATTTCATAAGACAACAGCTTTCCAAACAGGGTTAGTGGTGGAGTTCTGCAAGTCAGGCCACTTCTCTGATGACACAGATTTTTGTGTCCCAATCTTTAGTTAAAGACCTGAGAAACTTATCATTCAATTCAATAGTGCTGAAGACTCTGCCATATGTCATCAGCTCATTCATAATTCTGAAAAACTTCTCATAGCACTCAGCAATGTCATCTGACTTGTCCTTTCTGAAGCTTTCATACTCTTGATTGAGCATGGACTACCAGTCCTCCCCCACTTCTTCAGTCCCCTGCATGTAGATAACTAGTGTGTCCCACATCTCCTTAGATGTCTTGCAGTGGACTACGTTTTGGAAGGTTTAGTCATCTATAACACTAACAATAATATTTTGTGTTCTCTTATCCAATGTAGCTAAGATTATTTCATCTTTAGTCATCTCAAAATACTTATTTGGAGTCTTCAGATTTACATCAAAGACTGATGTCTTCATTGGGATGAAGGGTCCTTCCTATACTGTGATGTATATCCTAGGATCAGATGCTTCCATGAAAAGTCTGACTCTTTCCTTCCAGATGCCAAAGGTCTCCTTCTTGCAAAGAGGATGTTTTATGGATCCAAGTTCTTTATGATTCTCACTTGAACCCATTTTGGCCTTCTGATAGCTGCCCCTGGAGATTAACTCAAACTGTTAAGTCTATCTTGAGGAACCTCCCTCTGATAGCACTTGAAAGTCTTGATTTCAAGAACAACTAATCACCTAGAGGGGGGGGGGTGAATATGTCCAATTTAAAGACTTAGGCAACTTATCGATTAAAATCATAGCATAGTAATCTTATCACAATCAATACCAGCACAGTACACAGAGATTTATAGTGGTTCCCCAATTGATGGGTTCATCCACTTCCCCCCTTTCGCCTATCTAGTAGTGAAAGTGAGGGTAAGATCTACCTTTACTATATATGGGGGGGGTGAATAGGGTATATTAAAATAATTTTGCAAATTAAAAATTAATTGGCAGTGGAAGACTTAATGTAATTATAGTGTATTGTGCTTGCAGTAAAATAAAGTAAAGCAAGAAACTAAATCACAGCACACAGCAAATAAAACACAGGCAATCAGAAGACACAAGGAGCTATAGTGGTTCCCCAATCAACCTGGGTACATCCACTCTTCTACCACCCTAGGTAGGAATCCACTGCAGGAATAGTTGATTAGGTGTCCTGGGCACCAATGAGCTTTTGATAAGGTGCTCAAAAACCAACCCAGATTTTTTGATCAGGTGTCTTGCCACCACTGAGTTTTGACAAGGTCTCAGAAACCAAACACAAAACTTTTGAAGGGAGTTTTGAGTAACCCTTTTACATCAAAAGAAAAGAAAAGGAGGTGAAGTTGTTCTTCTCTATCAACAGTCAAAGAGAAGACTAGTGGATTGATGATGTCAAAGCTCCCCCTGAGATTTGCAGTTGTTCAGGAGAAGAAGCTTTGCACAGGGTGATAGGCCTTCAGAAGATGAGATCTCCAGCAAAAGATAATTTCAGCAATGACTGAAATGTGATGTGTCTGGAGTCTTGATTGATGAAGCCTTGAAAAACTTGAATCAGAGATGAGATACTGTAATTCTGTAGTTCTTGTGTGTGTCTCACAGATCTCAGATATTGTTCTTAGTTTTCTCTTGTTATTGTTCTCTGTCTCTATTGTCTAAAAAAATATATTGAAATCCAATCTTCTAGATAGTCGTTGGCCAGTCATAAATGACTTCCTTAATTGATAACTGTCTCTGGAGGAAAGTCCTAAGAAATATTCCTTTTTAGTCTCCTTGAAACTTGCTCCAGATAGATTGAAACGGCTACAAAATCCTTTGCATTAAATGCTGGATATGAAGAAATTTGAATTCCATAACTGACTGAATTTGAAATCCTGACATCGTCGATCTCTCAAGAAAATCGTCGATCTGAGCTCGACTATCGTCGACCTGAGCTCATAGACTGGATTTTAACTTGAGACAAAAACGTCGATCTAAGCTCGACTATCGTTGAACTGAGCTCAGAGAACTGGATTTTAACTTGAGACAGAAACGTCGATCTGAGCTCGGAGATCGTCGAACCGAGTTCGACGACTCGTTGAACTGAGCTCGACAATAATTGCCTTAGTCTTCTGCACTTGTAATCTGAACTAGGAGGTCTTGGGGGTAGCTTTCAAACCTAAGTACTAAGCCTTAGACCTATTCTAATTGACCTATAAATCTATACAATGAGGTCAAGACACAATCCTATGAACATAGTGATCCTTACCCAAATCAGTAATAGGGTGTTCCAACAATCTCCCCCTAATTGGGTTAGGATTACTATTTACAAGATTTAGGAATTTAAATGCAGATAAGCAGAAACAAATACAACATTGCAGAAGATTAAATAACAGCATTGCAGAAGCATATGAATAATCAAACAGATTGTTCAGAGAGAGAGATATATAGTTCAGTCTTACACTATCAGTCCTTTTCCTTGCCCTTTTTGAAAAGGATTTCCCTGTTGGGGTTATTAGCTTCTCTCTTAGATCTTCTGTCATCAGCAGCACCAAGGTAGTTTGAGATTTGGCTCTAGGGACAACTGCCTCTGGGTGCAATTCCATGTATCTTTCTGGATCAAAGAATTTACTGGAAGAATATCTTTCAAGCTCTTGCTTTCTCTGATCAGAAAAAGTTGAAATGTTGGAAGTGTCTTCTCCTTGTTCTCTGGCTTTCCTTATCTGATCTAATGCAGCTAACTCCTTCATTCTTGCTGTCCAAGAGACTGGGTTGTTCTCTGGATCTTCAAAGGGTACAGGAGGTTCATATCTGTTATTTGTGTCAGAAGGAGGAGCTCTTGAGGGAACATTTTCTTTGAGCTTATAAGGGAATGGACCAGTAGAAGTTTCACTTGAAGCAGCTGGTCTTTTCCTTTCATATGGTCTGTATCTGGATTGTCCTCTAGAATATACTTGTTGATCTCTCTGATTACCTCTTTGTTGACTTCCTCTGGATTGATTTCCCTTAGAGCTGTAACTTCTTGACTGAGAACCTCTTACTTGAACATGAGACTGGGCAGATCTTTGAGTAGAGATAATTGAGGCTGAATCAGCACTGGATCCTGCACTAGAAGAAGGAGGAGGAGGAAGAAGAAATGGAAGAGATCTTTTCTTGCATCTCTTTTTCTTTTTCAATGCCTTCAGCTGATTTATAGAGTATTATATCCAGGGTTCTGTTATTGGACAATCATGCAATATATAGTAGGGAATATCATTATCAGAAGTGACTTTCTCTGCAGGAACTTTCCTCATAGATTTACTTCAAGCTTTCCTCTTCCTTACAATGGTTGCAGAGGAATCATCAGAATCAGTCCTGTATTCATCACTTTCAAAACTTTGGGGATTTTCATACAGATCAGCAATCCTCTTTATGTGTTCCTGTGTAGCTTTAGAAGGAGCAACAGGATCAGGAGAAGAAACAGTAGCAGGAGCAGGAATACTGACAGCAGGAGCAGAAGTAGAAATAATAACAGCAGCAACAGCATGAACAACAAAAACAACAGCATCAGCATCTGAAGCAATAACAGCAGGCTCTGAATCAATATCATCAGACTCTGAAACACTAGCCTCTGTGATTATCACATAATTATCATCAATATCAGTATCAATACAAACATCAGCAGTAGTAATTTCCACAGCCTTGATTGAATTGATATATGATAATATCAAGTTGGGATCATAGTGAGAAACAGGCACAATGGCCTTAGTAAGATCTTCAGCATCTTGGGCTGGAAGATATCTGCTATATAGAGCATCAAAATCTGAAAGCAGTGACCTGAAGTCAACTGTACTGAAAGATGGAACTGGAGCTGGAGCTGGAAGATCTGACACTTCTTCTGAACTTTGCATGAAGTCTGAATCTTCAACAGGCAGTATGAATTCTTCATTGGGCATCTCCCCCTGCCTGGATTCAGTATAGACTGGATCAAGGCACCCCAAAGAAGGGATTGCCTGAGGAAGATGGGAAGAAGAAAGCCTGGCAGATAAATCATTAATTGATTTGAGAAGTGGAGCCAAGGAGGTATCCAGCAAGAGTGTTAGCCTGGGAGCTAACATCTCATATAATTTATCTGCAAGGGCAGGAATATCTACTTGCTCAAGGGATGCTTGAGTAGAGGTAGAGGAGAAAGTTGCAGAAGTTGATGATGTTGGTGGAGCTGCAGAAATGTGTGGAGTTGATGTTGATGGATGGGGTATGGATGGTTCAGATATAGGGATGGTGGTGATGAATGTAACTGGGATGGTAATGGATGGAGTGACTGTGGTTATGGATGGGGTGAAGGAGGGCTGAGCTAGGATATCCTGAAGTAGGTGTTGGTAGGAGGTAGAAGAAGATGGAGGCTCTAGAGGTGATGAATGAGAATCATCCATGTAAGAGTCATCTAACAGATTGAAAGAAGGAATACGTATGGATGAGTCAATGTCAATATGGGGATAGTAATGTAGGGGATGGAATTGTTCTTGCAGAGTGGCTGGTGGTGGTGAAGAAGTTGTTGGTGATGAAATTGAGATGGGTGAGGAAATTGTGATGGGGGATGAAATTGAGATGGTGGATGTAGGGATGGTTGAGGAAACAGGAGGTGGAGATGGTGGATATGGTGGAGATGAGGAGGAGGAAGCAGGCAATTCTTCTAAGGGGGCAGTTGCCTGAGGAGAAGTGACTGGAACAGTCCTTGTGCCTGAAGTAGAGTTAGCTGCAGGACCCCTGCTGGGTATGGCAATCTGCCTATCCCATTTTCCAAAGAGAGCACAAGAGAGTCTCTTGGAAGCATTTATGTGCATACAATTTGACACAAGCAGTTGGGGGCATCTGTTGTTTAAAAACAAGCCTACTATCCTCCCAAAATTAACAAAGTTCTTGTTAATTTTCTTCTTAATCAAGTCAAAGAAGATTTCTCCCCAGTTCAGATGTTTCTTATCAACTATAGCAGCCATTAAACAAAACTGATACCTAGAGATTGTATCATGAGCAGAATGTTTGGCTAAGAGAACTTTCCCACTACATCAGCCAAAAACTTGTACTCTACTGAAAGGTTTTTCTTAAGAAGTTTATTAGGGTTTGCTGCATTATGTTCCATTCTATCTAGCATAACAGAAAATTCTTCTCCAGACAACTCAACAGTATCATGTCCAGTACTTAATTGAAAAACTTCTGTCAGAAGTGCGGGAGAGAGGGATACCTGGGTTCCCGAGATAGTCCCGACAACTGTATTTTGATCCAGATTATGGGCTGTGTATACCCATTCTTTGATTTCATCTGCAGCCAGCTTAATCATTGTAGTCATGATTGTGACCAACTGTTGTTCCTTGAATAGCTCTAGTATGTCCTTGAATATCTGATCACTGCCTTCAAACGAGTCCATGTCGATGTCAAATCCGGTATCAAACTTCATCGCGGCTAAGACAACAACTGAAACAACCATGTTTTTTCCTGCAAAAACAAACAAATAAGACCAAGTGTAGAATGGTTTGGAGGGAAGAAAAGCTCTGCAGAAAGTATGAATGCGCAAAAGAGAACGACGGCCAAAAAATGATTTTTATATCAGGGTTCGACGCAGAAAAGGAAAGATCGTTGAACTCAGTTCGACGATCTGGGCTTCTAAAGGAATCTGAAAGGTCTTCAACATCGTCGATCTCCGTTCTAAGATATTGGAGAGCGTCGAGCTCCGTTCGACGATCTTTGACCGGAAAGAGATAGCCTAGCACTATCTGGAAAACGCTGAGCTCCGTTCGACGATTTCATGAGAACTTCGATCTCCGTTCAACGATCTTTGGGAAAAACGTCGAGCGAAGTTCAGAGTTCAGAAAGAACCTATAGACACTAGAGAAATTAAAATTTTTGCCTAGTCTTGGTCAATTTTTTAAGTTTTAAAATCTTGGATCCTAATTTAAACTTCCTCCATCTAACATTCCTAACTGATTCAGGAAGAATGTGTGTTTCTTTTCATCCAAGGGTTTGGTGAAAATATCTCCCCTTTGCAAATCAGTTGGGATATATTGAAGTTCAATTTTATTCTTTTCAACATTATCTCTTAAGAAGTGATGCCTAATCTCTATATGTTTTGTCCTACTATGGAGGACTGGATTTTGGGCTATAGAAATAGCACCGGTGTTATCACAAAAGATTTTTGACTTATCTAAGTTGTAACCATAGTCTAGGAGCTGATTTTGAATCCACAATATCTGTGAGCAACAACTACCTGCTGCCATGTATTCGACTTTAGCAGTTGATGTGGACACAGATGTTTGTTTCTTACAAAACCAGGAGACAAGTCTGTCACCAAGAAACTGACAAGTTCCACTGGTGCTTTTCCTGTCTACTCTACATCCAGCATAATCAGCATATGAAAATCCAGTTAATTCAAATCCTGAATCTTTTGGATACCAGAGACCTAGATTTGGACAACATTTCAAATACCTAAGAATCCTTTTTACTAATGTTAGATGTGACTCTCTAGGGCTTACTTGGAATCTAGCACAGATGCATGTAACAAACATTATGTCAGGTCTACTAGCTGTAAGATACAATAAAGAGCCAATCATTGCTCTATATGTTGTCTGATCAACAGGTTTCCCATGTTCATCAGCATCTAATACATCATTAGTAGGCATAGATGTTTTCATAGAGGAGGCTTCAGACACACCAAATTTCTTAACCAACTCTTTTGCATACTTGGTTTGAGAAATGAATATGCCAACAGCATGCTGTTTGACTTGCAATCCTAAAAAGAAGGAAAGCTCACCCATGCTACTCATTTCAAATTTTGAATGCATTAGGTTAGAGAACCTTTTGCACAAATTTGAATCAGTAGATCCAAAGATAATGTCATCTACATAAATTTGTACTAGTAGGATATTGGACCTATGGGTTCTAATGAAAAGAGTTTGGTCTACTCTACCCCTTTTAAAATCATTTTCAAAAAGAAAACATGCTAAGGTCTCATACCATGCTCTAGGAGCTTGCTTGAGACCATATAATGCTTTATGCAATTTAAAAACATAATCAGGATGAGTAGGATAGATAAAACCTGGGGGTTGTCTGACATAGACTTCTTCCTTGATATCTCCATTTAAAAATGCACTCTTCACATCCATTTGATAAACTTTGAATCTTTTGTGAGCTGCATAGGCTAGAAATATTCTTATGGCCTCCAACCTTGAAACTGGTGCAAAAGTCTGGTCATAATCTATTCCTTCTTCTTGAGAGTATCCTTATGCAACTAGCCTTGCCTTGTTCCTTACAATAATGCCTTGATCATCTAGTTTATTCCTGAATACCCATTTTGTTCCAACAATGGGATGATCCTTTGGCCTTGGCACTAGCTCCCAAACCTTGTTTCTTTCAAATTGGTTTAACTCCTCTTGCATTGCAATGATCCAGTGTGGATCTTATTCTGCATCTTGTATGGATTGAGGCTCAATTTGAGAAAGAAAGCAGGTGTGCATCAGGTTTTGGTTGACCTGATTTCTGGTTTGCACACCAGCTGAGATGTCTCCAATTACTTGGGAGATTGGATGATCTCTTGATGTTACTAAATCAATAGAGGGTGTCGATTGTTCACCAACCTATGTTGTTGTTTCTTCTTGTGGAACAACAACTGGCTCTTCAATGTGATTATCACCAGGATGTTGAATGTCTTCTTCATCTTCACTGCTTTCACCTTTTTGTTGGATAGGTGAAGGTGTTGTATCCTCTTCAATGATGTTTAACCTATTCAATTCTCTGAAAGAGAATGTACCTGCAAAGGTTCTATGGTAGAAGTGTTCTTCTCCTTGTAAGACATGTTAGTTTCATCAAAAGACACATGTACAGATTCTTCAATTTTAAGGGATGATTTGTTATATACCCTATAAGCCTTGCTGATCATGGAGTATCCCAGAAACACTCCTTCATCAGCTTTGGCTTGAAATTTTGCTATATATTTCTTGTCATTATTATGTATGTAACAAATACAACCAAAAATTCTGAAATAGTCTACTTTAGGTTTCTTCCCTTTAAGTAATTCATAGGGAGTCTTGCCCTTCAGCTTATGTATCAAACTTCTATTCAACACATAGTTTGAGGTGTTCACTGCCTCTGCCCAAAAGGATAAAGGAAGGTGAGCATCTGTCAATAATGTAATAGCAGATTCAATAAGGGTTCTATTTTTCCTTTCAGCTACCCCATTTTGTTGAGGAGTTCTAGGAGCTGAGAAAGTGTGCCTGATCCCTTCACTCTGACAGAACTCTTGCATAAGAAGAGAATCAAACTCTGTCCCATGATCACTTCTGATCAGGGCAATGTGAGTATTGAACTCAATCTGTATGCATTTGAGAAACTCTGCCAAACACTTAAAGTTATCAGACTTCTTCCTCAGAAAGAACACCCATGTGAATCTAGAGAAGTCATCTACAACTACTAAAGTGTAAGATTTCCCTCCTAGACTTTGTACTGTAATGAGTCCAAGCAGATCCATTTGTAACAGATACAAAATTCTAGGTGAATCACTCTTATTTAGTTACTTAAAGCTATTTTTAGTTTGCTTGCCTAATTGACAAGCCCTACAAAGTCCTTCCTTCTTGTAGGGGCCAGAAGGTAGTCCTCTAACAAGGTTATCTTTGGATAGCCTAGCAATAGTTCTAAGATTTACATGTCATAATCTCTTATGTCATAGTTCATTTGGTTTACTAACAGAATTGAACAAACAGATATCTACCTTAGTTGATTGAAAATCTACAAGATAGATGTTACCTTTCCTTTTACCTGTCAACACAGTTGTGTTGTCCTCTGATTTGATTTTGCATGAAGATTTGTTGAAAGTCACCTGGTAGCCTTCATCACACAACTGACTGATGCTGATTAAGTTGTGCTTCAGTCCTTCCACATAGGCAACCTTCTTGAATGTGACTGACCCTATCTGGACTGCACCATATCCCTTGGTCTGTCCAAAGTTTGAGTCTCCAAATATGACCTTGGGTCCAAGATTGGCTTTGAAGGATGTAAGATTATCCTTGATCCCTGTCATGTACTTTGAGCACCCACTATCCAGATACCATTGCTGGTTTATTGTTGGATAGGTCTTCACCTGCATATATAATAATTTATTTGTTTTTGACCCAGTTTACCTTGGGTCTAGGTTGATAACCTTTAAAATCTTAAATAAAAGACATCCCTGGTTGACTCTTATAGCCTTCAGGATGATATCTCCTAGGAGGTATTATCCATTCAGCATAAGAGTTGAAGCCTTGGGATGTAGGACCTCTAGGATTGAAGTTTGATTTACCCTTAAAAGATTGTTCAAAGCTCTGAGCTCTGTTCGACGATCTCTGAACTGAGTTCGACGATCTTGGGTCAGATCGTCGAGCTCCATTCGAAGATCGACTTTGCCTGAGTTTAGAGTTCAGAGATCGTCGACCTGAGTTCGACGATTCAGCTTGAGATCGCTGAGCTCCATTCGGAGATCGTCGAGCTCTGTTTGACGTTTTCCTTTGAACCTTATTTTTCTTAGGTATATCAGAATTCTTCCTAGCTACCTCTATAACTCCCTTTCCTTTATCTGAGATAAATTTGATTGGGGTTGTTAATACTATAGGTTGGCTGGATGAAGCACCCAAGCCCAGTGTACTGTTAAGTCTTGAATTCACTGTGCTTGTGATGTCCATCAGTCTGATGCTTCTCCCATTGAGGGATTCTTCAAACTTCTTTGCCTTAGATAGTTCACTTTTCAGTGAAGCTATCTGCTCCCTACAACATTCTAACTCCTCAGAGAGTTTGAGGTTATCTGATTTTAAAGTGCTGTGTTCATACAGTTGATTTCTGAGAGAGATAATCTCTTTCTCAGACATGAGTAGGTCTAAACACAGTGCCCTAAACTCAAATCTAAAGTCCTCTGAATCAAAATCAAAAGAGTCTATTACCTGATCTTCTTCAGCTTCAGGTTCAGATTCAGATCCTGACTCTTGTTCTACATCTGAATTGTGTTGAGAAGCATTGATAGCCATCATGCAGAAGTCCTTCTCTTGGGCATCATCTTCATCATCACTTTAGCTTGATGAAGTATCTAATTCTTCTTCAGTCTCACTCCAGGTCTCAACTACAAATCCTTTCTTGGTATGCTTGTTCTTGCTAGAGGAGGATTTATCATAGTTGTTTCTCCTGGAGTCTTTATCTCTTTTCCTTTATCTTTTATCTTTCTTGTCCTTGTTTTTGTTCTCTGGACAGTCAGGCATAATGTGGCCTGGTTTCCTGCATCCAAAACAAATAATCTCTTTATTACTGGACTTGTCATACTTTGGCTTTTCATGGCCTCTGGATGACCTTTTCCTGAAGTCTTTTCTAGCCATCTTGTAGAATATTTTGGCTAGTAGGCTCATTAGCTCTTCATTGTCTGTGACCTTGTCTTCGGGTTGTTCTTCTATAGCTTTAAAAGCAATTGTCTTCTCCTTCCTTGTTGTTGGAGAAGTTGTCTTTTGCTCTTCCTCTCTATTTTTGATGAGTAACTCATAAGACTTGAGCTTGCCCAATAGAGCTTCAGTGGTGATCTCATTCAAGTATCTGGCATCTTTGATTGGCCGGATCCTTGAGTCCCAAGTGCTGGGGAAGCACATTAGGATCTTATCATTGAGTTCAGTCAGTGAGATCTCCTTGTACAAAGTTTTCAATTCACTGACAATCATACTGAGTCTGTTATACATGTCAGCTACTGACTCAGTTTCTCCCTTCTTGAAGTTCTCATACTGAGTTATGAGATGAGATCTTCTGTCCTTTCTCTCATCAGCAGATCCTGACACAAGCTCAGATAGCTTGTCTCAGATTTCCTTTGCTGAGTTGCATTCAGCTACTTTCTGGAATATATCATCAGACATTGTCTGAGCCAATATATTCATTGCCTTTGCATCAGCAACTTTCCACTTCTTGATGTCTGCATTTGTTCCTGAAGGAGGTGGAACAGCACTTGTACTTGTGGTTTCTGGAGGTCTTGGACACACTATCAAAACAGAATTAAAGATATCCTCATCAATAGAATTCATGTATAATTTAATCCTTGCCTTCCAAAGTGCAAACTTAGAAAGATTGCACACTTGAGGTCTGGTGCTTGCATAGTCTTTGTTCTGTGCCATAGATTTATATGAAAATAAATATAATAGAAATAACAACCCTCTATTAAAGGTTGATCTTATCAGAGATCTTTTGGTTCAGGTGTTAGCCTATAATAACAACCAACCTAGTGAAGATCTAGTTGTTGAATAACCAACCTCCCTCTGATACCAATTGAAAGTGAGGGTAAGATCTACCTTTACTCTAGAGGGGAGGGGGTGAATAGAGTATATTAAAATAATTTTGCAAATTAAAAATTAATTGGCAGTGGAAGACTTAATGTAATTATAGTGTATTGTGCTTGCAGTAAAATAAAGTAAAGCAAGAAACTAAATCACAGCACACAGCAAATAAAACACAGGCAACCGGAAGACACAAGGAGCTATAGTGGTTCCCCAATCAACCTGGGTACATCCACTCTTCTACCACCCTAGGTAGGAATCCACTGCAGGAATAGTTGATCAGGTGTCCTGGGCACCAATGAGCTTTTGATAAGGTGCTCAAAAACCAACCCAGATTTTTTGATCAGGTGTCTTGCCACCACTGAGTTTTGACAAGGTCTCAGAAACCAAACACAAAACTTTTGAAGGGAGTTTTGAGTAACCCTTTTACATCAAAAGAAAAGAAAAGGAGGTGAAGTTGTTCTTCTCTGTCAACAGTCAAAGAGAAGACTAGTGGATTGATGATGTCAAAGCTCCCCCTGAGATTTGTAGTTGTTCAGGAGAAGAAGCTTTGCACAGGGTGATAGGCCTTCAGAAGATGAGATCTCCAGCAAAAGATAATTTTAGCAATGACTGAAATGTGATGTGTCTGGAGTCTTGATTGATGAAGCCTTGAAAAACTTGAATCAGAGATGAGATACTGTAATTCTATAGTTCTTGTGTGTGTCTCACAGATCTCAGATATTGTTCTTAGTTTTCTCTTGTTATTGTTCTCTGTCTCTATTGTCTAAAAAAATATATTGAAATCCAATCTTCTAGATAGTCGTTGGCCAGTCATAAATGACTTCCTTAATTGATAACTGTCTCTGGAGGAAAGTCCTAAGAAACATTCCCTTTTAGTCTCCTTGAAACTTGCTCCAGATAGATTGAAATGGCTACAAAATCCTTTGTATTAAATGCTGGATATAAAGAAATTTGAATTCCATAACTGACTGAATTTGAAACCCTGACATCGTCGATCTCTCAAGAAAATTGTCAATCTGAGCTCGACTATCGTCGACCTGAGATCAGAGACTGGATTTTAACTTGAGACAAAAACGTCGATCTGAGCTCGACTATCGTCGAACTGAGCTCAGAGAACTTGATTTTAACTTGAGACAGAAAAGTCGATCTGAGCTCGGAGATCGTCGAACCGAGTTCGACGACTCGTTGAACTGAGCTCGACAATAATTACCTTGGTCTTCTGCACTTGTAATCTGAACTAGGAGGTCTTGGGGGCAGCTTTCAAACCTAAGTACTAAGCCTTAGACCTATTCTAGTTGACCTATAAATCTATACAATGAGGTCAAGACACAATCCTATGAACATAGTGATCCTTACCCAAATCAGTAATAGGGTGTTCCAACAAGCAGTATATTAGATTCAGCCAAACTTCCTTCTATCTTTCTCAGATCCTCAGATCTTACAGCTCGGAGCCCAACCGGCTCCTACAACTCAGGCACAAGCCCTATCACTCAGATCACCAAGATCCTACAACCCAAGTTCTTCCCAAGAACTCTACCTCAGAGTGACTCCACATTCCCACAGCTCAGGCAATCCTGCCCTACCTCAGTGTGAATCCTCACACCTACAACTCAGGCAACTCCTGCCCTATCTCAGCCTTTATAACACAGGCTTACAACTCAGGCTATAGACTTAACACTCAGATTCAAAAATGAATCTTACACAAAATTATTCAAGATAATGAATTACAGACACTAGAGAAAATTCTTTGTGCCTGTCTACCTGGACCGAGCAGATGTCAACCCTAACTTCGTCTTCACAACAATAATATTATACATTGATCTTGAAATGATGCCCGACTTGTTCTGAAATCAACTAGCAAATGAATCTGCTTCTTCTTCTTCAGGAATATCTCTCGATCTGGACTGAGTAGATTTCAGCCCTTCCTTCTTCTTTGATTCAACGAATTAATCTTCAGATTCTGACTCAGCATGGATCGAGAAGATAACTTCAGCTAGGGCACGCCTAGGCTGATTCATCTCTCTCAGAGGATTACTCTGAACCTGTTGGAGTGAATGTTGATTGCACCAGCAAACTCAGAAGCCCTTCAGATTTGAACTTGAGGTTCTTGGCTTCTACAACAATGGCGGTTGAAGACGACGAACTCCGCTTCTTGTTTTCCCAGAAAGTTAATCAAAACTTAATCCAATAACCATAATCATAATTAGATATCGATCTCTTTTGCTATTTATAATCCCGTTACATTGGCGAGATGATCGACGCGTGTCTCAGTTATAATGATGGTTAAAACCTTAGCTTTATTAACTTGAGATCCATTGTAGACTGACGATGACGTTAATGTCGATTTGCATTGAATCTGAACTTCGTTGACTTATTGAATTTGCCGAGTGAGCATCATTCTGGACGTAGCCAAAATCAACTAACTTTTCTGAAATTCTGCATTCGACGAACTTCAAGCTCATCTCGACGAAATTTGTGCTCAACTTGATGAAACAGTGAAGCTGAGATCGACGAATTCTCTCATCCTAGTTCTTTCTTTAGGTGAAGGCTAAGTTCGACAAAATCTGAACTTCAGTCGACGAAATCTGAACTCCAGTCGACGAAATCTGAACTCCGGTCGACGATTCTGATAGTTGAGTCCTTCTTATAGGTAAAAGTTGAGATCGACGAACTCTGAACTCCGGTCGACGAAAGCTAAACTCAGCTCTATGAATGGTAGACTCAGCGATTCTGGACTTAGAAATTTCTTCCGCTTTCCTTTATGGCGTTGAGAGCGTTGAGTGAGCTTGTCTCACTCAACGATTCTGTACTTAATCGATTTTCAGGATTCTTCACAGTAAGGCTATTATGACAGGATAACCTTAACTCAACATTCCTAACTGTATGGCGTTGAGTGAGTTGAGCTCACTCAACGATTCTGGACTTAGCGAAATTTTTGGATTATTCACAGTAAGGCTATGACAGGATAACCTTGACTCAATGCTTCTAACTGTATGGCGTTGAGTTAGTTGAGCTCACTTAACGCTTCTGGACTTAGCCCGATTTCTGCCTTTGCAATACTTTCAGTTTTGACTGCTTGCCTTCTCTCAGTACTATTAGTTGAATGGCGATGAGTAAGCTTGCCTCATTCAATGCTTTTGGACTTAGGTAGTTTTCTGAGTTTCCAGCTCCACCTTGAGTCCACCTGTCATTGTCTCTTGAACTAACTGTCCAATCATTGTGACAAAGACTAACCTGTATGCATGAACTTAACCATCCATCAAATACAACTATGTCTATCTCATTGACACATTTGACATCATCAAATCAGGGCCATTGGGATAAATAGACCCAACAACCTTCTCTCAGAGCTATTAGCTGTATGGCGTTGAGTGAGCTTGCCTCAGTCAATGTTTCTGGACTTAGGCATTTTCCTGATTTTCCAGCCTATCACTTTGAGTTCACATATCATTGTCTCTTGAACTATATGTCTAATCATTGTGAAAAAGACCAACTTGTATGTATGAACTTAAACATACATCAGATACAACTATGTGTATACCATTGACCTGTTTGACTTCTTACAAATCTAGGACATTGGGATCAATGTACCCTATTGAAATTTGTGAAGTGAAAGTGGGTGAACGGGCAGTCCGGGCGGCCTAGGCGGACTGTCCGTGCGGACTGGAGCTGGTGTTCGGCGGTCTAATGTTAGCGATCTGTGCGGACTAAGGCTTGGAGATCGCGAGATCAGCGGTTGGTCCGGAGTTGCTGTGAGCCGCAATCTGGTAGCGATCTGTCCTTGAGCTGGCGGTCTGATTTGATGTCTGCCGAGCTTGCGCCTTGGCAGATTGCTGGTCTTGGTTTTTGAGAAGACCAGGGTATCCGCATTGTCCGCTGTGACAGGGTGGTGGTTGATTGTGGTCGTGGACATTGCAAGCTGGGTTGGTGTCCGCATAGTCCGCTGTGACCGGGCGGTTTGCCTGTGGTCGTTGACATTGCGAGCTGGGTTGGTGTCTGCATAGTCTGCTGTGACCGGGGGGTTTGCCTGTTGTCGTGGACATTGTGAGCTGGGTTGGTGTCAGCATAGTCCGCTGTGATCGGGCGATTTGCCTGTGGTCATGGACTTGTGCATGCGGACAGATGATGTGTCCACTCTCTATGCGGACTGGCATGGTGCTCAGCTGGTGGCTCTCCTGCGGATTTGGCGATCTGTTTGTGAGTCCGGCTTGTCGGTGCGGACACGGCGGACTGGTAGTGCTAGCTGCGATCATGGGGCGGTTAGCCTATCTCATAGGGCGGTGATCACACTTCTCACCCCGCCTATAAATAGGACCCCCCGGCTCGTCATTTAACTACAAAGTGAACAGTAAGTTGGACTTGGGATTAAGGCTACAGACTCGTTTTTTGTATCTGCGTGGTTTGATCAGACTTAACCGGTTGCTGTGTGCAGGTAGTGCGGCTTGCACTGTGAAGCCAAGAGTTTGGTTTTGACCTCAGTCAGGCTCAGTGAAGTTTGCGGACTGCGGTCAACGATTACCAGTTTTCTCTCTGCATCAACTTTCCCAGTTCAATAACCTGTCCGCGCGACCTCGCGGTCTCGAGGGGTAGGCGGTCTGTTCCTCAATTCGGAAGCAGCAGGCAGTTCAGCGAATAATGGTGTGTCCGCGTGACCTCGCGACCTCGGCGGACTCCGTGTTCAGTTCGGCATCAGCTCAGTTCGGGCGTTCTTTGCGAGCAGGCGGTCTCAGTGTTCTGTCCGCCCGAATTGTTTGTAGTTTATATTTTCATTATACTGGCGAAATCGTGTCTCGCCATGTATACCTCGCCCTGTAAATAAGATTGATATTTTTGATCTGCTTGTTTCTGTCTATGCACTCTAGTTGCTTGAGTATTCTCCCTGGTTTCCGCTGGTCAAGTTGTGATCTAGGAAGTTCCAAAAATATAAATTTGGCGTTTGGGCTATCTTGCTTAGCATCTTGAGAAAATTCAACAGACCCAACAGGGAGAGAGGAGTGAAACAGATTAAACCAGAGAAAAGACACTTTTTGAAATAGAACTGGGTCTATTTATAGATTTAGACGAGGGCGGTCCAGTAATTTTGCCTATAACTACCAGACCGACTAATAGAATCACTAAGAAATGAGCACGCGGATCGTCACTTTTGAGAAATGATAGTTTTGCCCTCGGGTTGAGGGAAGACCTGCCCGTGAAGAACGACAGACCGATGATGAAGGCACGGATGGCCTGCCGCTGCCCCTCTACAAAGATGGCGACCAGCCGTGGAGAGCCTGGGGGCGGGCGGCCTCGGGCAGCCCTCACAGGGGCTAGCCGCTGTGAGGCCGCCCGAATTCTGGCAGCCCTGGCCATCCCTTGTGAGGGTCAGCCACAGGGAGGCCTCCCGATATCAGGAGGCCATAACCGACCCTTTATGGGGCCGACTGCGACAAACTTCCCAGGATCAGGTGTCCTTGACCGACCTCTTGCAGGACCGACCGCGACGAGGCCACCTGGGATCAGGAGGCCTTGGGCGGCCCCTTGCGGGGCTAGCCGCGGAGAGGCTTCCTATATCCTAGAGGCTTGACCGGCCTATACGAGGGTCGGCCGCAGGGAGGCCTCCCAGGATCGGGCAGCCTTAACTAGCTCTTCGCGAGGCTGGCTGCGTCAAGACCTCCAGAGATCGGGCAGCTTTGGACAGCCCCTTGTGGGGCCGATTGCGAAGAAGCCACCGAGGATTGGGTGGACTCGGCCGACCTTCAAGGAGGCCAACCATGTCGGGACCGCTGCCCCCAGGCTGTTAGAGGGGGCAGCCGACCCTGAGCTAGGGGTGGCTATCACCGTCGGGTGGTGGAGGTTCGGTTGCGCACACGATCCAGCTCGTGTTAGTTACTTCTCGGATCGGATGTGCGGATCCTGTGTGCGGCAGTTACCAACGGAACTCCCATGACCTCAGTGGGGGGAGAGGGCAGTTTTGCTTTGTACAGTTTGGTTCTTTCTATAAATTGGGGATGACCTCATCAATACGTATTACCTTATGTTTGTTGTTGATGGGGTCTCCTTATAGGCATTTGTCTCACCCCATGCATGGGGTGCAGATATTCGAACCTCCCAAACATAACCACCCAAGGTGTAACTGCCGCACTGAATTTGCTATCGCCGACTCGGTAAACGCCACAATCATCTCCGCCGCTTAGCCCGGCAAGATCATCGCTGGCCTGCGTGCCCAATGCTACTATGCTTCCCCATGGTTGTGCGGCCTCCGGTTCCTCCCCGGAGGAGGGAGACCTCCCGTTCACCGAAATCGGGCACCCAACTCGGCCGCCCGATCTTGGTTGTCTCCCCTGTAGGGGGCAGCCTTCCTATCGCCCTAAATGCCCATCCTCAGCCACCACACCTAACAGGGGAGGCCCCCTTTTTTTGCCCTAGACGGGCAGCAATTTCTGCCGCCCATCTAGCTGCTGCCCCCTTAAGGGGAGGTGTCTCTGCCAGCCAAGACGAGCGGCAATTTCTATTGTCGGTCCTCCCCTTTTTGTCGTCATGTACAGGCAACAGTTTGTGTTATCCGTCCTGCTTCCTTGCCCCCCAGGACAAGTGGCAATTTATGCCACCCGTCCTGCCGCCGTCCCCATCGGGGCGGCTTCTTTGCCACCTAGGGCGGGCGATAATTTTTGCCACCATCCTGCCTCCTTCGCCTCCACACCCGCTAAGGGTGGCTTCCTCGGCGCCCGTGACGGGTGGCATTTTCGTCTGCCCGACCAAGGCCGGGGGTTCCTTTCCCCGACCGCCCCTCCCCTCGTATGAGGGGTGGTTAATTTTCTGATGAACTCAAAACCTCCCGAGGAGATCTTGTCATTTTTGAAGAATTGGTGATCTGCGTGTTCTTATTCATCTGCCTGGTACTTTCAAAGGAAATTACCGGGTTGACCATCTTGGAATCTCTAAATAGTCCCATTTCCTCCTTCATTTGGATATTCTCTTCTCAGCCGGAAAATCCTCCTACTGATTTTATCTCTCCTCATTCTACGAATTTCTCTCTCTTCTTTTCTCGCTTATGTGTGTGTTAAAAGTAGCGAACAAACGACTAGAGCAGAGAATAAACGACTAGAAAACAAGCCGGAACTTTGAATAATTGAAATTTTATTATCCAAAAAGATAAGATTTACAAAGGTATGGCCTCCCTTTTATAGAATGGAGGAGAGAGAGAAGAATACAAACTAACAATGTGGGACTAAAGCTATACAACAGATCTGGGCGGCTAGAATAAGAGACCGGAACAGGCCGCGCGGTTAGACAATGTTCTAACCGCTCGGCAATACCAGAACCAAGAGGGAGAGATGCGGTAGGAGACCGCTAGACCGGCCGGTTTCCAAGCCGCCAGAGATAAGCCGTCAGACCGCCGGATACCATACGGCGACAGCCTGGAAATCAACCCGCCAACCTCAATCCGCCAGACCGCCCGGTCAACAACCCGCCAGGCTCAAACCGCCAGACCGCCTGGTCTCATACTTCGACACTCCCCCTCAAGCTGGAGCATAGATATCAATCATGCCCAGGTTGTCACAAATGTGGAAGAAGGAAGTAGAAACCGGCTTGGTGAAGATATCAGCCAACTCTTTGTCGGAGGTGACGAACGGAGTGCAAATCTGTTTCTTCAAGACCTCTTCTCGGATGAAATGGCAGTCGACCTCTATATGTTTCGTTCTCTCATGGAAGACCGGATTTTTGGATATGTATATAGCGGCTTTGTTGTCACAAAACATAGGCAGAGGATAGTTGTAGACCTCTCCTAGGTCAAGCATGAGAGCCCGCAACCATTTTAACTCACACGTGGTTGACGCCATACTCCGGTATTCGGCTTCTGCACTGGACCTTGAGACAACAGACTGCTTCTTGCTCTTCCAGCTCACAAGATTACCTCCAACAAATGTGCAGAAACCCGATGTAGATTTACGGTCACCTTTATCATCCGCATAGCTTGAGTCTGAGTAGGCTTCAATTCTCAGATGACCATGCTTCTGAAAGAGTAGCCCTTTCCCTGGTGCTGCTTTGACATACTCTAGTATCTTCAAGGCAGACTGAAGATGACATTCCCTGGGAACTTGCATGAACTGACTGACCTTGCCTACAGCATAGGCAATGTCGGGTCTGGTCACCGTGAGATAAATGAGTTTTCCCACCAGACGTCTATACCTCGTGGCATCGGATATAAGCGGTGAGTCATCTGTCCATGTTTTGTCCTCTCCAGTGGCCATGGGATACCGGGCCGGTTTGGCCCCGGTCAATCCTGCCTCTTGTAGAAGATCAAGCGCATACTTCCGTTGGGAGAGAACCAACGAGTCGGGCTTCCGAGAGATTTCTATCCCCAAAAAATATTTCGGGGAGCCCATATCCTTCGTGACAAGGTGTTGACAGAGGTGTTTCTTTGTCAAGTCCACCCCAGCCTGGTCATCGCCGGTAAGAAGGATATCATCCACATACACCGCCAAAACCACAAGGCCTGATGCGGTTTTGCGAATAAACAATGAGTGATCGGCGGAACTTCTTGCAAAGCCAATTGCAGGCACAATGCCACTAAACTTGTCAAACCACGCCCGAGGGCTCTGCTTTAGGCCGTAGATGGCCTTCTTCAACTGGCATACTCGTGTCTCCCCCTGAGCAACATACCCTGGTGGTTGCTCCATATAGACGTCCTCCTGAAGATCCCCATACAGAAAAGCATTCTTGACGTCAAGTTGAGAAATTTCCCACTCCCTGTTGACGGCCACAGAAAGAAGAACCCGGATGGTGCTGAGGCGAGCAACCGGAGAGAAAGTATCAAAATAGTCAACTCCATAAGTCTGAGTAAAGCCTTTGGCCACCAGGCGGGCCTTGTAACGATCCACAGTGCCGTCCGGGCGAAACTTCACAACGAACACCCAGCGGCAGCCAACCACATCAGTACCGATCGGTGGAGGAACAAGGTTCCAGGTATCTCTTTCAGTAAGAGTGGCAATTTCCTCATCCATGGCAGATTTCCAATGAGGAATAACAAGAGCCTCCTGGTAAGTGCGGGGAGTGGTGGTAGCCGAGATGGCCAAAGCAAAGCACCTGCGAGAGGGAGTAAGCCGATCATAGGAAACAACAGCCGCAAGCGGGTGTTGGGTACACGCCCGCACCCCTTTGCGAAGGGCAATGGGACGATCCAGGTCGTCTTGTGCCTCAGGGACCGGAGCATCCGTGGCAGAGAAAGCTGGCCCGGGACTAGAGAGAGACGGCTGCGGAGACGAAGGAGGGGAGATAATAGGGAGAGGAGGAGACGGAGGAGGAGACGACATAGGAGGGGAGACGTCGACTTGTGTGGAAGGCTCACAGAGAGAGGGTGGAGAGTCAGAGACAGCAGGAGGAGGTGAAGATGGGAAAGAAAAGTAGGAAGCATTTTCAAAGAAGGTGACGTCTGCGGAAACAAACTGTTTGCGCAGAACGGGATCAAAGCAACAGTAGCCTTTTTGAGTTGTCGAGTAACCCAAAAAGACACATTTGGTGGAGCGGGGGGAAAGCTTGTCGCGGGTAGCAGACGGAGCATGCACGAAGGCCGTACACCCAAAGATACGGAGAGGAAGAGGAAAGGGTTCCTTGGTTGGGTAGAGAATGGAGAAGGGGGTCTTGCCGTGAAGAACAGAAGAGGGAATGCGATTGATGAGATAGCAGGCAAGAAGAACAGCATAGCCCCAATAGGAGCGAGGCACCTGCATCTGTGTCATCAGAGTGCGAGCGATATCGAGGAGATGACGATTTTTACGTTCCGCCACCCCATTTTGCTGGGAGGTGTAAACACAGCTGGTCTGATGAATAAGACCATGTTGCATACAAAAAGATGAAAACTCATGACTGAGATATTCTTTA
This sequence comes from Platanthera zijinensis, assembly GCA_039513925.1. NCBI lineage: Eukaryota > Viridiplantae > Streptophyta > Magnoliopsida > Asparagales > Orchidaceae > Platanthera > Platanthera zijinensis. The sequence continues at coordinate 55,254,599 of CM077084.1, read as the reverse complement.
GCATTATCAGAGCGCAATACTTTAATAGAAATAGCAAACTGAGTTTTAATCATATTATAAAAAGATTGCCATACAGATAAGAGTTCAGAGCGATCTTTTAATAGATACACCCAGGTACATCTGGAGAAATCATCAATAAAAGTTACAAAGTAAAAACTACCCCGACCAACGGTGGGAGTAGGAGCAGGACCCCAGATATCAGAATGAATGAGATCAAAAGGGCGGGAGGAACCACGGCCTTGCTTCGGCGGGAAGGAGGAGCGGTGATGCTTGCCAAGCTGACACGCATCGCAGTTGAGCGGAGGACTGGTTTGAGGTAAGTGGGGAAGAAGCTGATGCAGAATCCGAGGAGGAGGATGTCCAAGGCGAAGATGCCATTGAAGCAGATCAGTAGACGAGGAAGAGAAGGCGGACAGAGCGGAAACATTGTCGAGGAAGTAGAGGCCGCCGCTCTCAGTCCCAGTAGCAATCGTCCGTTGGGTCCTCGGGTCCTGAAAACAACAAGAAGTAGGAGTAAATAATACAGAGCACTGAAGTTGCTTGCATAAAGTAGTAACGGAGAGTAAATTGCAAGGGAACTTTGGGACATAGAGAGTGTCCGCTAAGCGAAGCGAGGGAGTGACTTGAACCAGGCCCGTTCCATGAACCGGGGAAGGCGAACCATCCGCAACGAGAACCGGGGGTAACCGATCATGCGTCTCTAGGAGAGAGAAGCAGTGAGGGTTGCCGGTCATGTGATTTGTAGCACCAGAGTCAATGAGCCATTTACCTTGGGTAACGACGTGTGCACTACCTGAGGTGGTGGCCACAGAAGCAGACTGCCGAGAGGAGGCGGAGGTTGAGGAAGAAGTATCACCGGAGGGACGAAGATGAGGATGTTTCTGCCAGCAGCGGTCAACAGAGTGGTCGGGACGACCACAGTGAGAGCAGAGGAACCTTGACGGACCGCGCGTGCCAGATTGGCTGCGACCACTATTGCCGCCCCGCTGGACTTGGTGAGCATAGGAGTCCGGTGGAGGAGGGGAGGACAATAGAGGACGTTGGAGCAGTGAAGTAACCGCGGCGATGCGAGCTGCGGTGGCATCCAAGGTGGGAGACTCGGCTTCGCCCAAGATCTGCTGGCGGATCATATCAAAAGACTCAGGAAGCCGGAGAAGATAACAAACAACCAGGAGTTCCTGGAAGTGTTTGTGCTGTTCGGCCAAGTCCGCGGAGAAGGGGCGATTCTGGAGGATTTCGGCTCCAAGAGCCTGAACTTGCTGATAAGCCGCAGCAGGAGACATGGAAGGGCGAGCGAAGAGATCCGCGTAGAGAGTATAAATGCGGGATGTCTGGGCCCCCTTTGAGTAGAGAGCAGCAAGGTGAAGCCACGCGGTCTTGACCGTCTCATCATGGCGTATGACAGGAAGACATTCATCGGAGAGGCTGTTAGCCAACCACGTGCGGACAAGCGCATCACTGGCATCCCAGTCATCAAATTCAGCAGAGTCTGAGGGAGGAGGGTCATCGGTGAGGTGATGACGTTTGCGCTGAGAGCGGAGAAGAAAAGTGAAGGAGACGCTCCAATCCGGATAGTTGGAGCCAACAAATTTAGAAACTGTGCCAAGGTTGCCAGAGGGAGTAGGAAGCGGCGCCGGAGTGGCGATAGGAGTGGTGGTGGTGGAGGTCTCAGAAAGGGCCATAGGAGACAACTGCGAGAGGCCGCGCGGTTAGAATATAAGCCGCGCGGATAGAAAGAAGACGAGCTGCGGCGGTCACGATGTTAGACACCAGCGGCCAGAGAAGCCACGACCAAGCCGCAGGTCCAAGACGGGGAAGAGGTCGAACGGCTAGAAGATAGACCGCACGAACGGAAAAGGCGAATAAAGAAGCAGGTCGCGACGAACAAGGAGATAGGTCGCTGCGACAGAAAGGCAGGAGAAGGAGGACGCGCGGACAGGGCGCAAACAGCGAGAACAGGTCGCGAGAAGAAGGGGCAAGCCGCGCGGACAGGGCGCACAGAATCAGGAGGAGAAGATCGATGCCTCTGATACCATGTTAAAAGTAGCGAACAAACGACTAGAGCAGAGAATAAACGACTAGAAAACAAGCCGGAACTTTGAATAATTGAAATTTTATTATCCAAAAAGATAAGATTTACAAAGGTATGGCCTCCCTTTTATAGAATGGAGGAGAGAGAGAAGAATACAAACTAACAATGTGGGACTAAAGCTATACAACAGATCTGGGCGGCTAGAATAAGAGACCGGAACAGGCCGCGCGGTTAGACAATGTTCTAACCGCTCGGCAATACCAGAACCAAGAGGGAGAGATGCGGTAGGAGACCGCTAGACCGGCCGGTTTCCAAGCCGCCAGAGATAAGCCGTCAGACCGCCGGATACCATACGGCGACAGCCTGGAAATCAACCCGCCAACCTCAATCCGCCAGACCGCCGGTCAACAACCCGCCAGGCTCAAACCGCCAGACCGCCTGGTCTCATACTTCGACAGTGTGCCTTTTCCTTGTGTGCTCCTGCGTGCGCCTCCTCGTTACGGGCACTTCTCCTCTAACGAGTGCACGTTCCTTTGTGCACGCGTTCCATCTTATGTGCGGTTTTCCCCCTTCCGCATGCCTTTCCTCCAACGTGTGCACGCCCCTTTGTGCACGTGTTCCTCCTTGTGAGCGCACTTGTGCTTGCCTCCTCCTTGTATGACCTTGCGTGCACCTCCTCCATGTGTGCTCGTGCATGCATCTCTTCCATGCTTGCTATTGCGTGCACCTGCTCCTTGCGTGCTTGTACGCACGCCTCTTCCTTGTGCGCGCCTCGTCCTTGCGCGCGCCTCCTCCTTACACGCGTCTCCATGTGCTCTGCTCTCAAGACCGCTCTAAGCAGGCCTCCGTGCGCTCCACTCTCAAGACCATTCCAAGTGCGTCGTCGTGCGCTCCAATCTTCAGATCACTCCTGCCAGCGCACTGTCTAGTTAGTCGAAGACTGTCTAGTCCGCCGAAGTTCATCTCAACCGCCAAAGCCTCCAGCAAGATGCATCAAACACTTCGAAGACAGCAATTGGTCCAACAACAGTCGTCACCCATCAGTCTTTCATGTGGCGACTGAGCCAACCACATGCTTCCTCAGTGTGAACAGACCAATCTCACCAGAGCTTCAAAGTTTATGTGCCCCACTCCGCCAGTAGTTGACAAGACCAACATCAAAGCCCGCCAAGGACCACTCAACTATAATCAAATGTACACAACGCTCTGTATTCACAACGCCCTCAACTCAGCAGCAAGCTTACCAGTCGGCGACAAGTCAACGACTCCAGACTCCTCTAAGCCCAACAAGAGACAAACCACAGGGGATAAGGTGCACGAAGAGCGCCACGTGAGCTTCCAAGCCCCGGACATCAGAATAATTGCAACAAGCTACTCACACATCCAAGCAACAATCAAAGTTTCTAAAGCATCTAGGGTGTGAAGCTCCATATTGTAGCAAGAAAAAAAATGACTTTGTAAGAGGTGGTCTGTCACCCTCCAAGCCCAGTACTCTTTCTCCCTCATTCAATAATTATAACGAGAGGCAACTTATCACCCTCGAGTTCTTCAAAAAGCTCTGTACAACAGCCATCAAAGTCGTTATAGATCCGACCACGTGATTTTTCACCCAGTTAACGGGGTTTCCACGTTTAAAAAAAATTCCTTTTCGAGTTTTTTTTATTTTCTGTGACTGTTTGCGCGCTCGACCGCTCCCAGATTAAGACGGTTTAATTTAGTCCGATCTACCATGGACCTGAGTGGTCTGCAACAGTTGTGATATGTAACACTTTCCGATTTGATTGATTTGACCCCACAATCCCACATTAGCTTGAGTCTTTCAAATCCGCATTCAAAACAAAGACCACATTAGGTTTGTCATGTGGAAAAAAGGAAAGGTAAAGGGTACATGGTTTGACGAAGTTATGGGAAATTCACTATAAACGGCTTCATTACAACATTGTTGGAGAGTGTTGGTGAAATGTCACCCCCCACTTACAAGTATAGGAAAATGGTTGAGATAATGGGGGTGCGGGGCACATTTTGTTAAACAAAATATGAGGTAGCATTTTGGTGGACCACGGGAAGGGCGGGGCGGATCCAGAGGGGGTCCGAGGGATACGGACCATTCCTTTATTTTTCAAAATGATTAGTGAATTTAGATTCCTCTTGTCGAGCCAAAGAATTTTGACTACTTACACGTCAAAAACGGTGGCTAGATGAGAGAGAAATAGCTCTGGTAAGACGGAAGCGTTCAATTTTGTTGTTGTTGGAGAAAGTTAATGTTTGGCTCCTCTTGTTAAAATTACTAGAACCCGGTGACGCATACTTATGGTGTGGGACGGACATAAGATGACATACGAGGTCAAGTTCTAGTTGAATGTGCACCAGGGCACATTCTCACAGACAGTGCACCTGCACATTTTTCTTAATGACGTGCGAAGGTGCCAGGGGGCGGTGGTGGGGCCGTCACCCTTTTTACATCTACCATCAGATGAATTGGGTGGCCTATCGGGCCAACTACCCTGTTTGGCTAAACCAGCCAAATCTACTTTGATTTGATCACAACAATCCTTCCTGAATTATTTGAGAGTTGAAATTTCATTTTTAGTTTGGTCGAACTAGTCGCAATTGCGGTGATTCAACTTCTTCCAGACTATTTTGATTTTTCAGAGCACCCAACAAAATTAACATTATAAATATTAAATGTCTTATATTCTTTTAAATATATGTAGTAATGTATTGATATGTCTTATATTATTTTTTCATATATATAGAGCAATACATTACTAATTAAATATACGTTTTTTAGAATAAATTTATTACGTCTACATCATGTGAGTTAAAATGCATAAAATTTTATTCTGTTATTAAAAAAATAAATTTATTGAACGAATTTTATAATGCAGTACCAAATTGAATTAATAATAATAATATATAATTAAAATAAAAGAGTCTACACTCTTCAACTACTATTGTGAAGTTAAAAGTATATATGTATATATAATTTAGAAAGGTTAAAAATAGGAAAATATCTTTCAATAATTTGCTAATATAAAACAATTCCCATGTTAGCCCCGAAAACGAACCAATAGTCTTGTCGTCTCCCGGGGCATTAACGTAAATGCACACACCCCAAACCTTTCTTCTTCCCCTGTTTTGTTAAAACAACTTCCCCTCTTTCTCTCTCCTCCCCCTTCCATCTTCTTCCTCTCCTGCCGCCCCCAAATTCTCATAACACCGGCTTAAACCCTTCCACCCTCCCTCCACCAATGACAAAAATCCTCCTTCCCGTGCTTCTCCTCTCCGCCGCCGCCCTGATCCTCTCTCCCGCCTATGCAATAGACGGCGGCGGCGACGGCGGCGGCGCGTCCATCCACACGCTTCTTCGAGAGTACGGCCTACCTCCCGGCCTCCTCCCGAAGGCCGTGGAGTCCTACACGCTCGACCGCATCACCGGTCTACTCGAGGTCCGGCTCGACCGCCCCTGTTACGCCAAGTACGACGGCCTCGCCTTCTTCGACCAAGTGGTGCGCGGCAATCTCAGCTACGGAGCCATTCGAAGCGTCAGCGGTCTCAAGCAGGAGGAGCTTTTTCTATGGCTTCCCGTTCGGGGAATCCTCGTCTCGAACCCATCGTCCGGCGTCATCCTCTTCGACATCGGCGTCGCGAGAAAGCAGCTCTCCCTCTCTCTCTTCGAAGTCCCGCCGGACTGTAAGCCAGAGAGGACCTACGCGGGGGCAGCTATCTCCGGCGGCATCCCGGAGGTCCCCAAGGGTGAGGAAGCTAGAAAGTAGCTCTCTTGGCCTGTATTTCTCGTGGTCCTTATATGGCATTTATTGCCCACATTGAGTCAGTTTTCCTTTTGGCTCGTTTTTCATTTAATGGCTTCCTTTTCAGTTTCTCCTCCGCCTCTGCTTTCAGGTTAATTTAGATCTTATTATATCCTAATTCTGCGGCCTCTTACTTATTAGTTTCTTCTTGTTCTTTCATTGCTGCAATTTTCATAATCTCTCTGTTTTTTTTTGTTTGCTGTAATTGCAATTTCAATACAAACTGGCACCAACTCTGAGTTGAATTTGAATCTCTTCCAGTTAATGAAACGCTGGATCTTCTCAATTATTGAGTAAAAATCGTTTTTTTATTATTATTTTTATATAAATTTACAATTTTGAGGTATTAACTAAATAATTCCTAAGCTGTATGTGTCTTCGTCTTCTACTAATGATTAGTGTTCCCCAATTTTTAAAACGAATAGATTCAATTATTTTCGATCTTTACTTATTTCCATTAATAAGAGTTTTAAGTGTTCTTGCAGGGCTTCTCCGCAGAACAGAAGGATTCCAGGATCACAAATAAGTTATTATTGAAAATGCTCCATGGTTTTTTGAGAGTTTTTTCTTCTGCTCTCTCTCTCTCTCTCTGTTTCTGTCTCTTCATCCCTCCCTTTCAAATGGCACCCGCTTCTGGTGTGATTTTTCTGACCTGTTTTGTAAATCAATGGAGCCTTGCGCGGGAATCTAATCTCCATCTTCTGCAATTTTCAGTGGCAATTTTTTTCTCTCCTGTAGTTCATGTTTTGGTGCTTCAGGTGCGCTCACACTCAATCTAAGCCGACATTTTGGTTCTAATTTTGAGATATTAATCTGATGGGTGCACAAATTGATCCAAAAAATTAATAATGAGGGTGCACAAATTGATAATGGGAGTGGGAGTGCACAATTTTTTTTTTTAAATGCGTCGCTGTATTCTTAAAATTTTAACATGGGGCGCAGACATCAACATTCTTCAAAAAAAATTAAATGTTTCCATCTTATCGGAGCTGTTTCTCGCACATCTGGCCACCGTTTTTTACTTATAAGTAGTCAAAATCCATTGCCTCGACAAGAGGAATCCAAATACACCAACAATTTTGAAAAATAATGGGGGGGGGGGGGCAGTGTCCCTCGGCCCCTCTTTGGATCCGCCCCTGGTTGTTGAGTGCGCCACGTGGAATAGACAGTGATGTGCGAGTGTGTGTTGCGTCTCGCTAGTCACTAAAAGGTTCGGTTTAGTCCCACACAGTCTAGCGTGCTTGTTGATTGTGAGTGTATAAGCTGGATGACACATTGCTTTACAGCAGTAATTAAGATTCTGTGTGCTTCCAGAGCAGGCAGGGGATTGAGTATTTCTTTCATCAGACACTTTGATCATTATTCGGGGAATAAGAGAGTTATGACTAAAATGTCACCTCATAATTAGTTGTTTAAACGTTGATTAGTTTATTGTAATGGTGTCGGCATGTGAATGGGTGATTGACAAGTTGGGTTGGTCGTCCAAGGACATTGTTACAGCTGGCTGGGTCTCCTACTGCATTATTAGCCAACATGGACAAATTATATATTTTTAATTGTATAAATACTTTTCTTAATTTATTTTAAAATTATTTGTGATTGTAAATAAGGGTGAGTATAGTCGTGTACAAAAGGCCTGAGCCCGAAAAATCCACCCGGGCCCGGCCCGAAAAAGTCCGGCTAGGCCCAGGCCAATGCCGGGCTTGGGGGCCTTATCGGGCTCCCATATTACTGGTTGTCCGGACCGGTGCCCGGCTTGTTGGGAAATCAGGCTAGTTCGGGCCCGGCTTGAAGGGCATTATCGGGCCCCTATTTGAGGGGGAGCTCGAGCCCAGCCCGGCCCGACTCAAGCTGAGCACGGGCCGAGACCGGTTGGCAAAAAGCCTGGGCCCGACTGGCCAGCTCCAAGCCCGGCCCAGTCAGGCTTTTGGGACACGACTAGATGAGTATGTTATTCGAAACTCAAAAGTCACTCGAATATTGAGCTGAATCAGAATCGGTTAAACTTGATTCGACTCAAACAGTTTGAGTCGAATCAATTTGACTCGAATCTGATTTCGAGCCAGCCCTAAATCGCTCGAAATGTGATTCGAAACAGCTCGAATTAATAAATAATATTATGTATTTATTAATATGCTTTTTATTTTTAAATTAAAAATAATAAAATTTAAACTTAAATAAAAAGAATGATGAATTTTTAAATGTTTTATTTGCTAAATTTATAGGTTTTCCAATTTTATTTTGTGTCAACTAGAAATAAAGAGAAAACTTGCTCAATTTCGAACTAGCTGGGTTCGATGTCAAGATGACTCGAAATCGAGCTATTTCGATTCGAGCCGACTCGACTCGAAATCGATTTCGAGTCGAATTTGTGTCTATTTCAAGCCGACTTCGAGTCGAAAATTTCGATTTCGAACCAAGCGAAAATCACTAGAACTCAACTTAATACCAGCCCTAATTGTTAATGTAGTGATGCTGAAACCACAACAGCACCTCCACCGAAATATAAGTGATTATTGTCATATTTGTGGCTCTATTTAGGATAGCAGTGAGAAATGAAGTCCAAAGACAGTTTTTGGCTCGTCTCGCAGCATCTAGGCCCCATTTGGTTTGGCATTTTGGCCTCACCGTTTGACGAAAATGAAACGCCACCCTGCCTTTTCCATTTGTTTTTCCGCCCGCGTTTCCAACCCCGCTCCGCTTCTCCCGGCTCAAAACATCGCGGGAGTAAACCTGGCACGGTAGCTCCAGTTTATCGCGTTTGGAGAAAAAATTGCAGCAGCCGCGCTAGGGCCTCTCGCGATCTCCTCTGTCGTCTCTCCCGGTGGCCGCGAGGAGCACTTCTTCCCGCCGCATCTTCTCTGGCTGCGCATTCGTGTTTGGACGGCGATTCTTCTTAGACAGCGATTCTTCTCCAACGGCGATTCTTCTCTGACGACGTGTTTTCTCCGACTGCAGGTACACCTCTAGGCCGTTCATTTCTCAAGCTCTGCCTATTCTCATCTTCTCCAACTGATTCCTGATGGCTGAATCTTCTTCCTAAAATAGATTCCTGAGCGCTTCAACAGCTTGAAACCCCTACTCTACATCTTTCTCGTTCAAATCTGCAGCAACCCTGCAGCAACGATTACCCCTCAGAAACCCCTACTCTATTTTGATTTTGTGTTTGTGTGTGTTTGTATGTGTTGTGTATTTGATTATGTGTTGTGTATTGGATTTTGTGTTTGTGTGTGTGTGTGTGTGTTTGATTTTGTGTTTTTGTGTGTATGCACGTGTTGTGTGTCGACTCTAATTTTCGTAGATTTGTGTAGCCTTATGGGTAAACATAAAGAAGGCAAGCTCTTATGGATACGAGTTATAATTTCCCGTATTTGGAGTTCCTATGTATGTTTGAACTGGACCTTACGATCACAAGCACTACCAGAAGATAAATATATTTGCAGTACTATGCTGTATTTGGAGTTCTTATGTGTCATTTAGCAATATATATACATAGATTATAAACAATAATTTATAAAAATATATAATAATTTTTTTAAAAAAAATTATTTACAAAATGTCACCGCTGTTTTGTCAAACAGTTCTCTGTTTTGAACATCTGCAAACACAGACTATCCAAACAGATCTCTATTTCTAGCATCCAGTTTCCAACAGCTCCCTTTACAAACCTGTCTTTACAACAGCTCATTTTACAATCGTAACCGCTCTACCAAATGAAGCCCTAATCTTCAGAATGGAGGTTATCCAAGCATTTTCACTTTTATTTCCACGGTGTCGCCACAATTTCTTAGTTGTGTAGTGGGGTGACGTGTCACAAATGCCCTCACCACGAAAAATATAGTGTAGGGCAAATGTGTAACTACAAATTTTTTTGAATACAAGTGAAATACTAGTGTGGGGCTTGTTCTATCATTTATTTCACAAACAATGTGGTGATCTCACATTATTGCATTTTATATTCGCAAGTTAAATGATATAGATTAGAGAAATTATGATGTACATTAATGCATGACGCGCTTTGTGAATTGTAAATCGTCTCGAGATTTGTGGGTTGTGTGGTCCATATAATTATAATGTAATGAAATTGACAATCATGTTCGCGCTGATATGGGCACATATAAATGAAAGAAAGGAAGAACATGGCTACTATTAGGTATCTATATAAATCTTAAATAGTAACAAACTATACAAAGTGATATTTAACACACAAACTTGTTGGAGCAATAACGAGTTTGGATGTTAACAATGAGAAGGAAAAAAAACGAAGGAGCTAACATGTCCAATAAATGCCAAAGGATGAATCATAGAGAGTTTTTCTCTGAATTTAAATGTCTCTGAGATTTTTAACTGTTTTGAAGAAATTTAATATTTGTAACTATGAGAAAATATACTGCAATGTGTTGATCTTGCAAAGCATGGTGAAAACCAAAATCAATGTTTTTCAATTTTTCAAGAGTTTTTGTGAATTATCAATGTGTGTAACATTATAATTTTCAAAATACAGAGGAGTGTCCGGCGGTGGAAGTCTTTATACTAGGACTAACCACTGAATTGGAGATCAAATCATTCTTCTAATTCTAAGAAAAGTAAATGATCTCCAAGAATAACATAATACATAGTGGAGGATTGTCGAACATTAAAATCTTTTTGCCTAATCATCATAAAAATAGACACAAATATCCAACTATAATGGCAAGGAGAAAAATAGAGAGTCGAGGTCTCATATGTAATGAATGACTCTTAGCATAATGAGATAATGATTTGTACGACTTCTAAGATAATTTGACTAACCAATATTGTATAAAAAAGTCAAGATGAGCAATAAACACGTATATATCAACAAGTTGTATGGATTTATAGTTTTCCTTTGTATTAATCATGTCATCTGTACAACCCCGTGTTCGTCGAAGGGACATAGGCAAGCAGGCAGGTCAGCCTCGGCCCGCGCCTTTCCAGGCGGGTCAGCCCCGGCCCGCGCCCTCCCAGACAGGTCAGCCTCGGCCCGCGCCCTCCCAGGCGGGTCAGCCTCGGCCCACGCCTCCCGCTGAGTAGAGGCACTGAAGGGCAACTCGCCCAGTCCCTAGTGGGGGGGGGGGATTTCTTATCATTTTGCCCCTACAGGCCTGCCCTTAGCCAGCTAGAACAGCGGCGTTACGCTGTTGGCAGACCCGATTGGACTGCATATAGCTGTTTAGAACAGCGGAGTCTGGCTGTTGGCAAGCCAGCCCAAGGGATTTTCAGTAATTTCAGACCAGCAGAGGTTAGTTATTTGCAGATCATCTTCGGAAATCTATAAATATGACTCAATTGGTACCTCAGAAGACATGCTCACTTGTCTCCCAGTCTTCTAGCGCCTTCTGAGGTATCTTAGCCCGAAATTTCGCTAAGGAGGGGAAACACTCAGTGATCTTCCGGGTGTGTGGTGAGACCTCCGTGCCGGGTCCTTGGTCTAGTCCTTTGCTCTTTTTCCTTGTTGTTTTTCTTGCAGGAGCGAAGTATGTGCGCGACCACCCTTTCCCCAAAGATGAACTCCACAAGAGACCGATTTTCGGTTTCAACATCATCGTTATACAAAAAAGAAGAGAATCTATGAAAAGTGCAATAAAAGAGTAGGGAAATTAGAGTTGTAGTGAAACCAATGACACAATGATGAGATAAACAACTTTAGAGATATCGAAAATTGTTGTAAGTCCCCCAGGCTCGGCCAGTGTCGAGGTAATAAGGCAAGAAAAAATTTGACATGAATTTATTAAGTTGTGAATTGCTCTACATACATCAATAAAAATACATTATAGTCACAGCGTAATTGATGATATTTATAGCTAAAGTTGCTAGCAAACAACGATACCCGTGGCACAAATTTAGCGGCTCCCCGGAGAACAAACTTAAAAGCCAAACTAGACTATAAAAAGGACACTATAGATGTAGTTATATGATCTTTACCATCTATCAGTAATTCAAATCATTTGAATGGATGAGAAGATTTTGGGGCAGAACCTTGGCCAAGACAGTATATCTGCCTATGATCATCGACCAGGAACCAATCGTCCATCGGCAATCGGTCCCCATATTCAATATTTTCAATAAGAGTGTTGGTGCATGCCCCCCTGGTAGCTGAGACAGTATCACAGTACCCCGATCAAGACACGTGAGTGTCCAAGTTAGAATCATAGATAGAGGTGCTTCCCCGACACGAGTACTCTCACACATGAGTGAATGTGTACAGTGGGACCCGTGCAATCGCGACAATACCATGACCACAATTGAGCCCCAATCACTCATCTTGGTGAATAGTATGCAGTTGCAGCGATACATTGTTATCGTTGAATGCTCTCGTCAACATTATATGACACCAACAAAATTTGTTCTTAGATTGACATTTCTCGCCTTCAGTGCATGACAACACTCCTGCCACGCTCATTCCCACTGCGGGCAATATGATATTGAGCAATAATATTTGTGTATTTTAAGAGTCTTATATATTAAAAATATTAAGCTATTTGTTAGATTAATGGAATTAAAATTGAATGCTCTGATTAATTTGATGGTTCCATATCAATTTTCAAGGTCATGAGTCATGACCACTCCAAATTTCTTTTTAAAATATAGTGTGTATGTGTGCACACACAAAATTACATAAATAAATCATGAGAGATTAACAGTTCTTGCGTGTCTCCTCTGCTCACAATATTTATTTTCAAAAATGCTCTCACGGGGAGTCGGGCGTGTGGGTAGAATTTTAAATGAAGCATATATATGTTGGAACCTCTCTAACTCGTAATTCTTCGAGATCAGAAATATATAACGAGATGATGTATAACTCGCAATTTGTCAAGATTAAAAATGACTATGGAAGATATTGCAGGAGAGTACTCGTCAGGAGTACTCGTCGGAAGTACTCGTCGGGAGTACTCGTCAGGAGTACTCGTCGGGAGTACTCGTCGGGAGTTCTCGTCAAAAATACTCATCAGGAGTACTCGGTAGGAGTACTCATCAGCATTCAAGAGAGTACTCGCACCACCTCTTGGTTTGGAAATAACTTTGTGGTTATGGCGGGAGCAACTGGTTGTAGACCAAACCCCCCTCCCCCCTCCCACCTTTGGTATGCCTATAAGTAGGACCACAAGGCATAAGTTAAAGACCTTCACCCCCTATGATAGATGAGTTTATTGTTCTCCTCCCTTGTACCGAGCTGAGAAATGACTTTAGGAGGGGAAGTTCTTATAGACTTTCGGGTGTGTGGCGGGACCTTCACGCTTCAGCACGCAGGTCTTGTTTGTAGGCAGTCTGGAACTATTCTTTGTAGTCGTTAACTTTTACTCGTCGAGTCTCATGTGGATCGACCACTAAGCTAGTAACCTTTGGTCACTTTCTTGGTCCGAACAACAAAGACAAATATTCATGGTTCCAACTGACGACTATGTTAAAAATGATGAAGTGAAAGTGGGTGATTGGACAACTTAGGCGACCTGTCCGCGCGGTCTATGCGGACAGGACTGACGGTTAGTCAGGTTGGCAGAGCTGTTGCAGACGGCTTGTTCTTTGGCGTCCTGTGCTGTCTGTTCGCGCGGACTGTGCAAACAGAGGCAACGACCAGCCAGGCCGGCTTATGCTCAGCAGACAGTTGAATCTCAGAAGGTAACCGGGCAGATAGCTTCTCTATTCACGGAGTCCAGCAAGACGCGGATTTGGCTGGAGCTCGACAGACCGACATGTCAGATGTTTTGGTCTAGCTCTGGTGATGCGGCTGGTGGAAGCCATAGGGATCGCCGGTTAGAGTGGATAGGTGCTGGAGGTCGCCGGGATTAGCGGACTGTTTCCAGTGTCCACCAGTAAGCACGAACTGGTCCTTGTGGCCAGTGGTGTAGACTTGGTTGGTTCTGAACCAAGTCCAGGTTTGGCTCAGTTCAGCGAGATCACGTAGTTAAGCGTGGACTGCTTCTCAGTCCGCCAAGCTCAACAGTCGTGTAGTGTGCCTTGGTTACGAGCTTGGGGAATGCGGACTGGAGTTGAGTCCGCAAGGCGGGTGGACTGGTGTAGTGTCCGCCAAGTTAGGCAGTTTGGCTGTTGTGTCTTGGTTGTTAACTTGGGTATGCAGACTAGTGTTGTGTCAGCAGGGCGCACGGATTGGAGCGGTGTCCGCTGATAGGCGGATGGGGTGTTGCTACAGAGTTCTGCGGGTGGTTGTCTAAGTCTGGCTAGGCCTTTGGTGACAAGGAGGATAGAGGTTGCTATCCGGCCTTGGTGATTCGCTTGGCGGGCTTGCTATCCGGTACAGGTCGCGGCGGACTGACTGTCTATCCACGGCTTGCAGATACACCGCGTTCTTGCCACTGGAAGGGGTGGTTATCCTATCGGCTAGGGCGGTGACTAGACTCCTCACCATGCCTATAAATAGGACCCCCTGTCACATCAATTATAAGAGAATGAACAGTACGTGAACTCGCGGATAGTTGCTGTGGACTGGATTTTGTATCTGCGCAGTTTGAAGGCTGAGCGGGTTGTGCTGTACAGATTGTGCGGATTGCGCTGGAAGGCCAGGACTTGGTTCTGACTGCGGTCAGGGACAGTGCGAACTCTACGGATAGCAACTAGCGGTTAACAGCAGGTCGCGGGTTGCGGCTAGCGGTCTATCTTTTGTAACTAGTTTTCCGGTTCAATAAGTTGTCCGCTTCTGGCTGCCTATTCAGTTCTGCAGCAGCAGATCGTGCGGTTAGGCAGCTAGGCGACCTTACGGTTAGGCGGCTTGCTGATCGGCAAGTGGAGTTCCTTCTTGCATTGGAATAACGGGCAGTCCGCACGGCTTGGTTTGCGGTCTGGCGACTTGGCTGTTTGTGCGGACTCCGTAGTGCAGCAGTAGAACCGACGGCTAACTCCTTGAGTCCGCGCGGTTAGATTTGCCTTGCAATTGTTTATGCTTTCTCTTTGGTTACTTTGGCGAATCATGTCTCGCCATGTATGTCTCACCCTATAAAGATTGTTTAGTATAAGATTCTTGCTCTTCTGGTTTGCATCTGATTTATTTGGGTTCGAATAGGTTGAGTGTTCCTGCGCCTGGTTTCTCGTCTTTCGCTATATCAAATTTTAACATGGTATCAGTGGAAACAGAGGCTTGTGTAGTGGATCAACTGGCAGTTTGCTCCAGTGCTTCTGTGAGTCTAAGTGAACTAGGGTTAAGTGCAATGGAAGGTTGTTTTGGAAGGGATCTTGGAATGGAGCTTCTTATATGGACTAACTTTGTAAAGTGGAAGTCATGTATGGAATGCTATCTTCTTGGTGAGAACCTTTGTGAGGTGGTTTGCGGAGATGAAAGGCAAGAGGATACTTCTAGCAATGCTAAAGAGATGAGAGCTTGGAAGAAGACAAACGCGAAAGCAGAGGTTATTCTCAAGCAAGTGATCTCATCAGAACTCTTGGACCACATCGGCGGATGTCGGTCAACTGCAGAGATTTGGACTTCCCTCGATGGGTTATTCAACAAGGAGGTGAAGTTGGTTGCTGAGGTTGGTCCCTCTACTTATGATCAGCATGAGAGGAGTGTTTCTCTTAGGCATGATGGGAAGAGGAAGGAAGGACCAAGGTGCTATAGATGCAAGCAGCCTGGTCACCTCAAGAAGGAGTGCAAGGTTGTCTTGCACTCAGTAAACGTTGCTCATGTTGGGAGTAAGGGGAAGGACTTGGTTGAGTCGTCAACAAGTTCTAATGCTAATCGGTTGAAGGCCAGTGATAGTGCAGCTATCTGGCATGAAAGACTGAGACACGTGGAGATGGACAAGCTGAAAGCAATGACAGTAAGGAGCCTTATGAGAGGCTTGCCTAGGATGTCATCCTTTGACGATGGTCAAGCTTGCGCGGGATGTCAACACGGTGAAGCTTATCGCTCTACATTTGATAAGGTGCAGTCCAGGTGTAAGGCATCATTGGAGGTTGTCCATGGTGATCTGGTGAGACCGACTGTCACTGCCAGTCTTGGAGGCAGCAGTTACATGCTGATATTGGTTGATGACTACTCGAGTTATACTTGGGTGTACTTAATGAAGGAGAAGTCAAACGCGTTCCATTTGTTTGTGGAGTTCAAAAGCTTGTGGTGGGCCAGCTTGATATGTAGATCAAGAAGTTGAGAACGGGCAACAGAGGTGAGTTCGGCTTAACCGTGTTCTCAAACTTTTGAAGAAAGCATGGAACTGAAGGGAGTTCTCTTGTGGACATACTCCAAAACAAAGTGGAGTAGATGATCAAAAGATCCGTCTTTTGACAGAGACCTGCAGGTGTTGGCTTCAATGCAAAGGCATTTTTAAGGTCTTTTGGGCGGAAGGAATGGCCTGCGCGGCTCATGTCATCAATCAGATGCCTCTGAATCTGATCAACTTGAAGACTCCGTATGAGCTGATGTTCAAGATAAAGCCCAGCGTGAAGCACCTTTGGGTGTTTAGATCTACCTGCTTTGTACACACTCCAGATTCTCTCAAGACGAAGCTAGTCTTCGTTAGGTATGATGAGCAGAAGAGAAGATGGAAGTGTATGGATCATGCGACAAAGAGGTTCATCGTATCGAGAGACGTTGTCTTCGATGAGTTGATGTCGTACTTGGGTAACTCAGATGGGGAGCTAGAGATGAGCAGGTCAGATAGTAGGCTGGAGAAGGCTGCTGCTAAGGTCCAAATGGATCTGTCCGTGTTACCAGGAGCTCCAGGTTGTTCTAACTCCGGGGCAGAGGCGTCTGAGTCAGGAAGTAGGGGAAGCGATGCTCCAAGTGCTTCTGGTTCGAAGACAGTTGTTTTTTAGTTCAAGAAGCAGGGTAGCATTGCTCTAGGTGCTTCTTCTTCAGGTAGCAAGGGGAGCGATGTTCTGAGCAGTTCTTATTCAAGAGCGGAGGCTTCTGGTTCAGGTAGTAAGGGGAGCGTTGCTCCATGTGCTTCTGGTTCCAGTGCGGTGACTTATTGTTCAGGAAGCAAGGAGAGCATTGTTCCGGGTTTGCCTGGGAACGGAGCTGGTTCAGAAGGAGCAGCGAAGGTGGTTAGCCGTGATCAAGTTCTTCAAAGATCAAAGAGGATCACCAACCCACCAGCTCTATATAGCGAAGGAAACTTGGTTAGTTCGATCTCTTGTTTCTTTACAGGCCCTCAGATCGAGCGAGTGTCTTCTAGCTATGATGAAACCATTGGAGTCAAGGAGGTGAATGTCGCCAAGGTTGAGGAGGTGACTGCGCTTAGAGGAAACGAGGCTTGGGGCCTTGTGCCCAAGATTGTTGGTGATACTCCTGTGACGCACAAGTTGAGGTCGAGGCTGAAGAAGAAGGTAGAGGGAAGCATGGCTCCTTTTAGGAGATGCTGGAGGGATCCCTCATGGTCCAAGATATGCGGAGCGGGGACTATGTCTGGGACATCTTCTCGATGGCGCTATCGTAAGGACCAGGTGCAAGGTTACAGGAACTGCTGGGGTTGTTCACCACTTCTCACTTCAAGGGAGAGTGTTGAAAATGATGAAGTGAAAGTGGGTGATTGGGCAACCTGGTCGACCTGTCCGCGTGGTCTATGCGAACATGACTGACGGTTAGACATGTTAGTAGAGCTGTTGCAGACGGCTTGTTCTTTGGCGGCATGGGCTGTCTGTTCGTGCAGAATATGCAGATAGAGATGGCGGCCAGCCAGGCTGGCTTATGCTCAACAAGCAGTTGAATCTCAGAAGATAACCGGGCGGATAGCTTCTCTATCCGTGGAGTCCGGCAAGATGCGGACTTGGATGGAGCTCGACAGACCAACATGGCAGATGCTTTGATCTAGCTCTGGTGATGCGGCTAGTGGAAGCCGCGGGGATCGCCGGTTAGAGCAGACATGTACTGGAGGTCGCCGGGATTGGCGGACTGTTTCCAGTTTCTGCCAGTAAGCGCGGACTGGCCCTTATGGCCGGTGGAGCGGACTTGGTTGGTTTTGAACCAAGTCCTGGTTTGGCTCAGTCTGGCGAGATCGTGCAGTTAAGCGCGGACTGCTTCTCAGTCCGCCAAGCTCGGTAGCCGTGTCGTGTGCCTTGGTTACGAGATTGGGGAATGTGGATGTGAGTTGAGTCCGCAAGGCGGGCGGACTGGTGCAGTGTCCGCCAAGTTGGGCAGTTTGGCTGTTGTGCCTTGGTTGCTAACTTGGGTGTACAACCCCATGTTCGCCAAAGAGACTCAGTCAAGCGGGCGGTTCACCCTCGGCCCACACATCTAAGGGTTTCCCAAGCAGGCCAGCTTGGCCTGCACCCCCCAAGCGGGTCAGCTCTACCCGCCTCTCCTAGGTGGGTCGGCCCGCGCCCGCCTAGGCGGGCCACCTTCTGACCCGCGCCTTCCCAGGCAGGTCAGCCTCTGGTCCGCGCCTATTTTGGCGGGTCAATCCTGCCCGCCTCTCCTAGGCGGGCCACCTTCTGACTCGCGCCCTTCCAAGCGAGTCAGCCCCTGGCCCGTGCCTATATTGGCGGGTCAGCCTTGCCCGCCCCTCCTAGGCGGGTCAGCCCGCGCCTTCCCAAGTGGACCGTCTCCAACCTGCGTCCCTCTCAGCGAACCAGCCCCGACCCGCGCCTCCCGCCGAGTAGAGGCATTGAAGGGCTACCCGCCCAGTCCCCAGTGGGGGGGGGATTTCTTACCATTTTGCCCCGTTGGCCTGCCCCTAGCCAGTCAAAACAACGGAGTCTCGCTGTTGGCAGACCCAGGTGGGCTGCATATAGCTGTCCAGAACATCGGAGTTTGGCTGTAGGCAGACCAGCCCGGGGAGTCTTCAGTAATTTCAAGATAGCAGAGGTTAGTTATTAACAGATCACTTTTAGGATCCTATAAATAGGACCCAATGGGTACCTCAGAGGGCATGCTTATTTATCTACCAGTCTTCTAGCGCTTTCTGAGGTACCTTAGCCCGGCATTTGGTTAAAGAGGGGAAGCACTCAGTGATCTTTCGGGTTTGTGGTGGGACCTCCGCGCTGGGCCCTTGGTCTAGTCCTTTGCTCTTTCTTTCCTTGGTTGTTTTTTCTTACAGGAGCGAAGTAGGTGCGTGACCACCCCTTCCCCAAGGGTGGACTCCACAAGAGACCAATTTCCGGTTTCAACATTTTGGTGCGGTGAGCGCGGAAAGTGGTCAGCACAGAAAACCTTCAGCGAGCTCAATGACTGGAGGAGAAGGGCAAGGATCAGACAGACTGACTCACCACCCCCTCCCCCTCTCGCGACGATGGGGACGTTCGAGGACTTCAGGAAGGAGGTACTCGGCCTGGTTCGATTCGCACTCGGCACGCGTGCCGAGTGCTCGACTCCAGTAATCCTGGTTCTCGCGGATCCGATACTCGGCGAGGCCGCTCCTGCCCGGTGAGCAGGGAAGGAGGTCGCCGAGGAAGGTCGGGGCGCTGAGCTCCCCGGGCGAGTGCTTTTCCCGGGCTCGGGAGGAGGCGACAGATTTGGCGAGTTGGGAGCGCGAGACCCTTCGGCTTGCCAAGTGGGGGAGAGAGTCCCTTCAGCGAGTTGGTCTCCTCTTCACCAGTCCCAGATGGTTTCAGGTAGCCCGACATGTCCTACTACACCGGAAAGGGAGACCCGGTCCAGCACGTCCAATGGTTTGAGGTGTGGTCTCGATCCGACAGATGTCGGATTGCTTTAAATGTAGGATCTTCGCCATCACTCTGAAAGAGAAGGCCAGGGAGTGGTTCCACCAGCTGCTTACCAGTTCTATCTACTATTTCGAGGACCTCCGTCGGGGGTTCATGCTGAGGTTCACAACCTCGAAGAAGAGGAAGAGCGAGTCAGAGTCCTTGTTCCACATCAAGCAGGGGGTGAATGAGACCCTGGGGAGCTACGTCGATCGCTTCCAGGATGAGGTCACCCAGGTTAAGGAGATGTAAGACCACACTCTAATGATGGCCTTCACCCTGGGGCTGCAGCAGGGTTTCTTCCGAATGGAGTTGAAGAGGATTCCCCCCTCTCCTACGAGGAGTTGATGGAGAGGGCGACGAGAGAAGTCGACGGGGAGGCGTCGAACCCAAAGTTTGCTTGGAGGTTAGCCAGGTGGGCTACGGAGGAGGAGAGGCCCAGAGGAGGCAGAGGTTAGGAAGAAAGAAGAGCTGAGCCCCGACAGAGGGAGCAGCTGCAGCAATATCCCAGGTGGGGGCGTCAGGAGCCGAATTAGCGGCTAGGGTGGAGGCCCGAATGGCAGGAGCAGGGGCGAGGAGAGGGTTCCGCAGAGGAGATAACCGCCAAGGAGGCTAGGGCCAGTTCTACCCTCCAGGTGGGAGGCAGGGCCATAGGCTCCCCCTCCTCGATCAAGAGGAGGCTATGGCCGTAGCCATGGGGGAAAGGAGAAGAGAAGTGCGGAAGAGAAGAAGGGAGGTTAGCGTGGAGTTACCCTACTGTGACTTCCATCGGGAGGAAGGGCACGCCACGGCCACGTGCCCGGAGTTCCTCGAGATGAGAGGAAACAGGGAGCAGCAGCAAGACCTCCAAGGGTTGCGGATTGGGGAGGTCCTGCCTCGGGCAGAGGAGGACAGGTGCGAAGATCGGGCAGATGTGAGAACTCGGGGAGGGATCAGAGCAATCCATGGGGGGGGGGATCGAGGCTCCCTATAAGGCGAGCCTCCACACCATGTACCCACGGAGAGTTGGCTCCACATCCCAGACCCCGCCCCGGAAGAAAGAATCACCTTCACGGTCAAGGACATGCCGGGTCACGAAGTCCCCTTTTGCGATGCGCTGGTCATCCAGACGACCATCGAGGATTTCACCGTCTCTCAGATCCTCATCGACAACGGGAGCTCCGTCAACGTCATCTTCAAGAAGGCATTTGACGCAATGAAGGTGGAGGCCAGAAGGGTGTTGGCCTCAGACGGGCCCCTATTTGGCTTCTCGGGGGTGAGGAAGGAAGTCGAAGGAGGGGTAGGACTCCAAGTCTCTCTGGGGGGGGGGGGCAGTCCCGCAATTGCAAGTTCGTCATTGTGGACGCGCCTAACAACTACAATGCCATCTTCGGGAGGCCGCTCATCAGCGCCTTTCGCTGCGTCGCCTCATCCTTCTACCAATGCCTAAAGTTCAATGTCGAGGGAGTACAGGTCAGGGTCCACGGAGACCCTAAGATGGCAAGGGAATGCTACTTCACCGCCGTAAACTCCATCTCGTGGCAGAAGGGTGTTGAAGAGATGGGGCGAAGGATGGAGGAGGCAGAGTAGGGGGTTGGCCCGGAGGAGATGGAGGTGGAGGAGAGTTGCGCCCAGAAAGAGGAGGTGAAGAAAGTTCGGGAGCCGTCCGAGGCAATGGTCGTGGAAGAAGCCAAGGAAGAGGCCCTCGCCCCAGGAGGAGGGGATGCTGAAGAATGCGTGGAGCAGTCTCGTCTGGAGGCGGCCGAAGAGGTAGTGGAGATGGAGGTTCTCACCCTCGGAGGCAAGGTGGAGAGGATTCGCGTTAGCGGGGAGTTGACCCCGGAGGCCCAAGGCAAGATGCTGGAGTGCATTCAGAAGAATGTGGACATCTTCTCTTGGAGCGCTGCAGAGATGCCCGGGATCGACGCCGACGTGGCCTGCCATCGCCTCAACCTGGATCCAGATGCTTGTCCCATCCAGCAGAAGAAGAGGCCCATGGCGGACTGGCTGGCCGAGCCGATCCGAGAGGAGGTGGTGAAGCTCCTCAAGGCCGGTTTTGTATCCGAGGTTCAATACCCCGGCTGGGTCTCCAATGTTGTAATGGTTAAAAAAGGAGACGGCCGGTGGCGTATGTGTGTTGATTTTTTTCTTCTTAATAAATCATGCCCTAAAGATTGTCATCCCTTGCCTCGGATCGACGTGCTGGTTGACTCAGCTGTTGATTTCCCTGTAATGAGTTTTTAGATGCATTTTCAGGTTTTCACCAGATCAAGATGCACCCTCCCGACATCAAGGATGTCTCCTTCATCACCGGGGAGGGGTGCTACTGCTATAAGATGATGCCCTTCGGGCTAAAGAACGCAGGAGCGACCTATCAAAAAATGATGGATAGGGTCTTCCGAGAGCAGAAAGGAAGAAACCTGGAAGTGTACGTTGACGACCTCATGATCTGGATCTGGAGAAAACCTTCGCTACTCTGCGCGAGTACAAGATAAGGCTGAATCCCTTAAAGTATATCTTCGGGGCAAGCAAGGGCAAATTTTTGGGTCACCTTCTCACCCCTGCTGGGGTAGAACCCAATCCCGACAAGCTCCGGGCGATTATGGAGCTGGGGTCACCCCGGAATGCAAAGGAGGTGCAACGGTTAACATGGAAGCTGGCAGGGTTGAGCAGGTTCCTCTCCCGGGCCGGGGAGAAGTGCTCTCCCTTTTTCAAGACCTTGAGAGGAGGTCGGAAGTTCGAGTGGACCTCGGAATGCGAGGAGGCATTACAGGCCTTGAAAAGGTAGCTGACTCAAGCCCCCTGCTCCAGGGGCCAAAGGAGGGGGAGGACTTATTCTTGTACTTAGGGGTCGGGGCGGAGTACTTGAGCTCTGTTTTAGTTCGGGAAGAGAGAAATAAGCAGCTCCCGATTTATTATATGAGTAGGGTATTGAGGAAGGCCGAGCTACGCTATCCTATTTTGGAGAAGCTGGCCTTCGCTCTAATCATCTCGGCTCGGAGGCTCCGACCTTACTTCCAGGCACACTCGATCCGAGTGGTGACTTACCACCCCCTCCACAACATCTTTGAGGGGGTGGAGCATTCAGGCAGATTTGCTAAGTGGTCGGTGGAATTGAGCGAGTTCGACATCTTCTTCATTCACCGGTTCTCGATCAAGGCCCAAGCTATGGCCGACTTCTTGGCAGACTACGTGATCGAAGTGGTGGAGGAAGAACTCACTCGCCTGATTCCTTGGAAGGTCATGGTGGACGGTGCCTCGGGGAGGCATTCCCTTGGGGCGGGGATCATCTTGGAAAGCCCCCAGGGAATGAAGATCAAGCAGACAGTGGTGATACATTTCCCCATCACCAACAATCAAGCCGAGTACGAAGCTGTGATTATGGGTCTGCGCTTGGCTAGAGAAATAGGGGTGAATGCTGTGGAGGTACTCACTGACTCCATGGTGGTGGCTTCCCAAATTAACGGGGAGTTTGAGGCAAGGGAGCCGACTCTGCAGCTCTACTTGGCAAAGGTAAAGGGAGTCATCGGCACCTTCCAGACTTTTTCCATTCGACGCGTGCCCAGGGAAGAGAGCGAGCAAGTAGATCAGCTGGCAATGCATGGCCCCAGGGTAGGGGGGGTACCCTCACAGATCTCTTCCGCCCATCCATTGAAGAGGGGGAGCTGATGGAGGTGGAGCAGCACGCCTCGTGGATGGATCCCTTCTCGACGTGCTTGTCCACTGGGGAGTATCCTGAAGGGATGGACAGGAAGAGGCTCAAGTACAAGTCGGCATACTATATCATGCGAGATGGCCAGCTATACCGAAAGACCCTCTCCGGGATGTTGGCGCGCTATGTGGCTGAGAGGGAGGTCTCGAGGATCTTGGAGGAAATTCACTCCGGGGAGTGTGGGAGCCATTCCGGGAGTCGAACCTTGGAAGGCCGGATCATCAGGCAGGGGTATTTTTGGCCGACCCTGAGCTGAGACGCGGCGAAGTTCACGAAGGAGTGTCATAAGTGCCAACTGTTCGCTCCCCTCCAGCTACAACCGGCCCAATGCCTCAGGAGTATTACAGCCCCCTGGCCATTCACAATCTGGGGAATGGACTTGGTTGGGCCCTTCCCCCAGGCCAGCGGCCAGAGAAGGTTCCTGCTCGTGATGATTGATTATTTCTCTAAGTGGTTGGAAGTTAAGGCGTTGGCCAAGGTAACCTCCAAGGTCATCAGGAACTTCGTATGGGGGGAGATTATCTACCGTTATGGGTTGCCTCAGGCCATTGTTACGGACAACGACCCTAAGTTCGTCAGCGCCGAGTTCATCGGCTTTTGTGAACAGCTCGGGATCGACCTTAGGTTCGCCTCGATTCATCACCCCAGGAGTAAAAGGGCAGGTTGAGGCGGCAAACAAGATCATTGTTAACCTCCTCAAAAAGAAGGTAGAAAATCTGAGAGGAAGCTGGGTGGAGCAACTCCCTTCGGTCCTGTGGTCCCTTTGAACCACACCCAATACGGCGATAGGAGAGACTCCTTTCAAACTCTCCCATGGGTGCGAGGCGGTGCTTCCAATAGAGTTCGAGGTCTGAACCCCTCGGGTGGTCGAGGCCGGAGAGGGCAGAGAGGAATGGAGGACCGAGAATAAGGAGGAGCTGCGGCTCTCACTCGACATGGTTGAGGAATTGCGAGACCTCTCTGCCATCAGGCAAGAGGAAGTGAAGAGAAGAATGACAAAGTACTTCGACAAGCACATCAGAGTCAAACAATTTGCAGAAGGGGACTTGGTCTTGAGAAAAGTGGATGCTGCAGGAAGGTCAGTCACCGTGGGGAAGCTCAATCCCAACTGGGAGGGACCATACATTGTACAGGAGGCATTGAAGTCAGGAGGGTACCGCCTCTAGAATGTGGAGGGCGAGACCCTAAGTCTCACATAGTGTGGTGATGACTTGAAGCGTTTTCCCCCTGAGTCATGTAAATGTCTCTTCAGTTTCTAATAAAGCTTCTGTTGATGAACTTGTGCCCCGACGATGAAAAGCACAAACGTGAGTCCGCCCAAGATCCTCGAGCAGATCCCGCTGCCAGGGTCCCATCAAGCTGGCAGGGCTGGATGTCACTCGGAGGAGTCTACCTTAGACCCCAAGAAGATCCCGCTGCCAGGCCATCAAGCTGGCAGGGCTGGATGTCACTTGGAGGAGTCTGCCTTAGACCCCGAGCAGATCCCGCTGCCAGGCTCCCATCAAGCTAGAAGGGCTGGATGTCACTCAGAGGAGTCTGCCTTAGACCCCGAGCAGATCCCGCTGCCAGGATCCCATCAAGCTGGCAGGGCTGGATATCACTCGGAGGAGTCAGCCTCAGACCCCGAGCAGATCCCACTGCCAGGCTCCCATCAGGCTGGCAGGGCTGGATGTGACTCGAAGGAGTCTGCCTCAGACCTCGAGCAGATCCCGCTGCCAGGCTCCTATCAAGCTGGCAGGGCTGTATATAACGGCCTCCCTAGCACCACACTCGCAAGGAAGGCCGCCGGCACCCCCAGCACCACGCTCGAAAGGGTTCAGCCGAACCAGGTCTGCAGACCATGCACCCCAACCCCTCTCCGCGCCTGTTTTTCAGCAGTGGTAGGTTGTTGCCACTGAGGATCGAACCCAGGATCATGCACTTTTTGTAACGGCCTCCCCAGCACCATGCTCGCAAGGACGGCCGCCGGCACCCCCAGCATCCAGCTCAGTTGGTGATGAGAGCTGTGGTAAAGAGTCTCTTATCAAGGTCCTGGGTTCGATCCCCAGTGGCAACAACCTACCGCTGCTGAAAAACAAGCGCGGAGAGGGGTTGGGGTGCATGGTCTGCAGACCTGGTTAGGCTGAACCCTTTCGAGCTGGATGCTGGGGGTGCCGGCAGCCGTCCTTGCGAGCGTGGTGCTGGGGAGGCCGTTACACGGTAGACCGATTCTTAGAATTGTTATAGGCATGTTTAGCATGAATAAGTAGCAAGTCCCAAGTGACTTTGTGATCACCCACAAGACACCGCAATAGGTTTTCTGAGCTTCTATTAACTACTTCCATCTGCCCATCAGTTTGCGGGTGATAGGTGGAGGAAAACAATAATTTTGTGCCCATTAATTTCCATAATGTTTTCCAAAAATAACTAGTGAATTTTACGTCGCGATCCGTAACAATAGTTTCAGGAACTCCATAGTGACTAACAACTTCTTTGAAATAAAATTTGGCGATGTGGGAGGCGTCACTCGTCTTTCTACAAGCAATAAAATAGATCATTTTAGAAGAACGGTCTACAACCATTAATATGGAGTCATGCCGGCGAATGGAAGGGTGAAGGCCTAAAATAAAATCAATACTCACATCTTCCCATGGAAAGGAAGGAATGGGGAGCGGTGTGTATAACCCAACATTGGTTTTATTTCCCTTAACAAGTTGGCAAGTCCGACAACTACTAACTATCTTGCCAACTAGTTTCTTCAAATCCGATCAATAAATTTTATCTTCCACGAGTGAAATCGTTTTATCCCGCTCAAAATATCCACCTAGTCCACCACTATAGATCTCCCAAACGATGAAATGACGTAGTGACGTTTGCGGGATGCACAACTTAGCATGCTTGAATAAATATCCGTCGCGGATATAATAAGCGAAAATAGTAGTAGGGGAGTCATGTTGAGCGCTCAAGTAAGCGTCCCTAAAATCCGGGCAGTGTGCATACTCATCCTTAAACCTTTCGAATCTGATAACTTTAACTTGCATAGTAGTCAATAATAAAGAGAGACGACTAAGGGCGTTAGCAACACGGTTTTGTGAACCCTTAAGATATTTGAGGGAAAATGTGTACTCTTGAAGAAAAGAGACCCATTTAGCGTGACGGGTGCTGATTTTAGGTTGAGAATTAATGAACCTAAGGGCTTCATGATCGGAAGGATAACGAACTCCTTGGGAAGAAGATAATGCCTCCAATATTGGAGACAACAGATGACCGCGTAGAGTTTCCTATCATAATTGGAATAATTTAATTTTGGGTCCGCTAATTTCTCGCTAAAATAGACGATGGGATGTCCCTCTTGGCTTAGCACACCACCTTCACAGATTCCGGAAGCAACACATGATAATTCAAAAACCTTAGTGTAGTCGGGTAAGCGAAGAATCAGAGCTTTCGTCATTTTAGTTTTTATCGCTTGGAATGCAACGGTGGCGGAGGAAGTCCACTTAGAATCCCCTTTCTTCATACACTCCGTAATGAGTGCCATAATACTACTAAAGTCCTTTATGAAACGACGATAAAAAGTAGCTAAGCCATGAAAGCTTCTCACGTCACAGATGCACCTTGGCTCGGGTCAATCCTTATTGACTTGGACCTTTCCCGGGTCCACCTTAATACCCTTCGAACTCACAATATAACCAAGGAGTAATACCGAGTGAACAAAGAACGTACACTTCTTAAGATTCACAAACAACTCCTCTTCACGCAAAGTAGAGAAAACAATTTTTAAACGAGAGTAGTGATCCGACGGAGAAGTGCTATACACTAAAATGTCATCAAAGTATACGACGATGAACTTACCCATAAAGGATTGGAACACGTGTGTCATCATGCGGGAAAACGTACTTGAGGCATTGGATAAGCCAAATGGCATGACGAGTCATTCATATAACCCGTCCTTAGATTTAAAGGCGGTTTTCCATTCATCCCCTTCACGAATTCGTATTTGGTGGTAGCCACTCCTAAGATCCAATTTAGAGAAAATTGTGGCACCGACTAGCATGTCCAATAAATCATCTAAGAGGGGAATCATAAATCGATATTTAATGGTAATCTTGTTAATTGCATGACTATCTACACACATTCACCAAGATCCGTCTTTTTGGGGGGCAAGTAAAGCGGGGACAGCACATGGGCTCTTACTATGCCTTATAACACCTTTTTTGTAAAAGTTCCGAGATTTACGTTTGTAGTTCTTGGTGTGTCGCGGGGTTCAACCTATGGTGTGAGAGATTTGGTAGAGACGAACCCGGAATGGGATCTATAGTGTGCTGGATCTCTCTTAGTGGTGGTAACGTGGGTGGCAACTCATCCGGATAGATATCCTTAAATTCTTCTAGTAATGTTTTCAATTTCGGTGGCAAATCTTCCAAATTAGGAGCATTGCCCTTAGCTTGAAGACACACTAAGGCATATATAACTCCACCAAGAAAGGAATCGCGAGTGAATTCCTTATGTCCCATCAAACTTAACATTTTCTTTTCTACCGGAAGGGTGGTATCCCTGGAGGGGGTGGAGTGGTCCTTAGGAGAGGTGGGCTTAAGAACCACTTTCTTACCATTAAATTTAAATTCATACGTATTATATAGCTCTCCCAAAATGCATCGCGTCATGATAAAATAGCCAAGGTCATCCAAGCAAAACATGACAAGCATCCATGGGGATTACATCACACCAAATATTTTCCGAATACGACTTGATGGTAAGGGGTACAAGACATCTACGTGTAACGGGAAGGGACGTTTTGTTGACCCATGTAACTTGGTAGGATTGGGGGTGGAGCTCCGCTGTGATCTTCATACGCATGACGGAACTCTCCGAAATAACATTCATGCAAATTCCGCTATCAATAATCAACTTACAAAGCTTCTCACCGCTCTTAAAAATCAATGAAAAGATGTTGGTGCGGTGCCAGTCATCCGTTGCATGAGGGGTTGTTAAAATACAACGCATTACCATAAGGTTGTGGTCATCTTCCACGTCACTAGAAAATTCTTATGGTTCCGATTCATCCGTGGCCTCGTAGATAAACTCGGGGGTTTCACTAGTAGGCTCGACTATGTCCAAGGTATTTGTCTTAGTTGGTCATTCAACGTCATAATGGCAGGTTATCTCGCAAGCATAACAAGTGGCATTAGTCTTACTAATCTTGCCTATGGGAATGCACTCCCCTAGGGGATTCTTAGCGTCCCTAGCCGTAATAACGATGTTAGAGGAATCCTTAGTCTTAAATTTCCTTTGTCCTTAGAGGTAGAGGCAGAAGAGTTAAACATAGATTTACCATTATAGGAGTTGTGTTTAGATTTGGACTTAGCGGCTAAGTGCTTTTCAATATCTAGAGCGGCATTGAAGGTGGTGCTCAAATCAGTGTGACCGTAACGTATGAGTTTCTTTTGGATGTTGTAGCTAAGACCCTTATGAAATCTAGAAAGTGTAACCTCTGACATCTCTTGAACCTCACATCAGACCATTTTATCTTTTAGTTCTCCCATGTAATCGGCAACGGACCTATCGCCTTGCCGAAGGGTGGCTACCTCATCAAACATTTGGGTGCGATGATAGGCGGGAACATATTGATCTTTTAGAAGATTATTCATAACGTGCCAACCGATAGGGAGAACACCATTCTCTGCTCCAAAACGTCGCTCCTCATTTAACCAAAAAACCTTGGCTCGTCCCATTAGTTTCATCCTAGCCACTTGAACCTTCTGCGTGTCCAACAGGCGATGCCACTCAAAATAACACTCCATGTCCATGACCCAGTTAAGAAAAATTTGCGATTCTCCTAAGCCGTCGTAGGTGGGGGAATTAATATAATGGTGCGAGTAAGGTCGACGTCTCGTTCAGGGCGATGAGGATGTGGAGAGCACGTGGAGACATTGAGGTCGTCTTCCTCGTGGTGGGGGGTGACGGTTGGGTTGCCTATGACCTCTAGGTGGTGAGGGGATTCGGTTTGCCAAAAGTTGGGTCATCATTCCCCAGAGTTCCCCCAGTTGTTGATTCATCTCAAAGCGATGATCTTCAACCGGAGAGGGGTTTTGATTTGGGTGTCATTCATCGGCCATACTCGACGAGGATGTGTGATGCTCGTGACCGGAGTTGGTGTGATACTCGTGATTGGAGTTGGTGTGCATGCGATGTGTAAAAAAAAATTTGTTGTTTTTTTATGGGAAAAATAAATGTGTGCACACGTAAAGCCTAGGTGAATTAGAGCGGACCGGGGCCAAGTTATGAAATTGGCCAACCTCCCTCTGATACCAAATTGATGGCCTACGTGCCCATGCGATCGTGATGCTTTTATGCGACACTTCACTCAACTCCCTTCCGTTCAACGTTACGCGTTTGAATTTTTAGCCACGCAATAGAACAACTTTGCTCGCAACACATGCACAAGTTACACAAGAGAGAACTTTCCAACCAAAGCAACGATTCGGAAAGAGGCCGGAAGTACTCTAAAAAAAAAAGAAATGACGAAGGATTACCAATTCTCTAGATCATCAAAATCACAAAGAACACAACAACTAAAGCTTGACAATTAAAACCCAAGAATCCGCAAGGATTTCGTAGGCAACACCCGGCCTCATCCACCAAAAATTCGAAGGAGACGAACACACAAAGAGAGGAGGAAGAAATTGTTACCCACACAAGTTGATACAAGGTTGTGGAGAATCTCTCTACCACGGTTTCACCGGAGTCGCACCGAGAGGAGGATACACATGCCAATGCCAAGACTTCTATGGATTCACACCAAAGGAGCTTTTCTCGGTGGTGGAGCGACCGTTGGTGGGCTGCAGACAGAGAGCGCAGGGGGGGGGGGGGGGGCTGAGCAAGGGTTCGCCCGAATACTCCAAAGCAGCAAGCAGATTTTGTTTTTTAGTGTTCTTCAATAATATCATTTCTCAATAAGAGGATATATATATAGTCCTCTTACAAAAGATCTCAACCACACAACAAAATGGATCCATCCTAGCCTTTGAAAAATAAACCAAAGCATGTAAATGTTTAACTAATGCAAGAAATTCAGTTTTGACTAAAAAAACTGCATAAAATAATATTTAATAAAGATGTTAAATGTGCCGAAACGCATCGTAACATCAAGTAGACGCATGGGACCGCAAGAGGAGGTTGTAGCGGCGATAATTGCGGCGACTAAGGTCAATAGAGTCTTCGTTAAGTTGACGGCGGGGGCGCTAGAGATCTTCACATTGACGGGTCGGATCCGTCGACGCCATCAACATGGTGATATCGTGTGTGATATCTAATTATTGTTAAAATTTCTCAAGATGATCAACGAGATAGTCTGACGCCAAATTAATATTCTCAGAATTATCAAGATCACACATTGATCAAGCGGAAACTGGGAAAGCAAGCTCAAACAATCAGAAGCAAACCAAGGAGCAAGTAAATCATATATTCACTATCATCTTTACAAGACGAGGTATACAGGGCGAGACATGATTTCGCCAGTATAAAATGGAAGACAGAAAAGAACAAGATAACAATCTGGACGGACAGAGTCAGAGACCGTCGAGACCGCCAAGTCCATCGAAGTCGTCGAGACCGCCCGAACAGCCGCTGCTATGCTGAACTGAAACTACGAAGTCCGCTGAGACCGCAAGGTCGCGCGGACACACCGTTACTCGATGAACACCTTGTCGCTCTCTGCAAGCCGCCTAACCGCAGCCGTATTGCTGCCAGAGTCCGCGAACAAGACCCGAACTAATGAATAGGCCGCCGAGATCGGCAGACACCGTTATTGAACAAAAGCTGGAGAAGACCGATTAGCCGCAGATGCGACCTGCTGAAACCGTTGATTGATAACCGCAAGCTAAGCAGAATCCTGACCGAAGTCAACACC
Organism: Platanthera zijinensis; assembly: GCA_039513925.1. NCBI lineage: Eukaryota > Viridiplantae > Streptophyta > Magnoliopsida > Asparagales > Orchidaceae > Platanthera > Platanthera zijinensis. The sequence goes on along the minus strand of CM077084.1, from coordinate 55,223,565 downwards.
AAAAACCTGGCTTCTCTGAGTTAGTCGCACAACCTGCAACAACAACAACCGGTTAAGCTTCTCAGACCGTGCAGACTGACAAAACTGAGGCCGCAGTTTAATCCACGCTCAACTTACTGTTCACTCAGTTAAAAAAGAGGTGTCAGGGGGTCCTATTTATAGGAGTGGGGTGGAGTGTGATCACTGCCTTATGAGATAGGCTAACCGCCCCCTGATCGCATCTAACAAGACAGTCTGCCGAGTCTGCATTGGCCGCACCAACAATGCCGGACTCGCGACCAACCCGCCAACCAACAAGTGCAAGACAACGCAAGAACGCATCCACAGCTGACCTGCTAGCCAGATTGCCAGTCCGCACAACGCAGTCTACTCAGATCGCAAGGTGTGACGAGAACCAACCTGCACACCAGCAGTTTGTGCACAACACGCGGACACACTACCAGTCCGCACAAGTTGTGAACCTCGAACCAGCCTGCAACACAAGTCCACGACCAACAGGCATAGATCGCCGGACCAACAAGCGGACTCTGCGAACACTCTGTACTTGTCACAGTGTGTGACCAAGTCCAGCAACCCACCAAACATATGGCGCGAGCTCGGCGGACACGAAGCCAGACCGCCAGCTTCAAGGACAGACCGCCACCAAGAATGCGGCTAACACCCACCGCACCACCAGAGATCAAAGGCAAGGACCATTGTCGATCTTGCGATCTAAAAAAAATAGTCTGCCACAACAGACTCCGCAGACTCACTATCAGTCCGCATGGACAGTCCGCCCAGGCTGCTCGGACTTCTCGATCACCCACTTCCACTTCACAAATTTCAACACTCCCCCTTGAAGTGAGAAGTGGTGATCAAGCCCAGTAGTTTTCATAGCCGTTGAAATGGCCCCTTCGACAGCGGTTTCGTGAAGATTTCAGCAAGGTTGTCTTCACTCCGAACATGCCTGGCCATAAGAGACCCCTCTAACACCTTCTCCCTTATGAAGTGGTGTTCGATCTCTATGTGCTTCGTCCTTGCGTGACAAACTGGATTGTTCACCAGTTTTAGAGCACTCTCATTGTAACCTCGGAGCAGAGTATGACCTTGCACTTCCTCATGGACGTCCTCTACTAGCCTCCTTAGCCTGATGGCTTCTCGAGAAGCCAAGGCCGAAGCCTTGTACTCTGCTTCCCTAGTAGAGACGGACACTGAGTCCTTCTTCTTGATACACCACGACATCCTAGCTGATCCACAAGTAAAAAACATAACCCGATGTTGATCTTCGATCATCCGAGCCACCACTATAATCAACATCCATATATCCTAGCAATGAAAAGCCTGTGTCCCTCCTATAAAGGAGTCCCATATCAGAAGTAGCCTTGACATACTTCAAGATATTCTTTGCCGCCACCAGATGAGACTTCCTTGGCTCTGTCATAAACCGACTTACTCGACCAATAGCGTAAGCAATGTCTGGCCTTGTAATCGTTAGGTAGATCAAGCTCCCCACTAGAGCTCTGAACACCAAGGGATCAGGAAGAATCCTTCCTTCATCTCGTCAAAGCTTCAGCCCATAATCCAGAGAAGTATAACAACTCTTTCCTTCCCTCATACCGAATTGATTTATAATGTGATCGGCATATCCTTTCTAGGAAACACATCCCGCTTTCCTTCCTCTCCACTTCGAGACCGAGAAAGTGATGAAGCACTCCCAAGTCTTTCATCTCGAAGAGCCTAGCTAACTCAGCCCTGAGCCTAGCTAACTCAGCCCTGAGCCTAGCTACCTCCTCCTCGGAATTCTTTGTGATGATCATGTCATCAACATACAACAGGACTAAGACCTTAAGCTCCACCTTCTTCTTGATAAACAAGCTTGAATCCGAGTTGGAAGCAAGATATCTACAGAATTAAAGGTATTCTGTTATCTTCCCATACAAAGCTCTTGTAGCCTACTTCAACCCGTAGAGAGCCTTCCTGAGTATGCAGACGTAGTCCGAATGAACTTCAGAGACAAATCCAAGCGGCTGATCTATGAAGATGTTCTTATCAATATCCCTGTAAAGAAAAGCGTTCTTTACGTCAAAATGCCACATCCTCCATCCTTGGCAAGCAGCCAAGGCGATCACCACCCAAACCGAAGTCATCTTTGCGACTGGACTAAATGTATCCTCATAGTCCTCTCCATACTATTGTGAGAATCCTCGAGCAACAAGGCGAGCCTTGTATCTTTTGATGCTCCCATCAACCTTCTTCTTCAACTTATATACCCACTTGCAAGTCACTGGAGTAATGCCATCAACCCTGGGCACAAGGTCCCAGGTTTAATTCTTCTTAAGAGAAGTCATCTCCTCTTCCATGACATCTTCCCACTCCTCGACTCCAGTGGCCTCATTGAAGCTTGAAGGCTCTCGCTCATCCAGAGGGCCTGCAAAGAAACAAGAGACAAAGCTCATTGTATTCCCTTCGCAATAACGAGCTGGTGTCTTGATAGTCCTCTTTGATCTCCGAAGGGTCTGCTCCTTGCTCACCACCTCCGTTGCTTCTTTAGGCTCAACTCCCTTTCTAGGCAAACTTTGAGCAATGCTCCCCCTGCTTCCTGAACCAGAGGCCTCTGCCCCAGAGTTTGAAGCAACAGGAGCTGCTAATGATACATCAAGCTCCTCTTGAAGAACTTCCGCAACCACCTTCTGCTCTTCATCAACCTTGCTCTCTGGTAGCTCAACCGAGATTCCTCTATATGATGTTAGTTCATCAAAGACCACGTCTCTTGATACAATAGACTTATTCGTTGCAGGATTCATGCACTTCCATCCCTTCTTCCGCTCATCATAGCCTACAAAGACAAGCTTCCTTACCTTTGCTTCAAGCTTCGTCCTTAAAGCATCCGGGACATGCATATAGCAGTTGATCCAAGCACTCAAAGGTGTTCCACACTAGGCTTCTCCTTGAACACCATCTCAAAATGAGAATTCATGTTGATCGGACTCAGAGGCATCCAATTGATGACATAAGAAGCACAAGACATCCCCTCTGCCCAATATGACCTAGGGATGCCTTTAACATGAATCCAACACTTGCAAGTCTCCGTCAAATGACGAATCTTCTGCTCCGTTACTCCGTTTTGTTGTGGAGTATGAGCACAAGTAAGCTCTCTTTGGATGTCTTGCTTCCTGCAGAAGTTAGAGAACTCGGAAGAGATAAACTCACCACCGTTGTCTGATCTAAACTTCTTGATCTGCAGGTTAAGTCGGCCCTACACCAGCTCCTTGAACTACACAAACAACTGGAAGGCTTCTGACTTCTCCTTCATGAAATACACCCAAGTGTATCTGTTGGAGTTGGTGATCGGGCGGTCTGGTGGTCTGTCTTGGCGGGTTGAAGACCGCGCGGTCTGGAAGTTTCCCTTCAGCGGCTTGGTTGCTGGGTTATTGCTGTCTGGAGTCCGAGCGGTCTAGCGGTTTTTCTCAGGAGGCTTGGAGACCGGGCGGTCTAACGGTCTCCCATGGAGACTTCTCTCTCGTGGTAGCCGTAGTCACCAGTCTATAGGACGTGCTCCTTCCCGCTACCTTTGCTCTCACTGTAGCTGCACCGGCCATACTGTGGATCGCTGCTGGATGAAGTATCCCCATCTTCACCCCTCGGGTGACTCTTCCACCTCCTCTTCCAAGCCTTCTGCCTCCATAGTCACTTCATCAGGTAGTACCCACGTTGTGACTCAAGGTAAATGGCTCATCGACTCGGGTGTGACTAATCACATGACGGACAATCCTCAATACTTCTCTCTCCTCAAACAACATGATCAGTTGCCCCCGATACTCATTGCAGACGGTTCTCCCTCCCCGATTCATGGGTAGGGAGTGGTTCATGTTACTTTGTCTCTTCGCCTAGCGGACACTCTCCATGTGCCCAAATTTACATGCAATTTATTGTCGGTTACCTCTTTATGCAAGCAGCTTCAGTGCTCTGCGATGTTTACTCCGACTTCTTGTTCTTTTTAGGATCTGAGCTCCCAGCGGATGATTGCAACTGGGACTGAGAGCGGCGGCCTCTACTTCCTCAATACTGTTTCTGCCTTGTCCGCCTTCTCCTCTTCTAGTACGGATCTTCTCTAGTGGCATCTCCGCTTTGGCCATCATCCTCCACGGATTCTACGTCAGCTTCTGCCCCACCTCCCTCCTTCCAGTACTCATCTCAACTGCGATGCTTGTCAGCTTAGCAAGCATCACCGTTCCTCCTTCTCGCCGAAGCAAGGTCGGGGTTCTACCCGTCCATTTGATCTCGTCCACTCAGATGTCTGGGGACTTGGTCCTACCCTCACCATTGGTCGGGGTAGTTTTTATTTTGTTACTTTTATTGATGATTTTTCTAGATGTACTTGGGTGTATCTCTTAAGAGATCGCTCTGAACTTTTTGATGTATGACTCTCTTTTTATCAATTAATTAAAACTCAATTTGGTGTTTGTATTAAACCTTTCGCTCAGATAATGCTAAAGAATATCTGATTCATGCTTTTACCTCTTTCTGTGTACAACATGACATTATTCATCAGACTAGCTGTGTTTATACCTCCCAGTAAAATGGGGTGTAGAACGCAAAAACCATCACCTCCTCGATGTCGCTTGCACCTTGATGACCTAGATGCATGTTCCTCGCTCCTACTGGGGATATGCCGTTCTCCTTGCCTGCTACCTCATAAATCACATTCCCTCCACGGTTCTTCACGGGCATACCCCATTCTCCATTTTGTATCCGGGCAAGGAGCCCTTTCCTCTCCCTCTCCAAATCTTTTGGTGCACTGCCTTTGTGCATGCTCCATCTGCCACCCATGATAAGCTCTCCCCTCGCTCCACCAAATGCGTCTTTCTGGGGTACTCCACCACTCAGAAAGGCTATTGTTGCTTTGACCCCATTCTTCGTAAGCAGTTCGTCTCCGCTGACGTCACCTTCTTCGATAATGCCTCCTACTTCTCGGAATACTCCTCTCATCTTCCCTCGACATCTGATACTTCTGCTGTTCCCTTCATTCCCCCATCTCCTACTGCGGTCTCACCTCCTACACCGTCTCCGTACACTCCTCTCCCTCTGCCTCTCTCTCCCTCTTCTCTACCATCGTCTCCCTCATCTTCGCCGCCGTCGCTCTCTACTCCCGGGCCAGCTCTCTCCGCCACGGATGTTCCGGATGCTGAGGGACCCGCCAACCTGGATCTTCCAGTTGCTCTTCGCAAAGGGGTGCAGACGTGTACCCTACACCCCCTTGTCGCTGTTGTTTTATATGATTGTCTTACCTCTTCTCGCAGGGCCTTTGCACTTGCTATCTCTGCCACTGCCACACCCCATTCCTACCAGGAGGCTCTTGCTATTCCTCAGTTGAAGATGGTCATGGATGAGGAAATGACAACCCTAACTGAGCGGGGACCTGGACTCTTGTTCCTCCTCCTTTCGGCACCAATGTTGTTGGTTGTCGCTGGGTCTTTGTGGTCAAATTTGGCCCGGACGACACTGTGGATCATTATAAGGCCTGTTTTGTTGCTAAGGGCTTTACTCAGACCTATAGGGTTGATTAATTTGACACCTTCTCTCCCGTGGCTTGTATCAGCACTATCCAAGTTCTCCTCTCTATGGCGGTCAATGGATATTGGCCTATTTCCCAGCTAGAAGGCAAAAATGCCTTCCTTTATGGTGATCTTCAGGAGGCTGTCTACATAAAGCAACCTCCTGGGTATGTTGCTCATGGGGAGGCACAAGTATGATGGCTGAAGAAGGCAATCTATGACATCAAGCAGAGACCTCGAGCTTGGTTTGACAAGTTCAGCGACATCGCAGCGGCCGTTGGTTTTATGCGAAGCTCTGCCGATCACTCGCTATTCATTCGTAAAACCTCCTCGGGACTAGTGGTTCTTGTTGTGTATGTCGATGATATTCTTCTCACTGGCGATGACCAAGAAGGGGTAGCCTTAACAAAGTGGCATCTTCGTCAACATCTGGTCACGAAAGATATGGGCTCTCCAAAGTACTTTCTGGGGATTGAAATCTCTCGGAATCCCAACTCCTTAGTCCTTTCCCAACGTAAGTATTCTCTTGATCTAATAAAAGAAGAAGGGTTGACTGGAGCAATATCGGCCCGATGCCCCATGGAAACTGGAGAAGACAAAACCTGGACAGTTGATTTGCCTCCTCTTTTAGATATTACGCAATACAGGCATCTAGTTGGTAAGCTAATATATCTCACAGTGACCAGGCCTGACATTTCCTATGTTGTGGGCAAGGTGAGCCAATTCATGCAAGCTCCTAGGGAGTGCCATCTACAGTCCGCCTTGCGGATCTTGGAGTATGTCAAAGCAGTGCCTGAGAAAGGATTACTCTTTCAGAAGAATGGTCATCTGAGGGTTGAAGCATACTCAGATGCGAGTTATGCTGATGACAAAGGGGATCGTAAGTCAACCTCGGGTTTTTGCACCTTTGTTGGGGGAAATCTGGTGAGCTGGAAGAGTAAGAAGCAGTCTTTTGTTTCTTGGTCTAGTGCAGAAGCGGAGTGTCGTAGTATGACATCGACCACTTGTGAGTTAAAGTGGTTACGGGCTCTCATGATGGATTTAGGAGAGGTCTACAACCGTCATCTACCTATGTTCTGTGATAACAAGGCTTCCATATACATCTCCAAAAATCCGGTCTTTCATGAAAGAATCAAGCACATTGAGGTCGACTGTCATTTCATTCATGAAGAGATTTTGAAGGAACAAATTTGCACTCCCTTCATCACTTCTGATAAGGAGTTGGCTGACATCTTCACCAAGCCAGTATCCGCCTCATTTCTTCATATTTGCGACAAGATGGACATGATCGATATATATGCTCCAGCTTGAGGGGGAGTGTTGGAGTTGGTGATCGGGCGGTCTGGCGGTCTGTCTTGACGGGTTGAAGACCGCGCGGTTTGGCGGTTTCCCTTCAGCGGTTTGGTTGTTGGGCAGTTGCTGTCTGGAGTCCGATCGGTCTAGCGGTTTTTCTAAGGCGGCTTGGAGATCGGGCGGTCTAGCGGTTTCCCATGGCGACTTATCTCTCTCTGGTGGTAGCCGAGTGGTTAGCCCTTCTCATCTAATCGTGCGGCTTGTGCTGGTTGTTTTTTTATAGGTCGCTTAGTCCTGTAAATTTTTAGTCCCACATCTCTAATTTGTATTCTCTCATCTCTCCTCTATTCTATAAAAGGGAGGTCATACCTGTGTAATAGATACCTTTTTTGGATAATAAAAATTCTGTTAATCCACTTCCGGTTTCTTCTTGTTCGTTTCTAACAGTATCGTGAGTAGTCATCAATCAGAACCAGCATGTATCGGCTACCTCCAAGACTAGCGGTAGCAGTTGGCCCCATCAAATCACCATGGATGCACTCCAATGGTGCCTTGCTCCTTGTTTGAGACTTGTCAAATGGAAGACGATGAGACTTACCGAACTGACAACCTGTATAAATATGGCCATCTCCGTAGGATGACAACTTTGGCAAGCCTTTCACAAGACTCCTCAATTCCATAGCTTTCAGCTTGTCCATCCCTACATGGCCTAGCCATTCATGCCAAATAGCAGCGCTATCGTTGACCCTCATCCGATCAATGTAGGAGCTTGCTGCAAGAATAAACAAGTCCTTTACTCTCCTCCCAACGTGAGCAATATCAGCCTTCACCACTGATACGTTGCGAAAAAACTTCACTTCTATTGGCCCAAACAGAACGTGATAGCCTGCATCTACCGCATTGGTCACAGACAAGAGGTTCTTCTTCATGCCCAGTACATGATACACAATCCTTAACGTGAGTGGTCCCTTATCACTACCCAAGGAAACATCCCCCTCCTTCTCTACTGTATGAATAGTATTATCAGAAGTAATAATAACTTCGTTACCTGAGTAAGTCTGCAGCGAGGAGAACTTCGACTTGTCTTCGGTGAGGTGATGACCACACCCGGAGTCCATGATCCAATCGCCTTCGAAGCCGATGGCGGACAAGGCACGGACACAAGTGCCCGACATGAAATCTCCACCCCATCGAGCTTCCTCAGTATTAGATCAAGCTTCCTCCTTACCTGCAGCATGCCTAGGCTACAGCTTGACCTTGCAGTCACGCTTGAAGTGACCCGGCTGATGACACCTGTAGCACTTCAAACTCTTCTTCCAGTCCTTCTTAGGAGCAACGCTCCTATCTTGCTGATAAGAGGTTGAAGGCTCATCTTCAACAACGGTCTTCTTCTTCTTCCCTTCCCATCTCTTCTTCTTCTTTCCTGTGAAGAGCACTTCACTACCTCCTTCAGAGATAGTGAGTCCAGCCATCTGTCTGGCCAAACTTTTCTGCGAAGCAAGCAGGTTCTTAAGTTCCAGCAGAGATGGCTGAGTTGCCCAGCCTTGAACAGAGGTTACAAAGACCACATACTGCTTCCACAAGCCGTGGATTATGTGTCTTTTCAACTTAGCTTCAGAGACGGGCTCATCAGGATCAAGCGCTGATAACTCAGCACGCAGACTCTTCATCTTCAGAAAGAACTTAGAGATGAACATGTCTCCTTGAGTTGTCCTAGCCAACTTATTCTCCAGGAACTGTAGCTAGCTACATTCTTCCTATTGAACAACCCATCAAGGGAAGTCCAAATTTCTGCAACAGACTCACATCCAATGATGTGATCAAACAACTCAGGTGAGACATCCCGCTTGAGAGTAAACTCAGCTTTTGCATTAGTTTTCCTCCAGACTCTCACTTGCTCAGCAGTCCCAAACGCAGCTGTAACTTCCTGCCTATCATCACCACCAACAACCTCCCATAACTCCTCGCCCAAAAGATATGTAAGACCCCATTTTTTTTTGATTCCAATCCCCGGGGTCTTATGCCCAGAACCGCCGCTTTGCGGTGACACCTTCGCACCCGGGAAGGTAGTCACTACAATGCGCCGATTCTGCCGGCCTTTTCGATCACAATCAAGTAGCAAGTAGAACAGTAAAGAAAAATGCAGTCCACAATATAATATCACATATAAATAAAAACTCCATGAGGGGAGCGTCCACAGTATAACATCAGAGTAAAAACAGAGTACTGAAAGGAAAAGGACTTAAGCCCGGTACAATAACACCTCACTACATGGTCACTCAACGGAAGCTGAACTAAAACTAAGAGTCACTGTAACTGTCACTGAACCAAGAGCACCCAAGCTTGACTGGTCCATCTCCACCGACCCCATAACCTGCTGGTGCTGCATCTCTGGGCGCTTCCTCCTTTTCGACCTGCAGTCCCCGCCTCGCAATCCACGTCTGCGTCTACGTCTTCGGCCTCCTGACTGCTGAGCTGGTGGGATCCCACCCATCAAGGGGCATTTGACCCGAGTATGTCCCGGCTGGTGACAATGGTAACATGGTCGCGGGGTCAACTCCGTCAGAAGCTGCAAAACCCGAGACCCTTCCATATGGTACACCTAAAATGTTGTGGTCCGAAAACCGTTAGTCTATAAGACTAAGCCCTATCATCCCCCACCCCTTCCCCCATGCTCTAAGGCACCGAGCGGAGAGGAAGAAAGGGAAGGACATGAAGGTGGAGAGTAGTCAAAAACAAATGACGGTGGTCCTAACTTGCAGTTGTGTAATCGGGGAGCAATTAATCATAAGTGTTGTAATAGGTCAGACAAGAAGGAAAATAAGTAAGGTAATTTAAACCTTCACTTATGTGAGTACACATAAGCCAAGAGATCTTTTGCAAGGCTCCCATCGTATAAAGTGTCCCATACCACTTATACGTTGGGGTGTCGGTTATCAAACAGCAGCATATATATATATATATTGAAATTAACCTTTGATTTATAAACTTGCCCACACAAGCTTATAGACCAAGGGGTCGTTTTGCAAGTCCTAAAGTATAAGCGTCCCATTCCACTTATGCTTTAGGTGTCAAGGGTTATTATGATCAATTATGATATGCATCTATATGGTGGGTAATGTTATGGCATGCAGTGCAACTCACACACACGACTTTGTGTACACAAACCTTTAGTTCCCCCTTTCTGGAGATAACTCCCAGGTTACTCCCGTAGTGGCAAACGGAAGCGGTGGGTTGGGCCTCGCCCACCTCAAAACCAGTAAAAGCACTACCGGTCTGACCTATCGTACGCTCACGCCTGGTGCACGAGGCGGACTCCTGCGTACTTTGCCGACTGGTCCGCCGGACTTAACCTTTGGCAAGGTGCTACCCACCTTGCCGAGTCAACGATACCGGTGTCGGTGCAATCGATCTCCCCGATACCGAAGACCCACCACCTTTTCCTTCCTATCTATGCACATGCAACGATTATAGTATAAGCAGTAAAAAGGTAAAAGCTCCCGGACAAGTCCGTCCGTATCCACTACCAACCAAGCCCAAAGGCTCCCCGGACAAACCCGTCCGTAAGGTCTATCAACCGAGCCAAAAGCTCCCCGGACAAACCCGTCCGGCTTGATTCCAAATCCCCATCCCTTAAACACATCGGGATGGCCTAACCATTTCCGACCCTAACTACTGAGTGTGTGCAAATGTGAATCCTTTCTAAACTGATTACTCTTTCTTTTGTTTTGAGATTTACGTTAGCCCAGGAATGCCTCCGGATTATACCCCGTGAAGGGTTCTCAATAGGCACTAGGGACTACGATGGTATGAAGACCAAAGTTCCCTTTCGCAAGGCACTTATTTTTGGTTGGTTGATTTCCCTTACCCATTCCTTTCATATTACAGTATACTATCCTAGGGTGATTTTTGACTCTTCGCTCCTACGGGAACGACGATCTTTCGTCGGACCCGCGCACCTTCTAACACTTACTGACTCGATTCTCACCAGACCTTGAAAACTCCTTAGGTGATCCATTCTCTTCTATGAATCCACCAACATGACCTATCCTTAAGTCAACACAACCTAACCCTGTTTACACATTTCCTCATGGTTATTATCTACCGACCAACCTGTACTATATGATGTTCATGAAAACTCGACTCCTACTTTTCATCCAAATACCTCAGATTATTTATCGGGGGTCTATCCTAACAGGATTTGCCTAAATCCAAAGCATTAAATATTTTCCTAATAAATCAGATAATTTATTTATTTATTCTTAAGGGCCTAATATCATCATTTTGAACATGAGGTATGTCATTTTAGTTGATTCAAAACATCAAAGTTCTATGGTAAATACTAGTAGGCCTAAGTATCTATTTTTCCAAGGTTTGATAATTTACAATGATGTCCAAGGGGCCTAAATATAATTTAGTAATAAATCATCTAGTTATTGTTTATTGAAGCATCTATATAAAATATTCCTCCAAAAATCTTGAAATAATTACAGGGTGCTGGTATGATATTAAAAACAACATTTACAGAATTCCATATTTTTCTTGCTGGAAATTAAATTATAATAAATCATTTACTAATTAACAATCTAACCGGCTTTGTGAATCAAGTACTATAACAGCAACCCTAAAAATTCTTAAATAATTCTCAGTGCTATACAAGAGCCTAAAAACCTTAAATTCCAGATCTCATAATTTTCCAGCAATTTAACAAGCCCTAATTTATTTTTACAATCTAAAGCCCATATTAAAAGATTGTGAATGAACCTCTACAAATTCTCAACATAAAGTTCTATAAAAATTCAGAAATCAATGTTCTAATCAGCAAGATCTAAATCCAGAATTTTAACTGATTTAATTAAATTAAAGCCACCAAACAATTGAAAACAACAAATCGGCTAATAATCATTTAACACATGAAGTATAACTTTTATTAATCATAAAATTCCAGGAAAATTACCATGTGTCTAGAACACTCTAAAACTCACTCTACCCAAGTTTCTGAGCTTTTAGATGAGTTAAATTACTGTTTTGACCCTAAAGGCCCTTCTACCCTAAAACTAGGGTTTAGGATTTGAGGTACCTAGCTACCTTAAAATTCTCTAAGATTATAACCAGAGGGTTAAATATTCATTAACCACCTCTCCACCAAATATCAAGGCCATACAAGAGCATTTGCCCCTATGTCCTTCACAAACCCCCAAAAGTCCTCACTTTGGGTTTGTACCTGGGCCCTAGGGTAAATCCACCCTAACACATCTCCTTTGCTCCCCAAAGGTTCTTAGGATCATCCTAACCCATTGGTCACAACTTCAACCTCTGTTGAGGTGAGTTGACCACCCAATTGCCACAAGTCCCCCTTTTTCCCAAACTACCCTTCCCTAGGTCCAACTTAGGGCTTAATGGTTCCTGTTCAAAACTCAACCAAATGAGTTGAAATTTGAACCAGACCTAGATATATACACCAGGGACACCTCACCAAAACTTGGGAGGGTATGGAGGTCATTTGACCCTTCAATTTCCTAACCCTAGCTTTTATAGATCTAGATCAAAAACCTAGGTTAAAATACTCCAAATGACACCAAATTTTTATTGTAGATAGGTATAGATATAAGTAAGCTCCTGTCCAAAATTCAAAGCATTATGACAAGAATTGAAGAGTGGGGATTTAATTTTGTGATTTGTCACTATTCTAGAGAGCCCTCACTAAAATGGTTGTTGGGGTCAGCCCACTAATCCAAATTGGTTGAAACAACTTTTGAATTAAACTAGACATCAAGGGCTACAACTTTGATGTTGGTCATAGTTTCTGTAGGAGGGCCTAAGTATTTTTAATAATTATTTTAAAAACCGGCCAGTAAATTAGAATAAAAGGAATTAATAATATGCATGGCACTATTCATCTTCCTCAAAGCCCGAAACCAGGCCGAAAATGGAGGTGTTTGCGGGCCGTTTTCCGGCGGCTAGGGGCGGCGACTCCACCGACCATTGACTCCTTTACCCTCACGGTGGTGGGGGGAGCAGTTGGCCGGCGGTTGGGGCGGCCGGAGGTGGCGGCGGCGCCTCACCCGAGAGCTCCAAAAGCCATTAAAAATGGTGTTTTTTCTGGATTTTCACTCCACCCAACCGGCTTGACTGAGCCCGACCTCTACCCTAACAAGTCTAGGATCTAAACACAAGAGAAGGAGAGGGGGAGGACCTGAGTTCGGGCATGGATGCGGGTTGAGCGGCGCGACGTCATGGTGGCGGCGGTGGCGGCGTTTCTCCTCCTTGGTGGCTCCGGCAAGGCTCTCTCCTCCTTCTCTGATTTCGAAATGGGTCTCCCCTCTCTCCTAAGTGAGCATATAAAGAGGAGAGGGGAGAGGGGGCGGTTTTCATCAAGGGGCAAGTGCCTCTTCATGAAAAGGTTGGGAGGAGAGAGAGAGGGGTGGAGCCACCCCTTGGTGGCCGGGAAATGGTTGGGGGGGAGAGATGTCAGCCACTAGGTGGCTGTGGGCCCCTCTTTGGCTGACCCCATGCCTCCTCACACTTCAAAACACCCACTCACCTCTCCACCACCTTTTCTCTCTCCTAAATATATCAAAATTCTCACTTCTTTCTCTCTCCTAGTCACCCTCACGATTTCTTCTCCCTAAAAGCCTAAAGGCAGCCCATAATTAATATTAATACTTCATAATTCAAAAGAGAATGGAGGCTCTCCCTTTCACCAAAAAAATAATCCTCTTTTCTCACTTTCTCTCTCCTATATTACTCTTCTAAAAATTGACCTAACCCTCTCTCCTAGTCACCATGTTGACTAGCCTAGGGTTTAGGCTATAGGCAGCCATATTATCCCTTACTATTACCTCATGAGCCTACATGAGGGCTTGAGCTTGAGTTAACCTAATTGAACTAGGTTTGACTTGATTTGGGCTTAGGGTTGACTTGGTCAACTTGACCTTTTGGGTCACCATCAAAGGACTCCTAGTGACCCATTGACCTCCTCTAAGGCCTAGGTATGGTTAAGTAGGGTAGGTTTGACATAATGAGGGTGAATTGTCTCAAAGGAAGGTCACCTTGGCCTAACTAGGGCTTGAGTTGACTTGGGTCAACTTAGCCACCAGATTTGCCCCCAATGGGTCTTGGTGACCCATTGATCTCATAATAGGTCTAGGAATGCCTTGGAGTCAGATTGAACTCACCAGGCCACCAAAAATTAGGGTTATAAGATTTTACTATTTGCAGCCCAAGTGAGCCTCAACTAGTCATTTGGTCTCCTAGGCTCACTAAGGACTTGCCAAGACTGAGTCATGCTCAAAGCCACACCTAGGGGGGGTCTGATTTGAAAAAGGGATGTTACAAATGCCAATAAACAAAACAAAAATTTCGTCCCCGAAATTAAAGTTAAGTCTATGGAAGCTTTTCTACCGAGTTATCTTAAGCTTGTAACATCCATGTTGGTTGAATTGCTTAGCCAAAGTTAATACGCAGATCAATTGGTGATGAGAGTTGAAAGAACTCCATAGTTAAGCATGCTCGGGCTGGAGTAGTATTGGGATGGGTGACCTCCTGGGAAGTCCCCGTAGTGCGGGCTTGACTATCGAGTTTGACTCATCTAAGGGGGGGCTACGACCACCAACAACCCGCCTATGGAGGGAGAGGGGTTGGGGTGCATGGTCTGCAGACCTGGTTAGGCTGAACCCTTTCGAGCGTGGTGCTGGGGGTGCCGGCGGCCGTCCTTGCGAGCATGGTGCTGGGGAGGCCGTTACAAGATAACTCTTCATGCACGACTTCCACTTCTTAAAGTTAGTCGGCGTTAAGAGTTCAATACCCAGACCTCTTGCATAACCCCCTTTCATTGCAACAACCCTGGTCTAAGATTCTAGAAGCACAAAGCACAACACAAGTTGATCACTGCTCAAGAAACTGAATCTCCCTCTGATACCATGTTAAAATTTCTCAAGATGATCAATGAGATAGCCTGACACCAAATTAATATTCTCAGAGCTATCAAGATCACACCTTAATCAAGCGGAAACTGGGAAAGCAAGCTCAAACAACCAGAAGCAAACCAAGGAGCAAGTAAATCATATATTCACTACCTTATTTACAGGGCGAGGTATACATGGCGAGACATGATTTCGTTAGTATAAAATGGAAAGCAGAAAAGAACAAGATAATAATCCGGGCGGACAGAGTCAGAGCCCGCAGAGACTACCAAGTCCATCGAAGTCGCCGAGACCGCCCGAATAGCCGCTGTTATGCTGAACTAAAACTACGGAGTTCGCCTAGAGAACAAGGTAGTGCAGATACACTGTTATACGTTGAACACCTTGTCGCTCTCTGCAAGCCACCTAACCGCAGTCGCCTTGTTGCCATAGTCCGCAAACAAGAACCAAACTGATGAACAAGACGTCGAGACCGACGGATACTGTTTTTGTACAAAAGATAGAGAAGGTCAATTAGCCGCAGATGCGACTTACAGAAATCGTTGATTGATAACCGCAAGCTAAGCAAAATCTTGACCGAAGTAAACACCAGAAACCCTGTTTCTTTGAGTTAGCCACACAACCTATAACAACTGGTTAAGCTTCTCAGACTGCATGGACTGACAAAACTGAGGCCGCAGTTTAATCCACGCTCAACTTACTATTCACTCAGTTACAAATGAGGTGTCAGGGGGTCCTATTTATAGGAGCGGGGTGAAGTGGGATCACTGCCTAATGAGATAGGCTAACCGCCCCCTGATCGCAGCTAACAAGACAATCCGCCGAGTCCTCATTGTCCGCACCAACAATGTCGGACTCGCGACCAACCCGCCAACCAACAAGCGCAAGACAATGAAAGAACGCAGCCACAGTTGACCTGCTTGCCAGATTGCCAGTCCACACAAGGCAGTCTGCTCAGATCGAAAGGTGTGCCGAGCACCAACCTGCACACCAGCAATTTGCACACAACACGCGGACACACAACCAGTTCGCACAGGTCAACACAAGTCCACGACAACAAACATAGATCGCCCGATCAACAAGAGGACTCTGTGAACACCCTGGACTTGTCACAGTGTGTGACCAAGTCCAGCAACCCACCAAACATATGGCGCAAGCTCGACGGACACGAAGCCAGACCGCCAGCTCCAAGGACAGACCGCCACTAAGAATGTGGCTAACACCCACCGCACCACCAGAGATCAAAGGCAAGGACCATTGTCGATCTCGCGATCTCAAAAAAGCAGTCTGCCACAACAGACTCCACGGACTCACTATCAGTCCGCATGGACAGTCCACCCATGCCACCCGGACTGCCGTATCACCCAATTCCACTTCACAAAGTTCAACAATTATCGTTGGCGATATTATAAAATTATGTGCATCATGTTTGGGACGTGCGGAACATGGCTGACGTCATTTGAGCAATCGCCCGCGATATCTTTATTGTAACGCCCCAAATTTCTTGAGGCATGAGATACTTATCTGGTGGTTACCGCCCAACGGTAGCTAGTTACTGCGCGGCGGTAGCTCCACAGTTTGTCAAGTTCTCGAGAAAGTGTCGAGTTCTCGAGAAAGATGTTACCGCGTGGCGGAAGGTTGTTACCGCATGGTGGAAGGTTGTTACTGCATGACGGTAGTAGGAGAATTAATTTGCTAGACCTCTCGGGAAGCTATCGCCCGACGATAGGGTTACCGCTGGCGATAGATGGGTCAATTTAATTGGCATAGTTCTCGGGATCATATCGCGCGGCAGTAGCGGCTGGTGTCATGTCGTAACCGACGTCCTCTATCGCGCGACGTTAGCATCCTATCGCGCGGCGGTAGTGAAACCGTAACGACATTGGCCACGTGTCAGCCTGTGATTTGAGGATTTGGGCGATTGCGCTCGAAAAGAGGCGTTGTATTAAGGTACCGCACAACGGTAGCTAGTTACCGCGCGGCGGTAGATTTATTTATATGCCTGATTTTGGTCGTTTCCACTTCATTTCTTCAGGATTTGGAGTTGGCCTGATTTTCCTGGAGGAGCGTCAGTGCCGGAGGGTAAATCTCACCGCCGTTGAAGTTCCAGAGTTCCAATTCGCAACCCGAGTCCGGATCTGTGGAGGCAAGATCGTTGCGGTCGCGTTCATCCGTCTAGATCTTTGGCATGGAACCAAAGAGAGCTCAAAGGGTAATGATTCCCAAGTTGGACATGTGAAGTCCTCTTCCTTTTGCATAGGAAACCCTCTCCCGCGAGTGTGCGGTGGGAGTGAGGTTTTTCCTTAGGTTAGATACGGTATATCCTCGTAGTTTTGCCTATAGAGCTCGGAATCAAAGTGCGAACATAGGCATGGTGTGTGAAGCCCATCTGGACAGGTTGGTCTGGATCAGGGGCGGATTTAGAGGGGGGCCCGAGGGACACCGGCACCCCTATTATTTTTCAAAATGGTTAGTGTATTTGGATTTCTCTTGTCGAGGCATTGAATTTTGACTACTTATACGTCAAAAACGGTTGCCAGATGAGGGAGAAATAACTCTGATAAGATTGAAACGTTTAAATTTTTTTTTTGAAGGAATTTGATGTCTGACCTCCCATGTTATAATTTTTAGAACCCAGTGACGCATTCAAAAAAAAATTTTGTGCACCCCCATTATCAATTTGTGCACCTCCATTATTAATTTTCTGGATACGCCACTGGTCTGGATTGGTGATGTTTCATTATGCTTGTATTGGTCGGAGAAGACTCTGTGATGTTTGTTTTTCCGGTTTTTACACGGTAGATTGCAGCAGGGAACCTTGGGGACTAACTCCAAGAAGCACCCGAAAAACTGGGTAAAATCACATTTTTGCTGGATACCGCGCGGCGGTAGTGCTGTCGCAGGCGGTTGCTCCTTGATTTATTTGTGGCCGTGTCGTGGAGACCTGGGGCTTGGTATGTGGGGCTGAGAGTACTGGGAGCCCAGCCAGGGTGCCTGCGAGCCACCCATGTAGCATAATAGGGTTATGTTTTGACTAGAGGAGTGGGAATGGGGAGGCCGACCCGCGTCGCGGTAGTTTTTGCATGATAATGTGAGCAACGGGAAAGGGCTGAACCTACCCAGTGGCTATGTGGTGCGTCCGTGGGTAGTGATGCCTGTCGCAGACATAGTTACGGGTCTTAGGCCTTGCGTTGGCCGTAAAGACTACCAAAATGCTCATTTTTGTTGCCATCTTATGAACGGTGGTGGGCACTGGCTTTTATCCGGACACCGAGAATGTGCCCTGAGTGCACGGGGTGTGTGGTCGTTCGTGCCTACGCTTGTGGTGAAGTTTGCTTAAATTGCACTTTCATTACTATGTTTGATTTTGCTAATACTTTGCAGGGAAGGAGCTCCGCCACCTCGAGTAAGGGGAAAGGTCGTTATAATTTGGTCAGCTTTAGCTGACCGTTGCCTTGTTTTGCCATCGTTCGGTGGATTGTTCTTATGCATGAACAGGTGAGCCAAATGGCAAGTAGCGGGCTAAAACCCTTGATGTTGTGCTTGCCCTTGAAGGTCAAAGCGAAGTGTTTACTTTTAATGTTTTCATGTATGACCGGTATGAGTGCCGAAGTATGTAAAATATTTTAATTCAAGTTGAATGTTGTAAGGTCATAAGGCCAAGACTCTGTGTGTATTTTTACTTTCATTCCTGCTTTGGGTTTTAGTGGACATTCATGTACTATGATGGGTTCTTCTAACTTGTTTAAATCTTCTGCTAGAATTCTCTGTGTTAGGTTTCAATATCGTGTCATAGTATTTTGGTATTAATATGTAACTCTGCTGACTGTCCGTGGAATATGGCATAGGTCCCCGACCGGACCTTCTGTTATATCCCATGTGACGGATGGGGGCGTTATAATTTGGTATCAGACTACGGTGTCGGTCTTTCTTAGGAGAATTCATGGACAAATTCTTTTTAAGGTGTGGTGATCACATGCATGTGCGTCATCGTTATAACTTGAAAAGAACTCATGAATGTCCACTTAGGAATAAAAATACACATGTTTAAGGAACACGAGTGTTCCTATGATTGCTTTTTGGCAATTGTTTGTCACCTAATTGAGTGTTTCCCGATTATAGGTGATTTGGAGTGGTGCAGTGCAATCACATTGTCAGCACTCTATGGAGTGAAGTGCGCTTAATGATATGCCTACGATCCCTCCTTCTGCTAAAACCATCTGAATGGTAGCAGAAGTAGTGCTCTCTATGATCAATGCCCAACATGGAAGGCATGTGCAACCCCCTGTCCCTGGGGTGGCTTCAATACCGATTGGTGCTCTGGAGCAAGTGGAAATTAGAAGATCTTCGAATCAACATTTAATATTCTTTTGACACAAGGGACGCACTCTGTTGACGAGTATTTGCATACGGTTGTCACGATAAGGCGCTACTTAGAGTTTGAGTTGGAGGACGAGCAGACTATGGTAAACAAGTTTTATAACGGTCTGCGTGATGATTTACGAATTCTATTGGTAGGACCGAAGTTATTGGGATTCCGAGCGTTGGTGGAGTCAGCTATCATTGGAAGTAGATTTGGGAAAAGTCCACCAGACACCCGTGTGCAGGGTACCGAACTCTGCGGTTTCTGCAAAGTCTGAACACCGTAGGAGTTTGCATAAGAGGTCTAGAACCTCTACTGGTCATGGCCCTTATGCTTGCCATACTTATGGCAAGTCGGGATACCTTACCCGCGATTGTCGTGCTGATTCCCCAAAGACAAAGAAAGATAAGTCGGGAGAAACTGCAGGGCGAGTCCCACTTACCTGTTATAACTGTGGCAAGCCGGGACATATAGCTCGTGACTGTTGGGGTAGGTTTCCGAAGTTAAAGGAAAAGGCAGAAGGCCTTAAGCAAAGGGACGAGATGACATGTATGGTTTAGCTTATAGCTTTTATACCTATGACATGATTAGTTATTGACTTATGATTTGTGTAAGTGGGCTTTGTCCCACTCTTGGTGGTGGAGAGTACTGTTCATTGTGGGACTTCTCGCTCCTTAGCATCCAAGGTTTTCTTGTGGTCTGTATTATTGCTTTCTGATGTATTGATTATGGATATACAAACCAAACGGAAACATGGTCATTAAAGATTGTTGGTGGTGTAACCCTAAGGTGGTCACACTAGGGGTAAACACCCAAAGCGAGACTAAGTTAGCAGTCCTTGAGGGGGGGGGGGGGGGGCGGAGTTGTTCTTAACTAGAGATTACGAATCCCAAGCCTGGGTTGGCCAGTGTTTTGTTGGTGTCAGAGCTTGCCGACATTTTCCCTAAAAGTGTCCCTGGAGCCCCACACCGGAGAGAGATCGAGTTTACCATTGAGTTGAATTATGGTGCCAAGCCGGTGTCGCGATCTCCTTACCGCTTAACACCGAGAGAGATGGCGAAATTGAAGGCGCAACTTCAAGAATTGATAAAGCATGGGTTTGTGCGTCCAAGTTCATCATCTTGGAATGCCCTAGTTCTCTTCATGGTAAATAAGGACGGAAGTCTGCGGCTTTGTATCGATTAATGGGAACTTGATAAGCCAACGAAGAAGAATAAGTACCTGATTCCGAGGATCAATGATTTGTTAGATCAACTAGTTTATATCGACTGTGTATTCGAAGTTGGATTTGAAGTCTGGTTACTTTCAACAAAGAATCAGGGAGAGTGATATTCCCAAGACGGCATTCAATACATGGTATGGGCATTATGAGTTTACTATCATGCCTTTCAGGCTGACGAATGCGCCATCAGTCATTATGGATCGAATGAACAGGATGTTTAAGGAGTATTAGGATCGGTCTGTGACTGTGTTCATCAATTATATCCTAGTATCCTCCCTATCCGAGGATAATCATGTGGAGCACTTGCATATGTTGTTCTCCAAATATGAGTGTTGGCTGTCCTCAGTAGCATTCCTTGGTCACGTGGTTAGTGGTGAGGGAATTGCAATAAATCCGGTGAAGGTAGCTGCGATACGGGAATGACCTGTGATGTCTTCTATATCGGAAGTCTGGAGTTTTCTAGGGCTTGCCGGCTACTACAGATGCTTGGTGAAAAACTTCTCGCAGATGACACTGCCCCTCACTACTTTGACAAGGAAGGATCAGAAGTTTATTGGGTCTCCGGAGTGCGCACAAGCTTTCGAAGAACTAAAGTGTCGTCTGACCACGATGCCTGTCTTATGTTTCACCTTATGGTTCGGAGGGCTTTGAGATTTTCAGTGATGCCTCTGGAGTGTATTAGGTTGTGTTCTGCTCCAACACGGGAATGTGATAGTCTATGGATTGCGTCAGTTGAAGGTGCATGAGAGGAATTACCCAGTCCATGATTTGGTGTTGGCGGCTGTGGTATTCGCGCTGAAGCTTTGGAGGCGCTACCTATATGATGTGAAGGTTTATATTTACACAGACCTTAAGAGCTTGAATTACCTATCAGATCAAAAGGATTTTAATATGCCTCAACAAAGGTGGATGGATTTTCTTGGTTATTACACCTTCAAGATACACTATGTACCTATGAAAGGTAATGCGATTGCGGATGCGTTAAACCGCGGAGCTCCCGCGCAGGCCAATTGGTTAACGATGCATGTCGAGCATCTCGTTCGAAATTTAAAGGCCTTATAGATCTCTTATGTTGATGAGATTTCTGGTGCTGAAGCATGATTGAACTGGACAGAAGTGTTGCATGACCTGGCTGATCGGATTCGACAGGCTTTGGAGGTCGATGACAACATGAAGCGGTTTATGGATGAGGCTTTGGATGGGTCAAATACCCAATTTACCATCAGTGATGGGTTATCGTGGAAGGACAGTCATTTGTGCATCCCAAGTATGGGCAAACTATGAGAGGAGTTGACGTACGAGGCTCCTCATACTAAGTACTCGATTCACCCCGGGAGCACCAAGATGTTCAAGGACATAAAGAAATTGTTTTGGTGGCCAGGTCTAAAGAAATACATAGCATTGTATGTGGCGAAATGTCAAACCTGTGCCTTGGTGAAGGCTGAATGCCAGAATCCTGGTGGATTCCTGAAGTCCTTGCCTATACTGGAGTGGAAATTTGATGACATCTCCATGGATTTCATGCACGGTTTGTCGAGATCGCACAAGAGGAACGATGTCATTTGGGTGATCGTTGATCGTTTAATGAAGGTGTCACACTTCATACCCAATAGGAAGGATGAATAAGTTGAGAAACTAGCGAAGGTTTATGTGGACAGTATAGCCCGTTTACACGGTGTACCCCGGAGCATCATTAGTGACCGAGATGTTTGTTTCACATCTAACGATTGAAGGCTCATTCATTAGTTATTGGGTACCAAGTTCAACTTCGACACAACTTTGCACCCACAGACAGATGGTCAGACTGAAAGGGGTGAACAAGATGATGGAAGATATGTTTCGTATGTGAGCTTTGGATTTCGTGAAAAGGTAGGAGGACCATCTTTTATGATTGAGTTCGCATATAATAACAACTACCAAGCCAACATTCAGATGACGCCTTTTGAGGCTCTGTACGGAAGGAGGTGTCGTACGTCGTTGGCTTGGGTAGAAACGGGAGAATCGAAGTTATACAAGCAAACGGATGTTGAAGATGCTACTTAAACGATACGGTTGATTCGAGAACGGCTACTAATTGCTCAAGATAGGCAGGCCAAGTACTACAATGCCAAGCATCAGAACGTAGAGTTTGCGGTGGGAGATTGGGTATACCTCAAGATAAAACCATTTAAGGGTGTATTAAGAATTCGACGCTTAAAGAAGCTTAGTCCGAGGTATATATGTTGGGCCTTTTGAGATCTTGGAGCGGATTGGTGAAGCCGCCTATCGTTTGGCTCTTTCGGCGGAGTTGAGCGGTCTGCACAATGTATTTCACATCTCAGTGCTGCGGAAGGCCATTCAAGAGCCTACTCAAGTGATTGCTGCAAATCAAGTGCTGGTCGATAGTGGGTTGACGACGAAGGTCAAGCCCATTCAGATCGAGGACGTAAAGGTCAAGCAGCTGTGGAACAAGCCCATTAGAATGGTCAAGGTCCTTTGGGACAACTGTGGCAGCGAATAGCTGTCTTGGGAGCGCGAACAGACTTTGAGGGAGGAGTTCCCTGAGCTATTTCTCTAAGGTAATCAGATGCACTATTTACTTTTATCTTTTCCCGTAACGTCAAAATTTCGGAACAAAATTTCTTTAAGTGGGGGAAATTTGTAACGCCCAAAATTTCTTGAGGCATGAGATGTTTATCTGGTGGTTACCGCCCAACGGTAGCTAGTTACCGCGCGACGGTAGCTCCATGGTTTGCGTCAAGAGCGTCAAGTTCTCGAGAAAGTGCTGAGTTCTTGAGAAAGATGTTATCGCGTGGCGGAAGGTTGTTACTGCCTGGCGGTAGCAGGGGAATTAATCTACCAGACCTCCCGGGAAGATATCGCACGGCGATATGGTCACCGTTGGCGATATATGGGTCAATTTAATTGACATAGTTCTCGGGATCATACCGCGAGGCGGTAGAAGTTAGCGCACGGCGGTAGCAGCTGGTGTCGTGTCGTAACAGACGTCCTCTACCGCGCGGCGTTAGCGTCCTATCACGCGACGGTAGTGAAACCGTAACGACATTGGCCACGTGTCGGCCTTTGATTGGAGGGTTTGGGCAGTTGTGCTCGAAACGAGGCGTTGTATTAAGGTATCGCACGGCAGTAGCTAGTTACCGCGCGGCGGTAGCTTTATTTATATGCCTAATTTTGGTCGTTTCCACTTCATTTCTTCTGGATTTGGAGTTGGCCTGATTTTCCTAGAGGAGGAGCGTCAACATTTTGAGGGTAAATCTCACCGTCGTTGAAGTTCCGGAGTTCCAATTCGCAAGCCGAGCCCGGATCTGTGGAGGCAAGATCATTGCGGTCGCGTTCATCCGTCTAGATCTTTGGCATGGCACCGAAGAGAGCGCAAAGGGTAACGATTCTCAAGTTGGACATGTGAAGTCCTCTTCCTTTTACATAGGAAGTCCTCTCCCGCGAGTGTGCGGTGGGAGTGAGGTTTTTCCTTAGGTTAGATACGGTATATCCTCGTAGTTTTGCATATAGAGTTCGGAATCGAAGTACGAACATAGGTATGGTGTGTGAAGCCCATCTGGATAGGTTGGTCTGGATTGGTGATGTTTTCATTATGCTTATATTAGCTAGAGAAGACTCCGTGATGTTTGTTTTTCGGGTTTCTATACAGTAGATTGCAGCAGGGAACCTTGGGGACTAACTCCAAAGAGCACCAAGAAAACGGGGTATATTCACATTTCTGCTGGATATCGCGCGGTGGTAGTGCTGTCGCAGGCGATAGCTCCTTGATTTGTTTGTGGCCTGTGTCGTGGAGACCTGGGGCTTGAGATGTGGGGCTGAGAGCTCTGGGAGCCCAGCTAGGTGGCCTGCGAGCCACCCATGTAGCATAATAGGGTTATGTTTTTACTAGAGGAGTGGGAATGGGGAGGCCGACCCGTGTTACGGTAGTTTTTGCCCGACGATGTGAGCAACGGGAAAGGGCTGAACCTACCCAGTGACTATATGGTGTGTCCGTGGGTAGTGATGCCTGTCGCAGGTATAGTTACGGGTCTTAGGCCTTGCGCTGGCCGTAAAGACTACCAAAATGCTCATGTTTGTTGCCGTCTTATGAATGGTGGTGGGCCCTAGCTTTTATCCAGACACCGAGAATGTGCCCTGAGTGCACGAGGTGTGTGGTCGTTCGTGCTTACGCTTGTGGTGAAGTGTGCTTAAATTGCACTTTCATTACTATGTTTGGTTTTGCTATTACTTTACAAGGAAGGAGCTCCGCCGCCCCGAGTAAGGGGCGGGGTCGTTATAATTTGGTCAGCTTTAGTTGATCGTTGCCTTGTTTTGCCACCGTTTGGTGAACTGTTCTTTTGCATGAATAGGTGAGCCAAGTGGCAAGTAATGGGCTAAAGCCCTTGATGCTGTGCTTGACCTTAAAGACCAAAGCAAAGTGTTTACTTTTACTGTTTTCATGTATGGTCGGCCTGCGTGCCGAAGTATGTAAAATACTTTAATTCAAGTTGAATGTTGTAAGGTCATATCTCGGCAACCAAGCCGCTGGAGAGAAGCCGTCAGACCGCCCGACTACCAAGCCGCCAGAGTTAAACTGCCAGATCGCCAAGTCTTCAAACTGCCAGACTCAAGCCGCCAGACCACCCGGTCTCCATACTGCAACACTCCCCTCAAGCTAGAACATATATATCAATCATGTTCAGCTTGTCGCAAATATGAAAAAAGGAAGCGGACACGGGCTTGGTGAATATATCTGCCAACTCGTTGTCTAGAGTAACGAATGGAGTGCAAATCTGTTTCTTCAAGATCTCTTCTTTAACGAAATGGCAGTCAACGTCGATGTGCTTTGTTCTCTCATGAAAGACCGGGTTTTTGGAGATATATATAACGGTCTTATTGCCGCTAAACATAGGTAGAGGATTGTTGTAGACCTCTCCTAAGTCAAGCATGAGAGCCCGTAACCACTTTTATTCATACGTGGTCGACGTCATACTTCGATATTCCGCCTCTGCACTAGACCTGGAGACGACAAATTGTGTCTTTCTCTTCCATCTCACAAGGTTTCCCCCCACAAATATGCAAAAGCCCGATGTAGACTTACGATCTCCTTTGTCATCAGCATAGCTAGAATCCGAGTACGCTTCAACCTTTAAATGACCATTCTTCTGAAACAATAGTCCTTTATCTGGCGCCGCTTTAATATATTCTATTATTCTTATGGCAGACTGTAGATGACACTCCTTAGGAGCTTGTATGAACTAGCTAACCATGCCTACAACGTAGGAGATGTCGGGTATGGTTACCGTGAGATAAATGAGTTTGCCGACCAGACGCTTGTACCTCGTAACATCTGATAAAGGAGGCGATTCATCAGAACCGTGAGGCTAGACAATAAGATTTGTAACTTTGGGTTATACCTTGATCCAAACATTTCGAACCGGGATTTTTTTCCAACACTTTGGTACGGTGAGTGTTGACCGTAACCGAAGGAAGAATGTTTTGCTATAAGAATTCATGGGCCAAGATAGCGAGCTGGAGACCAAAGATGACAACTTGAAAGTTCTCGGCGAGCTGGGCAAGTAAGATGAGTTCTTGCCGAGCTAGGTGAGCTTCTTTCTTACTCGCCAAGAGGTAAATTCGTGTGGGTGACTTCAAGATTCGACGACTTAATTTAGGCGAGCCCATGAGCGAGATCCAGATGATGACCTCATTTAGTGAGTTCCAGATGGTGACCGTATTTGGCGAGTTCCAGGTGGAGACTTCATTTGGCGAGTTTGTGATAGCGACCTCAGTTGGCGAGCTGCAAGATTGGCAACTTCTTCATAATCGTTGGTGTTCTGCTCGTCACAGTTCTACTCGCAAATGTTATACTCCCAAGTTAACGAGTTCTAGTCCATATAAGATGAAATCGAGCTCGGTGAGGGGCGATTTCACGATAAGGCAAGCTTGGAGATCGGGCGGTCTGGCGGTTTGACACAGACGACTTGAAGACCGGGCGGTCTAGCGGTCTCCCCTTACGGCTTGTCTTCTCTTTATAGTAGTTGTCGGGCGGTTTGCCTATTCGTCTAACCGCGCGGCGTGTGCGGTCTGATTTTATGTATAGCCGCTTGTACCTATAATTATTTGTCCCACATTGCTTATTTGTAATCTCTCGTCTCTCCTCCATTCTATAAAAGGGAGGCTATACTTTTGTAATACTTACTTTTTTGGATAATAAAAATTCTGTTATTCCAATTTTCGGTCTATTCTTTCTTGTTCGCACAACATGCATTTTAAACTTATATCACTTTAATAATCTAATATGTCAAATGATAAAAGAATTTTTTCCAATAAAAAACTTTGGACATGGCGAATATTGGAGCGTGTTTGCAAACACTCCCAGATGGGGATCTCGCAAACTCGGCGAACGCCTAAGCGTGCTCGCGAGCACTCCTGGATGGGAGATCTTGCAGACTCGACGAATACCGGAGTATGTCCGAGAGCACTCCCGGAGGGGATATTTCGCGGACTCGACAAATATCTGGGCTTGCCCACGAGTACTCCTGGAGGGGAGATCTCACGAAATTGGCGAATACCGGGGCATGTCCGCAAGTACTCTTGGAGGGGAGATCTCGAAAACGCGGAGAATACCGGAGCGTGTCCACAAGCACTGCCTGAGGGGAGATTTTGTGGACTCAGCGAATACCGGGGCATGTTCGTGACTACTCCCGAAGGGAAGGTCTCGCTCACTCAACGAATGAGAGAGCATGTCCGCAAGCACTCCCGGAGGGGAGACCTCACAGACTCGCCGAATACCAGGGCATGCCCGCGAGCACTCAAGGTGGGAAGATCTCTCGGACTCGGCGAACATCAAGAGTGATAAAAAATTGATGAAAAAAATTGACATGCAAAACATGCCATCTCACAGTCATAGAAGAGGTAATCACGCGAACTGGGGTGCCGATGAAACTTGTGGGCTTGGCTGCTGGGCTGCGCAGTCTCTAGGTTGCTGTCCGCATGGACAATAGGAGACTGTCCGTGCGGGCACTAAGAGGATCATATACACATTGATAATGTTATTCTACAAGTGACAGTGCACGAGGGGCCCTCATGTAATCGTGACAGTATCCCAGCCATGTTGTGCCCCGACGCGAAAACACTCCCGCCGCTCGCAGCCACAGAGGGATGTCGTGCCGGAGTATTGTTGTCATGCACTCCGAGTGTTGTGAGCGGTAGGAGTGTCATTGCACCACAACACTGTCTTTGTTAAGCTGGAATACTGTCAAAACCGCACTGGTCCCGTGCACTGTTACTTATATAAAAAAAAATCGGAGAAGCATTAAAGCTTTGATGGATATGCACCACCTTCTCTTTTGAAATAATTGAGTTGATCGGCCAACTGCATCTATTCAATTGTTATTCATTGACAGCTATGCATTAAATTATTTTAATTAATAATCCACTCTTTCTTAACTATAAATACACACTTACGAGTAAGCAGTACTGTTGTACTCTCATGTTGCCTGCAAAGGTGCAAACGATCACTGGTGCTCTTGTAGTCACATTGAAGACTCACGTGCATTGTCAATTGTGTTTGTGTATGTATCAAACGGCTTAGATTATGTCATTGGTGTAACGCCCCAAAATTCGGAAATGATCGGGTAGCGTCTTAAGGCCAATCTGGGGCCTAAAAAGGGTCACACGGCCTTGGACACAGGCGTGTCCATGACCGTGTCTTGCTACGAGTTGGACGATTTTCCGCGTGGTCGACGATCTTTGGAGGTAGGTCACACGGCCTGAGACACAGGCGTGTCCAGGGCCGTGTCCTGCTCGGGCTGTTAGCTGGGCTGTGTCGAGTAAGTTACACGGCCTAGGACACGGGCGTGTCTCAGGGCGTGTCTGGCACACGACATGTGACGTGTCACATGGCCGTGTCCTGTTCGGGAAGCAACGGTTTCAGAGTCGATTGAGGCACACGGCCCATGACACGGGCGTGTCCCAAGCCGTGTCACAGACCGTGTCCTATTCTGTATTTTCTGGTTCACGGTGAGTGTGGAACACGGCCTTGGACACGGGCGTGTCGCAAGCCGTGTTCGGCCCAGGAATGTGGTTTTAAGCGCGAATCGTGGCCGTTCGTTTCCTTTTATTGGGATCCAATGGCCCAGGCTGATCCTTGCTTAGTTAAGTACGGGAATAGGGTTTGAAACCCTCATTCCTCACCAAGTTTTCTCTTTCTAAAGGTTTAGAGAGAGTGGAGAGCAAGGAAGAAGGAGAAGGAGAGATTCGGCCGCCGGAGGAGCTTCGGAGCCCCAAATCGCAAGCTGAGTTCAGATCTACGGAGGCGAGGCCGTTGCGGTGCTTTTCATCCGTCTAGATCTTCATGGCGCCAAAGATAACCACAAGGGTAACGATTCTCTTCTTGGACATGTGAAGTCCTCTTTCCTTTTTGTATAGGAAGCCCGCTCTCGTGAGTATGCGGTGTGTGTTAGGTATTCTTTCGGGTAGACATGAATAGTCCCCGTTGTTTTGAATGTAGAGTTCGGAATCGAAGTACGGACATAGACATGGTGTGTAAAGAATACCCTGACAAGTTGGTATGGATCGGTGATGTTTCATTATGCATGAATGGTCGGAGAAGACTCTGTGCCGATGGTTGTTTTCGGGTTTTCTACGTGGTAGATTGCGGCAGGGATCCTTGGGGATTAACTCCAAGATGCACCCGAAAATCTGGGCAGAAGCGAAGTTCTGCCATAACGGTGGTCTGTGAGCCAGCCGTGTACATAACCGGGTTATATACGGTTGTTTTATCGATATGTTGGGACTAGGGGAAACTTGGCCCGCGTCGATGACTTGTATTGTTATGGCGAGGTGAGCAACGGACAGGTGGAACCTTACCCACTCCAAGTGGTTCACTGAAAGTTGGCTTAGAGAGCGAGTCTAGACTTCGGCTGAAAGGACTTTAATGCTCACGTGTTTGCCGTCCTGGGGGCGGTGGTGGACCGCGGAACGGACCGGGTTCAGACCGGGTTCACCGAGTAAGTGCCCTGAGAGCACGGGGTGTGGGACCGTAAGTGCCTACGCCAGTGGTTAAATGTGCTTAAGTTGTACTTTCACTTTAATGGTTGGTTTATACTAATGCAATGCAGGGAAGGAGCATCGCCGCCCCCGAGTAATGGGGCGGGGTCGTTATAATTTGGTCAGCTTTGGCTGACCGTTGCTTTTGTTTGCCACCGTTTGCGGTGGATTGTTGCTTGCAGGTGCTGCGGAGCCTAGTGGTAAATAGCGGGCTGAAGCCCTTATTGCTGTGCCGGCCCTCGAAGGCCTTTGCGAATGTTTACTTTTATTCTCATGTGTGACCGGCCTGCGTGCCGATGTTTGGAAGACATCATTTGTTTAAAGTAAACTCATGTAAGGCCATAAGGCCAAGTACTTTGTGTATTTGTACGCTCATTCCTATTTTGGGTATTTAGTGGACATTCATGTTGTGTTTTGTGTTCTTTTTTTTTTACAACATTTAAAAAGCTTATGATAGAATGTGCTCTATGTAGGACGCTGTTATTGGAAGGATGGTTTCATTTAGGAACCCACCAGTCTGTCTGTGGTATATGACGTCGGGCCCCGGCCGAACCTACTACTATATGTTATGTGATGGATGGAGGTGTTACAATTTTGTATCAGACTACCGGTTTCGGTCATGCTTATTGGAATTCGTGGGCGAATTCTTTTAAGGGGTGGTAAGCACATGTGTGTGCGTCATCGTTATAACATAAAATAACCCATGAATGTCCATTTAGGAATGAAAATACACATGTTTGAGGAACCTGCGTGTTTTTATAATTGCTTTTTTGCAATATTGTTCGGTAACTTAATGGTGTTTTGTACGTCTATAGGTGACCAGGAGTGGTGCAGGGCCTTCAGAACACCTGTATTCTGAGGCAAGTAACGCACCAAATGATGTGCCTACAACACCTCCTTCAGCAGAAACCATAAGATTGGTGGCTGAAGCGGTGTTTGCAATGATAAATGCCAGCCAGCAAGGCAGGTGCAGCACCCAACTCCTACGGTGGAGCAGGTACCGCTTCAAGCGGCAGAACCGAAAAGGGTTGAACAAGTTGTAGGGGAGCCGTTGATACCTAGAAGAGTGACTTAAAAGCAGCTCAAACATGTTATGGGCTTGAATCCTCCGGTATTCTCGGGGACTGGAACCCTATCTCAAGCTGAGGATTGGCTCTCCCGAGTAAAGAGAGTCTTGACAGCAATGGAAACGGAGGAGTGGCAAAAGACCACCATAGCCACTTTCCTGTTGGATGGTAATGCAAGGTTGTGGTGGAAGGTTTAGAGCTACATCACTTGGAGGGAAGGCAACTCACGGACGTCTTGATGGAGGAATTTTTGAGACTATTCTTGGCAAGGTACCTTCCCTCGGCTCAAAGGATTGCGATGGAGAATGAGTTCCAGAAGCTGGTGCAAGGAGAGAGTAGTGTTGAGAGTGCTAAGTTGTTAGCCTAAATCACCTAGAGGGGGTGAATAGGTGAGGTCTGCGTATTTTTGCGGAATAAAAATTGTAAGAACGATACACAGAAAATAACCAAGCAAGCCACAGAGAACACAGGATTTATAGTGGTTCCCCAACCTTGGGTACATCCACTTTCTCCTCACCAATCTAGTAAACCACTAGACTTGGCTACTCCACTATCTCAGATCAAAATGATCCTACAACTCGGAATCACGTTCCTACAAACTCGATCCAAATCGGATCTACACTCGGAAGAAAACCTTCATACAAATCTCGATCCAAACCGGATTTACAGAACTCGGAGTCAAGACTCCTACAAGAATAAAAGGTTGTATAAATAAGAAATACAAACAGAATCGTTCAGATCTGGATCTTCAAATCTTTCTTCCTTCTTCAGCTTTTAGGGATCAGCGGAAAATAGATCGAGGAAGGTAGAGGCGAAATCTCTTGGATCTAAAAACTAGAATCAGCGGGATCAAGAACTGGATCTGTCGATTGAGAATAGCTTGATCTTCTGAAACTTCTTAGCTGAATCTCTGTATCGGAGAAGACCGGCGACGAAGAAGATGAACAGTGTTTTGTCGGCGTGAACTTGTCGGCTTTCCGATGTCAGCGATAAAATTAGATTCAGAAACTTATTTTTCTTCTTCGGGTTTGTCGACTTTGACAAGACTTATTTATAGCACTTCTGTAACGGTCATAAGCATAATCACGTACACGAGGACCAATCATAATAGAGGATTTGAAATAAGCTGTAATTTCTGGACTTAGAGAAATTCTGAAGGCAAAATCAATCTACTCGAGTATATGAGTGAGCTACACGAGTATGAGCTGATCTACTCGAGTACTTCATTGGTCTACTCGAGTATATCGAACTCACATACTCGAGTACATACGAAACTACTCGGGTAATCACAAGGTTACTCGAGTATGAAAATCATCTACTCGAGTACAGTCACTTACTCGAGTATATCAGGAAACTACTCGAGTATGTGGACTTAGAAACTTTCTGAGAAGAGAAGTCCAGATCTACTCGAGTACAGTCAGAATACTTACTCAAGTAACTAACCATCTACTCGAGTATAAGTTATCACTTACTCGAGTAAAAGAAAGTCTACTCGAGTATAAGCTTTTGTACTCGAGTATTTAGAGAATTCACTCGAGTATGTGGTCCAATCTACTCCAGTACAGACTCACATACTCGAGTATACAAAGGAAGTACTCGAGTATGTGGACTTAGAGAATTTCTTCTGAGATAGACTTCAATACTCCATAGTCCATAGGTCCAAGTGCATGTTGATGAAGTGTATCCCAATAGAGAGGCTATACATGAGTCAACACCTTGGATCACACAATGAGGAATTACATTGTATGGTCCTGTGTTTGGTGACCCATTATAGACTGACGTTGGTCTACACTTGGCAATAAGATCCTGCATACATAACTCAAACACAAAATCAAATACAACTGCAATTCACCTTAGTTTTATGAGGACTTCTTCAAATTAAGGTCATTGTGGAAACAAGACCCAACGATCTCCCCCTATTTGAAGAAGTCAGAACACCATCTACTAAGTTGAATTGCTAGAGATATTAAAACAAAATGACATGAAAGAGGATGCATTGTCTTACATTTCTTTACTATAATTGTCCAACAATCTCCCCATTTCCGTACTAGAATTATTTTGCATTTCTCCCCCTTTCTGAAATCTTCATTTGGTTTTGCAAATTTTCTCTTCCTTTGTCATCTCTAAATTCCATTTCCTTTTGCTCTCCCCCTTTTTGATTTCTTTAAATAGGGGACACTAGAAACTCCCCCTATTTCAATGCATAAGGAATTCTTCTTCAATTTCTAAACGCATCATGCTTTTCAACAGAGGTACTTTAATCATCTAGTTTCAAGAATTTTTCTGGAACTTCTTCTTGTCCATTTGCCAGATAAGAATTTTGTTGGCCCATGGACATACCTGCATCCACAAGATTAGAATCCCTTAGGAGCCCAAACCAGATTGGGTCCTAGATCTCTTGTTAGTATCCTCCCCCTATGAGAGTTAACATTATGAGTGGTCTTTCTCACATTATCAACTTGAGGAGTTAAAACATATTTGGGATTAAACCAACAATCTATGGCGAAGTGACCAACCTTGCCACAACACCAACAGTTAAACCTGTTGTACCTTCTCTTGTTCTTTTGCTTTACCTTATGGATGGGGGTCTAGCAAGAGCAACTGACTTGGAGGAGGAAGCCTCATGATTGCAACAGGTACATGGCTTCCTTGTCTCCTTGGCCTTTATTACACCAGTTTTAGCTTTTGGTGTCTTCTTCTTATTTGGCCCATGATTGTAAGGATCATATTTCAGTAAGGCAACGGTTTGGCTTGGGAAGGCCTTGCCTTTACCTTTGGCTGATTTATGTCCTATACTGCTATTTTTCCCAAAGGAGGTTTCTCCATTAGTGATTGGAAGCACAGTTGTAGGCATGCCAAGATTAGGAATCTATAAATAAACCCTGTGGGCACCTTTGGAGGACAGTTCATTTTTTGGCTTCTTCCTTCTTTGGTTATTTTGGTTAAGCAGTGTAAGCTATCCAAGGTGCTCAGCTCAATTTTTGGCTTGGGAGGGAAAGCACTCTAGAGATCTTTCAGATGTGTGGTAGGACTTCCACACTACAGCCAGGGTCAATATTTTAATCCCTAGCGATTGGTCAGGAGCCTAAGTTTGGGAGAAATAAGTGAAAGCTATACCATTAGGTTAGAACTCTCATTGAGGCCAAGTTTTGGCTTCAACAATACAAGGCCTTCCAAATCTCAACAATCGACCGACATCCAATAATATGGTCGAAGAGCTTCAGTGAGATTGTCTGCTTTAAAGTGAACTCTGTATTTGTATTTGTTCTCCTCCAAGCCCTCACCGCCCTAGCATTCCCTCTAGTAGCAACTACTTTTTGTCTGTCATCTCCACTGATGACCTCTCAAAGGTCCTCGCCCAAAAGATAGCTTTCCATACAAGACCTTCTCTTTTTAGAGTTGGTATACGCTAGGAGCTCAATTCTCAGACCTCTTGCATTACCAACTTCTATTGCTATAATTCTGGTTCACTTTAAGCTTCCAAAGGACTAGCACACCTCTAAGGTTGATCACTGTTGGTTCCTCTGTCCCTCTAATACCATGTAAAAACTTATGTGAACTAGGAAGGTCATATGAATACTCAATTAAACCAAGTCAAATAAACTAAAAGCAGCAGAAGAATAAGAGGCACAATGGAATTAATAATTTATTTATAGTGCGAGGCATACATTGCGAGACATGATTGTGCAATGCACCCGATGCAAACAACAAAATATAAAGAAGAGTAATCTGGTGGACTGAATCAAGTAATCGCCAAAGCTGCCTATCCGCAAGGCTATCCGCCGAGACCGCACTTTAGCCGCATGAACTGCCTGATTATTGAATACTAAGGAAGTAAACCTTGTCTGCACTTCTTGGTCGCCTGACTGCGAGGTCGCCTGACCGCAAAACTAGAACTGAACTGCTATTCAGTCCGCCAAAGACAAATTGAAAAAATAAGCTTGTTAAACTGCCAAGGAAGACCGCCTAGTCGCCTAACCGCGATCTGCTGCTAACCGCTGTTGACCGCTACCAGCTATCCACACTGCCTCCTCTGACCTATCCATCAGAACCAAGTGCTAGCCGCACAATCTACAAAGCACATCAATAAATGGTTATTACTCATTATTGCACGGATACAAAATCCTTAACCGCAAAGTTTAACCCGAGCTTCAGTTCTTACAGTTCCAATTAGTTATGACGAGGCTAGAACTCCTATTTATAGCCAGGTAGATGGATACTGTCACCTCCTAGGGGAATAGGATAACCATTGGTGATGTGGCAGCTAGCAGCACCAATTCGTCCACATGCGGATTGTCACACTAGACCACGCGGTTAAGTACCAAACTGCTTATGCGGTTAGAACCATCAGTCTGCACGGTTGTGGACAACACCATCAGTCTGCGTGAGCTTGGAGTAAACAACCAAATAGCCACGTGATTTGAACCTTAACCGCACCTAAGTGTTGGTCTGCCGGTCTCTCATACCAGACCGCGGAGTCCGCTGTTAGCTAAGGCTAACCGTGTAGTTATGTGGTTAACCGCACCAAACCGCATAGACTTCAAATACCCAGGAGAAACTGTGCAACTGCAATCAAACCATAATACTGACAAAACCACTGCGATCTTGGAGATCTTTGCGGTCTCTTAAATCAGACATGCACTGTCCGTTATTAGTCAACACCTAACCGCAATGGACAATGCTCCAGGAATAACTATTTGGTCAGACTGCAAGATGAGAAGTAGTCGAAGAACCGGCTAGTTGTCAAAGACTATCCGCCTACCCGCGCGGTCTCTGCGGTCTGCATGGTCTGCCCTCCTCAGATCGCCCACTAACACTTTAACATTTTCAACATTGTTGTTGTTAGAAAATCAATATGAGTAGATCAAACTTTTAAAAAAACATTGAGATCAATGTGGTTTTACTAATTGGGATGTAGTACTCTTTGTTGTTTCAAAATGCATCTCCTGGAGATTGTTTAATAATAATTGACTTTTTAATGACTGTACTTTTTACTATTTGTTCAATTCATTGTTCATTTATGCTCCGTTTGGCACCATGGTGGAGGTTGTAAACGCAGTGGTTATGAATAGTCATTCATGAACCCCCGACCTCATGCACCTAAGGAACTTCATCCACTTTTACTTTCAAAACTAGTTTCTTTTCTTTGTGAAGGTCATGGCCATTTTCTTGCCAAACACGGTTCTATTATGACGACATTTTTATCCAAACTCACCAGAGTAAAAAAAAGTCATACCAAACAGACCCTTAATTATCAAAGTATTAAGGAGAAACATAGCGGCTGTTATCCTTTTTATTAGGGTTTGGATCACGTAGGTCAGTTTTAAATATGACTCACTCTTCGATTCGGCTTTTTTGCAGACTGCACCTCTCATTATGCCCGTTTCGACGAATTGTACCCCAAATATTCTAATATAGCATCTTGCTCCCCCAATATCCATTTTCTGAGTGTTTTGCACCCTAGTTCATATTATAAGGGATATTTTCGTCTGATTCATGTGTATGCGCATTTTAGCCAAATTTCAGCAAAATCTGTGCTATATAATTTGTATTAGGTCGGATTTTTGGCTGAAATTCATCAAAACTGAAATTCATATTAGCCGGATTTTTAGTCGTATTTTTGGCCGGAAATTCATCAAAATTTAGCAATCATTTCATTGCATAGCAAAATACATCATAACACTTAAAGGACACTAACATATTACCAAACTTACATCATAGCACAAAAGTTAGCCACATATCAAAATACATAATAACACAGAAGTTAGCTCCATAGCAAAATATATCATAACACATGAAGTTAGCGCCATAGCAAAATACAACCCTAAACATAACATGATTTTAGCAACCATCAAAAAACAAAATCTATCTTCAAAATTGCAATTTAGCCTTGGACCTGCAAATGAACATTAAGATTTTAGATGAAACATGTTAAATAAATATAATTTATAAATTATAACATATTGAATATCTGCAGTAAATAAGATATATAATCACCCACATATGTTTCAAACATCTGTCTATCCTACGCACCTACACATAAAAATAAAATTTGAGTGGAAAAAAAGTTAAATGAAATATATCACAATTATATAAATGTTTTTTACGTACTGGATTTTTGAGTTTTTTAGCCAATGATGCAGTCGAGGACATAGTAACTATTCCACAATTCCTTTTGTTATGTCATCTCATCCCACAGTTTGAACATGAGTATTTCAAGCCATGTCTATTTATGCTATATTTTTGAGCCTCCAGCTCCTCTTCCTCTATTCGTCTTGCATGTTGTGGCGGCTTTCCAACCTTCCTTCAAACAGTAAGCCATAAAATAATAGGATTTAGGTTGCCTAATAGTCATTCCTTTTGAGAATTAATTGGATTTAGTAGGTGATCATAAACACACATAAACACCTCTTTCTTGTACCAATGTATCACGTAGTTTTAACCATGTTCCTTTCGATAGAAAATACATTGAGTGACATGTACACACAGAATACCAGTGAGATCTCATCATCTGCAACTATAATGTTGAAGCCGGGAAAAATCCCACTCCAACATTCGGATCAAGGCAGCCCAAGGTTACTGATTCTGTGGTCTGATGTCACAATTCAAATGGCTATCGCAGGAGAGAAAAAACTATCTTAAAGCACACCTCAAGTGCTTCAGCAGGGAGGTCCCACCACGTACCTGGAAGTTTGGGAGAAACTTCTCATCCGCAACCAAAAGGCTGGGCGAGGTACTATGCAGGCATGAACTTGGCGAGTATCCACTTGGGGGATCTCAACCTCTTCCAAACTGTCATTTCTAGTACCCCTGGGGGTCTATTTATAGAAAAATCCTTGGGGGGGGGGGGTATATGCGAGTTCCAGCCTCTACCATCGAGTTCTAAGGGTTTACTCGCTCATACTCGCGAGGTACTCACGAGGTACTCGTTGAAACTCGATTCTGCTCGCCCAAGCTCGTCTCTGCTCTCCCAAGCTCGCCTCTGCTCGCTCAAACTCGCCTATGCTCGCCCATGCTCGCCTATGCTCGCTCAAGCTCGTCTATTCTCGCCCACGCTCGCCTCTGCTTGCCCAAACTCGCCTCTGCTCGCCCAATGGTCCGCGAATAACCATTTTCTTGGGTGGTACTTCTAATCTCGACGAATTACGGGTTATACATATAATTGTTGGAACCTAAGTCAATTGTCCATTTATCTCTCACATACCCTTGCACTTCAAATTTATTTTGCTCATTTCACACCAAAATATAGTTATGTGCATTTTTCGTATTGTTTTGTTATATATTTCCATTATCTCCTACATAGCATTTACTGGCCCTTCTGAATTGCTCCTAATATGTTGCTTACATTTAGTTGCAAGGAATTTAGCGCTACAATGTTTGGAACTTGGAACCCTGCAACATGTATGCTCTCCTTTAATTGCATTCACTTGGAATGCTTTTTCATTCTTCGAAATAAAGGAGGCAAACAAAACCCAACCACAATCCCAAATAACTTGAATTTTATCACAGCAGTTCTTGGTAAATTTAATTGGCTCCCCTTATACTATAACATACATTCTCATTGCATCCCTAAAATCAGAAGAACTATTGAAACACATCCCAACATTAAATTGAAAATCATGCTTGTTTGCATTGCCTCAAAAAACTTGAATACTTTGCTCTCTCAAAGAAATTGATGAAGAGTGACCACCAAACTCTCTAATACGTATGTCAATATTTGTGCTACAATTTATTTTGTCCGCCTCTATTGCACCAACCAACTCAATTTCAGAGTCGATACTTTGATCAAATATTACATCATTTCATTCAAAATTGTTATCAACCAAATCATCAGAAAAATCAATGTCATCAGATTCTTCTCCAGAATTCGTTGAAATCTCTGCTACTATGTACACTCTCTTGTAAATTATTTTCTTCAACCACACCATTTTCCCAAAATAGATATAGAATAATAACATTGATCAACATGATTAAATTTTATCATATCAATATAAATTCGGCTAAAATTGAAATCAAAACCCTAATGTAATGTATGCCTGCCATAGCTTGAAGAAATTGGTCAAAATAGAGTTATTGGCCGAAATCTAGAATTGGAATAGGGAGATCAAATCTGGTCGGCAGTTCTGAAAAACCTGGAAAACGCTCTCTTGTATTTCTTCTCTGGCAGCACCAAATCTGGAGGCGGCTCTGAATCAAACAAATCTGGTCAAAATCGGAAATAATCGGCCGAAATCTGAAAAAACTTGAAACTGAAATAGGTCTGCCTCTTGAACCCTAAAGCCACCAAAGAAGAAACGGTAAATGGTAAAGGGATCTGGATACCTGCTCGAGTTCGCGTGGCTGACACTCTACCATCGGTGTAGTGTTGAATTTTCTCAAGATGCTCTGCAAGATAGCCCAAACGCAAAATTAATATCTTTGGAACTACCTAGATCACAACTTGAACAAGCGGAAAACAGGAAGAATACTCAAGCAACCAGAGTGCATAGACAGAAACAAGTAGATAAAAAATTTATCAATCTTCTTTACAGGGCGAGGTATACGTGGCGAGACATGATTTCGCCGGTACATGAAAAAACATAAAATACAATCAATTCGGGCAGACAGAAACACTGAGACTGCCGAGTACGCCTGCCTGCAGAGACCGCCCGAATTGAGCTGAAGCCGAACTTAACACGGAGTCCGCCGAGACCGCGAGGTCGCGCGGACACGCTGTTATTCGCAGAACTGTCTGCGGCTTCTAAACTGAGGAACAGACCGCCTACCCGCCGAGACCGCGAGGTCGTGCGGATAGGTTATTGAACTAGGAAAGTTGATGCAGAAAACTGGTAACCGCTGAACGCAGTCCGCTAACTTCACTGGGCCTGACCGAGGTCAAAACCAAGCTTCTGGATTCACAGTGCTATCCGCGTCACCTGCACACAACAGCCGGTTAAGCTAATCAACCCGCGCGGATACAAAAAACGAGTTCGCAGCCCTAACCCAAGTCCAACTTACTGTTCACTCTATTATCAAATGACGAGTCGGGGGGGGGGGGTCCTATTTATAGGCGGGGTGAGGAGTGTGATTACCGCCCTATGAGATAGGCTAACCGCCCCTTGATCGCAGTTAGCACTGTT
Organism: Platanthera zijinensis; assembly: GCA_039513925.1. Classification (NCBI taxonomy): domain Eukaryota; kingdom Viridiplantae; phylum Streptophyta; class Magnoliopsida; order Asparagales; family Orchidaceae; genus Platanthera; species Platanthera zijinensis. Next base: position 55,184,009 of record CM077084.1, on the reverse strand, counting down.
AGTCTGCCGAGTCCGCACCGACAAGCCGGACTCGCGAACAGATCGCCAAACCTGCAAGAGCGCCACAAGCTGAGCACCACCAGCTGAGCACCATGTCAGTCCGCATGGAGAAAGGACACAGCATTTGTCCGCACGCACAAGTCCACGACCATAGGCAAACCGCCCGGTCACAGCGGACTATGCGGACACCAACTCAGCTCGCAATGTCCACGACAACCAGGCCAACCGCCCCGTCACAGCGGACAAAGCGGAAACTCTGGACTTCACAGAAGTGCAAGTCCAGACAGCAAGATCGCGCGAGCTCGGCGGACACCAAGACAGTCCGCCAGCTCCAAGGCCAGATCGCTACCAGATTGCGGCTCACCGCAACTCCAGACTAAACGCTGATCGCGCGGACTCCAAGCCTCAGTCCGCACAGCCCGCAGACACCATCCCGCACTGCTCAGCCAGCCACTGCCGGACGCAACCAGTCCGCGCAGTCCGCGGAAATCCAATCCGCAAAAACAGCCAACGCCAGTCCGCCGAACTCCAGCTCCAGTCCGCGCGGTCAGTCCGCCCAGACCGCCCGAACAACCCGATCATCCGCTTTCACTTCACAAATTTCAACATGTAGGAGGCAAGGGATTGAGAAGGAAGTCTTGCGTCGCCGATCGCCACTGTTGTACCGTAGCATAAAAAGTAAATCCTGAAACTAAAGGTAAATGATAAAAGACGTTATAAGTAAATAGGATATTATGAGGTTGGACGAAACTACCCCCATTGAAAAGCCCTAGGGTGAAAAACGCTCTTAAATTGCATATTGGGGGGTGCAAGATGCAATATTAAAATATTTAGGATGCAACTCGTCAAAAAGGGACATATTTGGGGGTGCAGTCTGCAAAAAAGCTCTTAATATTTTTAGAAATTTTAGGCTTGTTATTTTGGGGGTGCAGTCACCGGAAAAATAAACGCGGCCAGGCGTTCTGTTGGGTAGAATCCAGCAGAAACCCGCCGCAGGTCTTGTTATTTTTGTTAGTTTACAAGTCAAAAAGGTGCATTCGGATCAGAGATGACGGCGTTGGCAAGATAGTCAAATCTTCAACAGCGCGGTTTATATAACGCTCATGACTTTAATGAATCTACTTATTCTTCCGTTTTAATTTGGAATCAATCAATGGGGAATCTTCTGATCCTGTTCACTACACTCCTAGCCTTCTCCATCTCATCATCAGCCGCCGCCGCAGCTGACATTCTGAATGCCGGCGAACACCTCGCCGACGGGCAGACACTCGTCTCTTCCGGCAGATCCTTCGTCCTCGGCTTCTTCTCCCCGGCCAACTCCAGCAACCTCTACCTCGGCATATGGTACGGCAACGTCACCGCCTTCACCGTCGTCTGGGTCGCCAATCGCCAGAGTCCGATCACCGCCCAATCCACCGGATCCCTAAAGCTCACCTCCACCGGTTCCCTCCTCCTCATATCGAACCAGAGTTCCGCCGCACTCTGGTCTTCAACCGCCGCCGCCGCCGCCGCCGATAGCTTTGTCGCCCAGCTCCTAGAATCTGGGAACTTCGTTGTCAGGCAGCAGAAAGAAAGCAATTTGTCAGAGAATTTCATTTGGCAGAGCTTTGACAATCCTACAGACACTCTGCTTCCGGGAATGAAATTAGGGGCGGATTTAAGAACAGGCATAATCCGAAATTTGACTTCTTGGGCCAGCCGATCTGATCCTTCGCCCGGTAAATATACCATGGCTATGGACCTTCGCGGTGTTCCTCAGATGGTCATCAAATCCGGCTCGGCCTGGATCTGGCGCGTCGGCCCGTGGAACGGAGCCGGGTTCGCCGGAGCACCGACGGAAGTGAACTATCGCACAACCACCTACATTTCAACCTACAGGGCCAATCTTGAAGAAGTATTCTACAGCTTCGACGCCATCCACGGCGTCATGATCCGGGTGGTGATCGGCGCCGACGGCAAGGTCCGTCTTTTTGTTTGGTTCGACCCGCCCGGTTCCTGGAAAAATTTCTACACCGGCCCGAGCGATGATTGTGACCGCCCGTCTTTCTGCGGGGATTACAGCGTTTGCGACACGAGCAAGCCCGGTTCATTGTGCTCGTGCTTGCCGGGATTTGAGTATAAATCCGGCCTGTGTTTGAGGACGAAGGCGTTGAGCTGCGGCGGCGGGGAGGGGTTCGTGGCGGTGAACCGGGTGAAGCTGCCGGACACATCCGCGGCGGTGTTGGAGGGCGAGCTGGATTTGGATGGTTGCAGAGAAAAGTGTTTGAGGAATTGCTCGTGCACGGGGTACGCCGGAGCGAATGTGACTGAGGGGGGACGCGGGTGCATCATGTGGGCGTCGGAGTTGACTGATAGCAAGGTGATGGCCAATGAAGGGCAGGATCTTTATGTTCGTCTGGCCTTCCATATTGCCGGTAAGCGGTTTGAACGTGACTTAATAAGGATAAACGCAGTCCATTCATATTCGCAGTTCAATGAATTTAATTGTCTTTAGGACTATAAATAAGCTTTTTTAGATGTTTTAAGACTGGCAAATAGCTGTCCGCAAACAACATCGCCTTCTAATAAATTAGTTGGGTGAGTATCCCTTTCAATCACTTGCTGGGTTTAATTATCATTAAATTTTTAACAGGAAAATAGAAAATAAAAGTTTAGTGATCTATTTTAAAGAGGATAAAATTGAGTGAATGATTCTGATATTTTGCATCTAAATAATTTAATTTCAAGAGCTTTTGTAGGCCTTAGAAAGATAAAATAATTATCTGTTTTTTTAAGAATATAAATAAAATAATTTTTTTTCTTTTTAATATGTATTTTGAACATTCCGAAATTATGGCTTTATTTAACACTGTACTCGTCTTCACCAATGATGGTTGTGTAAGAAATTCTTTCTACTTTTATGTTCTAAACTATTTTTCTTTTTTTTTTAGGGAATTGTTAAAAGCACCGCACTTTTGGCTAATCGCACCGCTTTGTTAAAAGCACCACAGTTTTTCACACATTGTTAAAAGCATCGTACATTGTTATCCGCACCGCAATTGAGATAAACGCACCGCACTTAATTTATGAATTAAAATAGGTTCTCATTGAATTACAATATTAATATATACTCAATAGAAAAAATATTTGATACAAAAAAACCATCAAATGTGTTGTACAAATTGTTATACTCTTTTCTTCAAATATTTGTGATCTTCATCAACGACATCTATAATATGGACCAATAAGACTTGGGGCACAATTCACGATGAGGATCAATAATATTGCAACAATTTACTTCTAAACAAAAAATAGTAATGAACTCTCAAAGAAATTTCAGAAGTCCTTTAACATAGGTGATTGTTAACCGCAACTCTTTATTGGCTAGGCGCACCCAAAAATCAACTAACTTTTCACGTCTTTTCGAAATACGCCTTGTACATGCAATTTCAGGAAAAGTGTTCAACACGAAAGTTGTAGATCTCGTCGAGATCTACAACTTTCGTGTTGAACACTTTTCCTGAAATTGCATGTACAAGGCGTATTTCTGAAAGACATAAAATCTGAGCGTGAGGAGAGGCGGCGTTGGCGCTGATATCTGCCGGTGTCGGCGACGGAAAGGGCTGGAGGGGGCTGGAGGAGGCGGGAGGAGCCAGCGACGCGTCAGTAGGCGTGAGGAGAAGATCGGGATTTTAGGACTGCGGTGCGAGGAAGCAACAGTGCGGTGCGGGTATATTTTTAGAGTGACAAATTTTAAGTGTTAAAAGATCTAAATGCGGTGCGATTAGCCAAAAGTGCGGTGCTTTTAACAATTCCCTTTTTTTATGATCATTATCTTGTCAAATATATATTTTATGACAATAGTATTTTTTTTGTTGAAGCTCATCAGAACAAAAAAAAACAGACCATTCAAACGAGTCTTTGCGCCTTAAATTTATAGGGTCTCATTTATGTGGTTGTAATCGCTTGACCGATAAAAATAGGTGATTGTTATCCGCACTGTAGTTTTGGTTATTCGCAAATATTTTTTTCCTAATTTTTCGCGTCTTTTGGAAATACGTCTTGTACATGCATTTTCAGGAAAAGTGTTCAACATCAAAGTTGTAGATCTCATCTAGATCTACAACTTTCGTGTTGAACACTTTTCCTGAAAATGCATGTACAAGACGTACTTTGGAAATTCACCCAGATTTCGCGCCTTTTAGAAATACGTCTTGTACATGTATTTTCAGGAAAGGTGTTTAACACGAAAGTTGTAAATCTCGATGAGATCTACAACTTTGGTGTTGAACACTTTTCGTAAAAATGCATGTACAAGACGTATTTTTAAAAGGCGCGAAAAATTGGGAAAAAAAAGTGCGGATAACCAAAACTGTAGTGCGGATAACACTCACCTAAAAATAAGTCCCACAAAGCCTAAATGTGTATTCAAAATTCAAAGTAATCTACCGCGACCAAGAACTGGAGTCAGCGGCCAAAGAGCGAAGAAATTCGAATAAAAGTAAATGAAAAGCGGGCCCCATACTATTTATTCAGGTATGAAAGTTCATACGCTATGCCTATTGAAAAATTTAGCCTTTATTAGACAGAGATTTAGACAATAATCTGGCGGTTTCCTCTGTTCATAAACTCAATGAGGAACCTCATCCTCTTCACTTCAATATTCCTCATCTTCTACATCTTATCATCACTCGCGGCCGCCGCAGCCGACACTCTGAATTCCGGCCAAAACTTGACCGATGGAGACACGCTTCTTTCTGCCGGTAACACCTTTGCCCTCGGCTTCTTCTCGCCGGACAACAGCAAAAACCGCTACGTCGGCATATGGTACAGTAACATCACCGTCTTCACCGTCGTCTGGGTCGCCAATCGCCAGAGTCCGATCACCGCCCAATCAACCGGAGCCTTAAAGCTCACCTCCACCGGTTCCCTCCTCCTCACATCGAACCAGATTTCGACACCGCTTTGGTCCACCGCAGCCGCAGCTGCCGCCCCGGAGGGCAGCTTTGTGGCCCAACTCCTAGATTCTGGCAACTTCGTTGTGAGACGAAATGATAGCAATGTTTCAGGAGAATTCATATGGCAGAGTTTTGACCATCCGACAGACACTCTCCTCGCCGGCATGAAGTTTGGGCCGGACTTAAGGTCCGGCCTAAGCCGAAGCCTAACCTCTTGGGCCGGCCCATCTGACCCTTCGCCAGGTAAATACACCATGGCAATAGACCTTGAGGGTGTGCCCCAGCTGATCATCAAGTCAGAATGGGCCATGGTCTGGCGCGGCGGCCCGTGGAACGGAGCCGGGTTCGTCGGAGCCGCTTCGGAGTTGAACTATGACACGGTCTCGTACATGTCATACTACCGGGCCACCCGGTATGAAATATACTACAGCTATGACAACGTCCGCGGCGTTGTGACCCGGGTGGTGATTGGCGGCGACGGCATGGACAGACATCTAATTTGGTTCGACCCGCCTGGTTATTGGGGCGTTTTGTGGTCCGGCCCTAACGATGCATGTGACCGCCTGTCTGCTTGCGGGGCGTATAGTGTTTGTGATATCAGCAAGTACCCCTCATTGTGCTCCTGCCTTCCAGGTTTTGAGTCTAATTCCGGAGCGTGCGTGAGAACGAGGCCGTTGAGATGCGACGTCGCGGATGGGTTCGCGGCGGTGAACCGGGTGAAGCTGCCGGACACGTCGGCGGCGATGATGGAGGGCGAGCTGGATCTCGAAAGTTGTAGAGAGAGGTGTTTGAGGAATTGCTCTTGCACGGCGTACGCGAGAGCGAATGTAACAGCGGGAGGACGCGGGTGTATCATGTGGTCGTCAGAGCTGACTGATATGAAGGTGTTTACAAGTGGCGGCCAAGACCTTTACGTGCGGCTGGCGGCGACTGGTGGCGGTAAGTCGACTGCCGGTGTTTACGGTTAGTTTATGTCCATTACTTTTCTTGACGTCCATCCAGCGGCTAACCATTCAAATTTTCCATGGGGGTTTTCTCATCCTACCTTTTTGGGACTCTTATGGGCCAAGGACATGCCCGGGCCCTCTAGCCCAGGCTATCTTCTTGTCGTGCCCATGCGGAGCACAATCCCAATTTAAAAAGAGGGTCTTCTAGCATCTGCTAGGCAGGGGACCGTTAGGTCTAGTTAAGCCTGGGCCTGTTCAGGCAGGCTCATGCCCTCATTTTATAGCCGGATGGGCAGCCAAACTGCTATGAGGGTGAAGCCTAGTGGGAATATTATTATGAAAATATCATGTTGTATTATGTGTGTGTTGAGGTATATTTAATAATGGTAACGGATTTTTATTAGGTTCAATTGGATCCGTTAGGCATCCAATAATTCGCCGTCGGAGATTTAAGGTCACGCCTATAAATACCTTTGTTGGGGACAATATGAAGGTCGTTCCAAACTTGACAGTCAAACGGAATGCTTTGACTGCACTAACAACCTGCACATAATGGATCCGGATCCTCTGCAGTTCCTCCGGGAACTGCAGAGGTGGAGTTCGCAAACTTGCGGATTAACGGAGCGAAATTAGAAAAAGTGGTTAACATGAAAGTTGTAGATATCTTCGAGACGAATAACTTTCATGTTGAACATTTTTTGATTTGAAGTCGTTTAGACTCCCGATTTGAGCCCCGAAAAAAAACCGTCCGCAAATAATTAATTAAATATTTTGCGGACGGTTTTTTTCAGGGCCCAAATCGGGGGTCTAAACGACTTTAAATCAAAAAATATTCAACATAAAAGTTATTCGTCTCAAAGATATCTACAACTTTCATGTTAACCACTTTTTCTAATTTCGCTCCGTTAATCCGCAAGTTTGCGAACTTCACCTCTACAGTTCCCGAAGGAACTGCAGAGGATCCGAATCCGCACATAATACACATTGAGAGTCTCATGCATGATTCTTACAGTTTAATATAATATATTAATATAATATATTTTATTGATTATAGTAATTATTTGAAATTGCTACTTTAATTATACATATTTTTATCATTTAAATTATATACTATATTCTAATTATCTAATAACATTTGAATTACATTTTGATTATTTAATTATATTGCTATATTATATTTCTATAACATCTATTGGTTACATTTTCTTATATCGTATGTTTATAATCAACAATTCTAGCTAAATGATATATTTAGGAGAAGAAAGTAATCGGTATATTCCTAATTAGTAGCTTTAATTAAACGATATAATAATAATTATTATTATTAACAGCAAGATGCACCATTGCTCGTAATAAAAAAAGGTCATGTTATATGCAGGTCATTTTTGATTATGCAGTTCAAGGATAAATGCAGACCAATCTATAAAATCATAGGAAGTTGTGAATCCGTATATGTCTTGACCTACACATAACTGTTATGAAATTGTGAGGCTTGAGCATAGTCGGAGTGTTGAGTGCGCCACGTAGAATGGGCGGTGATGTCCGGGTGTGTGCCGCGACTCGCTAAAAGGGGTGGTTTGATCCCACATTGCCTAGCGTGCTCATTGGTCCTGGGTGTATAAGCGGGGTGGTCACTCCTCTCCTAACCGTGTGATTTTGGGGAGGGACGCTACAATGTTTTACATGATATCAGAGCAAGGAGGCATGTGGTGAGGGGGGGGGGGGGGGGGGGGGGGTGTTGAGTGCGCCAAGTAGAATGGATGGTGATGTTCGGACATATGTCGCGACTCGCTAAAAGGGCTGGTTTAGTCCCACACCGCCTAACGTGCTCATTGGTCCCAGGTGTATAAGCGGGGTGGTCACTCCTCCCCTAACCGCAAGATTTTGGGGAGCGACGTCACAATGCTTTACACGGAGACGGCATGTATATAACTATTAGGATCATGATCCTCTTCATTTCACATGAAATGGATACTATCAATTTCACGGTGGAGATTAAGGCTCTGTTTGGGGAGATTTATTTTCACGGTGAAAATAAGTTCCCCCAAACAGAACCTAAATCCGTCTAGTTCAAGGGCTCTCATTAATTGGGCTATTAAATATGTATTTTCAATTTTTCATATACCCAAACCGCCATTAGCCTTTTCAGAGTTCTTGAATTGAGATGACTTAGGCCCCGTTTGGAGGGACATATTTTCACCGGTCAAGCGGTCACGACCGCATGAACCGGGACTTAATTAAGGCTCCATTTGGGGGGGGCTTATTTTCAGCGGTCAAGCGGTTACGACCGCATGTACCGAACCTTAATTAAGGCCCGGTACATGCGGTCGTAACCGCTTGACCGCTGAAAATAAGTCCCCCCAAACAGAGCCTAAGTCCCGGTTCATGCGGTTGTGACCGCTTGACCGGTGAAAATAAGTCCCCCCCAAACGGAGCCTTAATCTTTATCCTAAACTAAATAGTATATATTTCATGTGAAATTGAGAGGATCATGATCCGTTTATTGCCTAAAAAAAAAACTCTCTCTAATCACTCTCATCTTCCTTCTGCTCATTTTCGCCTCACGTTCTTCCATCATCGTCCACTCTTCTCCTCATGCTTCAAATTTCAAACAAATACAAGAAGCTAATGACATCTACGTGCTTCTCTGCCACCAATGGTGGCATAAGGGAGCACGACATGATCACCATTGCATTGATCTGAAACACCGAAGAGCTTCAGCCATGAGGACACTCACTCTGGAGCTCAAGAACTTAGAATATGCGTGGGGGTTGTTAGAATCACCTCCAAACAAACATGGCAGAGAAAAATTTTGGGGAAGGAAAAAACTTCCGAATTTCTTTTTGTTTTTTGATATTGTTCAATATAAAACTTGAGTTACTTATAGGATGACTTACAAGTTACAAAAGCAAAACAACTAAACGCCTAAAACAATTAAAAATAGAAACGGACAAAACAAGAAACGTCCAGATTTGGACTTTATTCTACCAAAAACTGAAATAAGACTTAATTTAGAAACAGTAACTAATTATTAACATTCAACCCCTAATTAGTTTTGTTCTTCACGTCCCGCACACGAAGACGCTCCCGCATTTCAACGAACTTGTTCCTTGCGAGTGCCTTGGTGAGTATATCAGCAAGTTGGTCGTTAGTATGAACATACTTGACCTCGATCATTCCACGCTCCACGCAATCCCGAATGTAGTGATAACGAGTATCAATGTGTTTAGACCGATCATGATATACGGGGTTCTTGGTTAGTGCAATTGCCGACTTGTTATCAACAAAGAGTGTTGCTTTGCACCTAATCCTCTTCCGAATATCATCGAGTAGGTTGAGTAACCATACTCCTTGCTGTGCCGCAATCGAAGCTGATATATATTCGGCCTCGCAAGAAGATAAGGCTACAACCCGTTGCTTCTGCGACATCCAAGTGATGATGTTCCGACCTAGGAAGTACGCAACTCCCGTAGTGCTTTTCCTATCATCAATGCTCCCTCCATGATCACTGTCGCAGTAGCCAACAAGCTTCGTTCCTCCACGAAGATTCCTCTCATAAGAAAGACCAAACCCAATTGTACCTTTCAGATACCGCAAAATTTGCTTCACTACCGCAAAATGCTGGGTATTGGGCTTCTCCATGAACCTGCTTGCTATCCCAACGGCATATGCAATATCCGGACGCGTATTCACCAAATATCTTAAGCATCCTATTGCGCTCCTGTACTCCGTAGGATCCACCAAAGAATAATCGCCCGTCTTGCTCAATTTGAGCCTTGGTTCCATCGGAACTTGAGTGCTATTGCAATCTTCCATCCCAAATTTTTCAAGAATTTTTAATGTGTATGAAGACTGACAAAGGGTGATTACCTGAGGCGTTTGTGATACCTCTATCCCCAAGTAGTAGGTGAGCAATCCGAGATCGCTCATGCAAAACAACTCCTTTATCTGAGCTTTGAACTTGTTTATTTCCACGCCGCTTGATCCGGTGATGATGAGATCATCCACATAGACTCCAACCAGTAAGATTGAATCTCCCACAACTCGCTTGTAAACAGCATGCTCAGTCGGACTCCTCTCAAAACCCAATGAGGATAGGCTTTGGTCCAGCTTGAAGTTCCAAGCCCGCGGGGCTTGGCGAAGGCCATACAACGCCTTCTTGAGCTTTAGCACCTTGTGCTCTTCTCCAGCTATGACAAAACCGGGAGGTTGAGAGACGTATACCTCTTCGACTAGATCCCCATTAAGGAATGCCGATTTAACGTCCATGTGATGGATGTCCCATCCTTCCTCCGCTGCCAAAGCAATGAGCAAACAGACCGTCTCCAATCTCGCCACGGGTGCGAAAACCTCGTCGAAGTCAACCCCATGTCGCTGCACATACCCCTTCGCCACAAGACGAGCTTTATGTTTCACGATGTTTCCCTCCAGGTCCCGCTTCGTCTTGAAAACCCACTTGAGTCCAATGGATTTTTGACCATTCGGGAGGGTGGTGGTCTCCCAAGTATCATTGTCCCAGATGGAATTTAGTTCCTCCTCCATAGCTCGTTTCCAACTTAGATCGTCTTTAGCTTCCTCATAAGTTGCTGGCTCTCCTGCAGCGAAGAAACAGAGTCCAACCTCCTGTTGCAATTCTATTTCTTCAGTTTCGCTGTAGATCTCCTCAAGGGACCGGAACCGAGTCGGACCGCTGGAGCTCGACATTGCCTCGGCGGTGGGGGAGGCACTGGCCGCGGGTGAGCCGCAGTGGAGAGGAGTGCAGGTCGCGGGGGAGCTGCAGGCCGTGGGAGAACTGCTGGCAGCGGATGAGTCGCTGGCAGCGGGCGACCTGCTGGCTGCGCTGCTGGCAGCGGGCGAGGTGCTGGCCGCGGGTGAGCCGCGGTGGAGAGATGGCGACCCGTCGTCGGTGGGGGTGGCTGGTACGAGTGCAGCGAGGGGAACTGCTGCCCCTTCTATCGTCAAAAACTGATTGTAGCCAGAGAGCATTTCTCCGTCTTTCTCTTCCCAGTCCCACTTTGCCTCTTCACGAAAGACGACATCACGGCTGATCACGAGCTTGCCCGTCTCTGGATTGAACAACCTGTACGCCTTAGAACCCGCCTCGTAGTCGATGAGTACCATCTTGGTGCCCCGATCTTCTAGTTTTGCAAGATTAGGCTTTGTTGTCTTCGTGTACGCAAGGCAACCGAAAGTGCGAAGGTAGTGCACTTTTGGTTTCCTTCCGTAGAACGCCTCGTAAGGCGTCTTCCCAACAACACTATGAGTAGCCGCCCGGTTAAGAAGATGCACCGCGGTTGTCAATGCTTCTCCCCAAAACTTCGTCGGCACGTGTTTGCATTTTAGAAGGCTCCGAACCATCCCCATGACAGTTTGATTGCGGCGCTCTACCACGCCGTTTTGTTGCGGAGAATAAGAGGCTGTGAGAGATCGTTTGATTCCGACTCCCTCACAATAAGCATCAAACCCCTTGGAGGTGAACTCCCCACCTCGATCGCTACGAAATCCTTTCACTTTGTACTCCGTTTCCATCTCCGCTCGCGCCTTTAGTCTCTTGAATGCATCCAAGGCTTCGTCCTTGGATTTTAATAATTCCACCCACATGAACCTGCTATGATCATCCACTAGCAAGAAGAAATATTGTTTACCGCCAGGGGTGGTCGGAGTGATGGGTCCGCACAAATCTCCATGTACAAGTTGGAGAGGCTTCGTTGCACGGCCTGCCGCAACACTCGGAAATGGTAATCGCCTTTGTTTTGCCACTAAGCACCCGTCGCAAAGTTCTTGTGAGTGCTCAATGGAGGGCATTCCCTCCACCATCTTGAAACGCCTCATGTCATGAAGTGCCCGAAAGTTGAGATGTCCCCATCTAGCGTGTCATAGCCACGCCTCGTCTTTGTATTGCTCCGCTAGCAAGGCCATCAGAGCATCCGTCTTCATATTTAGGATGTAGAGACGATTCTTGGACCTCTCCACCTTCGCCAAGAGACGCCTCTCTTGATCGAATAGACACAAGAATCCATCCTCCATGACGATCTTGCATCCGTTCTCCTCCAATTGTCCCAAACTCGCAATATTTGTGCAAAGTTTCGGGATGTAGTAGACGTTGGTAAACACTTTGTGCTGCTCCTTTTGGTCTTTGAGGAAGACTGCTCCCCGACCACATATCTCCACCGAACAGCCATCACCAAACTTCACCTTGCCTCTCACCGTCTCATCTAGCGAGGAAAAGAAATCCTTGCAACCCGTCATATGGTTGCTAGCCCCCGTATCAAGGTACCAATCCGATTTCTCCACGTCGCCGGGAAAAATGCCCGGTTGTACATTCTCTTCATTAAGGAGAAAATTAGAACATACCATTTTCGGGTGATCTTCTTCGCCCTCCGCCAATAAAAGAGTCGGTTCGATATCCTCGAAGGCTTCGTCCATGTGCGCTTTCTCCTCGTTGTCCTTCTTCTTCGAGCGGCACTCCGAGGCCTAGTGGCCCATCTTGTGGCAATAGAAGCACTCAATTTTTGACTTATCTTTAACACCGTCGTTGCGATAGACCTTCGCGTCGATCGTTGTTGCGATGTTGTCCGCCGCGCCCTCGTCCACGGCCGCGGCCTCCACGGCCTCCGGTTTGGTGTCCTCCATCATTATATGGCTTCTTGTCACGAGCCATAAACTCTCTCATCATCAAGAGGAGTTTTTCCTCGTCTTTGTTGGTAGCCCCACCAACACGCTCTTCATGAGTCTTGAGACGGCCGACAACCTCCTCCACGGTCATCGTCATGAAGTCGCCAAATTGCTCTATCGTCGAAGCAATCTGGGCGAACTTCGATGGGACGGATCGCAAGAACTTCTTCACAACCGCAACCTCCGCTACCTTTCCTCCCAATGCCCTTTGCATGTTGACGTTTGTGGTAAGCTTCATTGTGAAATCATCTATTGAATCCGTCTCCTTCATGCGAAGCATATCAAACTCCGTTTGCAGAGTTTGGATCTTTGCATCCTTGACGCGGTCCGCGCCTTGGTACATGATCCTAAGCATGTCCCATACCTCCTTCGCAGTTTTCTTCTCCGCAACCATCTGGAGAACGTCATCTGGAAGAGCTTGTTGGATGACCGAAAAAGCTATTTTGTTCTTTTTCTCATCCACCTCCGCCGTCGGATCGATTGGTTCCACCACCTCCAAGACGTCCTGGACATCGAGGATCCCCCTCATTCTGATAGCCCAGACGCCGTAGTTGCTCCTCGTGAGCACCGGGTATTTGAAGTGTCCATGGAACCCATCCGACTTTGAAGATGTCTCCGCCATTGAAGAAACAACGTTTCTTCCTCACAATGGAACGATCTCCTTCTTGCCTCTGATACCAAATGTTAGAACCACCTCCAAACAAACATGGCAGAGAAAAATTTTGGGGAAGGAAAAAACTTCCGAATTTCTTTTTGTTTTTTGATATTGTTCAATACAAAACTTGAGTTACTTATAGGATGACTTACAAGTTACAAAAGCAAAACAGCTAAACGCCTAAAACAATTAAAAATAGAAACGGGCAAAACAAGAAACGTCCAGATTTGGACTTTATTCTACCAAAAACTGAAATAAGACTTAATTTAGAAACAGTAACTAATTATTAACAGGGGTTGTATAGAGCGCAAATCATGGTAGGCATTGGACACTGCCTCGCAAAACAGTGAAACAGAGGCAGTGTCCCAGCTCCAGGATCCTCTCCATCATCCAATTCACGGACAGGATCATCTACTTTTTGATCCGATAAGTTTTGCTTTTCTCATTCTTATATATTTTTTTTTATTCAAAAAATTCCTGTCCACTAGATTTTTTCTGGACTAATCCGGATCCTCCCTCCATTTCAATTGAAATGGAGAGGATCCGGATCCAGCGTCCCACGGGAGGATAAGTATTTGTTAATCTTTTTTTTTTCTATAAAATGAGTTAGTAATGTTGTTAGATGTAATCTTACTAAGCAGAACAAAAGAACAGATCATGAATTGTCACTGCATCTGTTTCTTATTTTATGAAAGAAAAAAAAACCAGCTCTTTAAGCCGTTATCAAATCACTGTTAGCCTTCATATAAAGCACTCTTTTTATTAACAGGAAAGAAGAACAAATCCTGGATATTCATAATAGTGGCAGCAACGGTCACATTGTTACTCATAGCCTCCTTTATCTGTTTCAAAAAATTGAGAAGAGCAGGGCGTGCAGGTAATTTGCCCTTTTCAATCAATAGGCATACATTTGTTACTGTTTTTCTTGTTCTTTTTTGGCGATTAATGGAGATACACATCCATATGCTGGATGATAGAAGGAAACTCGCACAGTGAGCAGCCGGCGTTAAGGTGGAACGATGAATTATCTAACAAGTTCGAAGTAAGCAAAGAAACAAGTTCAGACTTCTTCTTGTTTCAGTTCTCTCAAATAGCTGAGGCCACTGAAAACTTCGCTCCTTCAAACAAACTTGGAGAGGGCGGATTTGGTCCGGTGTATAAGGTAATTATTAAGCCAAATTTCTTGCGAAGACGAAGAAAAAACTATCTTGTATTTCATTTTAATTATGGGTTTCAATATAGTATTATTGCCTTACAAAAGAGGCATGGGACATCAAAACAAAACATGCATGTTTATTGGAATACTTGTTGAGATTCAACAGAACACGCTTGTATATATCAGAGTATAAACTGGTAAATCTTTAATAAAATTCATATAAAATGATAGCATACTAGAGATAGTAGAGGGAAATTCCTTGATATATATTGTTGGAAACGTGTATGGGCTCCCGCTCTTAGACAATACTAACTCAAACACACCTCGAATTCCACTTGGCGAGAACTTCACTTAGCCGGCCTACCCGCTCGGTTAGGCGAGTAGCCACTTGCGCCTCCGAAGCAAATTTGCTTAACACCAAAAACCACTAACCGGCGAGTTCGCCTACTCTAGCCGCCTACCCGCGCGAGTTCCCGCCTGCAAGCTTACCAACGCGAGACCGCCACACCAGAGCCTACTCGCCAACCCTTCTGCGAGATCTTGCCTTCACGCGGGATCCACCTCTCTTGGCGAGACCGACTACTCGCCCAGCCAACACTTCAACTGCGCTGTTAGGGACCCGACGAGTGCTCCAACTCACACTCGCGACCACACCCAACTACTGCCGAGTCCACTTCCCTCTCGCGGCTAGACCTCCACCAGCGAGTCCACCACACGCGAGACCCTTCTCGCGGCGAGAAGATCAAACCGCCTGGCTTCTCCCTTAACCGCTCGGCAAGCTCACCGCCGGCAACCTTCTCTCACTAGAAACCTTGGCGCTGCGGCGCTCTCTCCTCTCTCTAAAACGCAAACAAAGAGTGGGGAATTTTCTTCTATTGCATCAAAACTTTTACAAATGAAACTACAAGCCCATATATAGGCAACAACAACCAATAGGAAGACGCCAAATGGCAACAATAATAAAAACTATTAACTACATAACTTATTGTCTACCACCCTCTCAACTTCCCAATAAATTACATTCACTCCCCCTTAAGCAATTAAAACAAAACTTGAAACTCCCCATGCAAGTGGGCCTGGTCAACGGTCAACGCCGAACTCCAACAAACTCCCCCTCAAACTTGGCATAGCATGTCGAGTTTGCCTTTGAGCTTCAGGAACGTGTCCACCTTCAGCGCCTTGGTAAAGATGTCCGCCACTTGCTCTCCGGTCGGGCAATACTTGACCTCCACGGTCTTCAGCTCCACCTGCTCTCTCAGGAAGTGATACCTTGTATCGATGTGTTTGCTCCTCCCGTGTAGTACCGGGTTCTTCGCGAGTTGGATGGCCGACATGTTGTCCACCAACATGGTCGTTGGCCCATCCACTCCATGCTGCAAGCTCTCCAACAAATTCCTTAGCCAGATGGCTTGGCATGTACCAGCTGCTGCCGCAATGTACTCCGCCTCGCAGGACAATAGAGCTATCGTGGCCTGCTTCTTCGAACTCCAAGAGAACACTCCTGTTCCCATGTTGAAAGCATATCCGGAAGTGCTCTTCCGGTCATTGACATCCCCGCCGTAGTCACTGTCCGAGTAACCTACCAGCGTCAGCTCCTCTCCAGTAGCATACTTCAGCCCATGGCCTCTCGTCCCATTGATGTACCTCAGGATCCTCTTCACTGCAGTGAAGTGGTCTTCCTTTGGCTCCTCCATGTGCCTACTCACCACCCCGACCGCATACATGATATCTGGTCGGGTGAAGGTCAGGTAGCGCAGACTACCCACCAAGCTCTTGAATAAGGTGGAGTCCACCGCTCCTTCCTTCGACTCCTTGCTCAGCTTCATTCCTGGGTCGGCAGGAGTGGAGATATGCTTGCTATCCTCCATCCTGAATTTCTTCAGAATCTCCTCCGCATACTTCTTCTGGGATATGAAGATCCCGTCTTCTCCCTGCTTCACTTCCACCCCCAGGAAGTAACTCAGCTCTCCTAGGTCTGTCATCTCAAACTCCCTCTTCATCATCTCCCGAAACTCTTCATACATAGCTGTGTTGTTCCCCGTGAAGATCATGTCATCCACGTACAAACACACTATCATCATACCTCCTTCCTTGTCCACCTTAGTATAGAGAGCGTACTCATGCGGGCTCTTCTGATATCCATGCTTCTGCAAGAAAGCATCTATCCTTCCGTTCCAAGCTCTAGTTCCTTGCTTGAGCCCGTAGAGTGCCTTCACCAACTTGCAGACCTTCCTCTCCTGTCCCTTCACCACGTACCCTGGAGGCTGCTCGATGTATACTTCCTCCTCCAGGTACCCGTTCATGTAGGCAGAGACAACATCCATCTGCATGATCTTCCACCCATGGTGTGCAGCTAGGGCGATGATCAAGCGGATGGTGTCAATCCGTGCTACAGGGGCGAACACCTCATCATAGTTGACCCCTTGAACTTGGTGGTATCCCTTCACGACTAGCCTCGCCTCGTGCTTCTCCACGCCTCCATCTTTATTTTTCTTCACCTTGTACACCCACTTCACCCCGAGGGGTTTGTGGCCAGCAGGAGGGTCGACCAACTTCCAGGTCTCATTTTTCTTGATGGAGGCGATGTCCACATCCATCGCCTTCCTCCAGCTTTTCTCCTTTGCGGCCTCATCATAGGAGCACGGCTCAACATCTGCCAAAAGACAATATAGAGAAAAATTGTTAAGGGTCGGAGCCGTCTCCTCATAAATTTCATCCAGCCTCCTCATCCTGGGCTGAGGACGGTTGTCCTTGCTCCCACTGGTGCTTGCTCCACCAGAGCCGCCTCCACTTGTACTTGCACCACTAGAGTAAGGGGTGAGAGCTCCCCCGTAACCTCCGCTAGGTGGTGATGGTGGCTCTGCTCCACCCATCTCGGCTTCAGCCTCTTCTCCACCTTCTTCCTCATCATCCTCGTAGAACATCCCCTTGGTGTTCTTCACCTCCTCATTCCAGCTCCAGCAGCTTCCTTCTTCAAACACCACATCTCTAGAGATGATGGCTTTCCCTATCTCCGGGTTATACAACTTGTAAGCCTTGCTCGCAGGAGCGTAGCCTACAAAGATGCATCTCTCACTCCGGTCATCTAACTTCCTCCTCCTCTGGTCAGGGATGTGAGCATAAGCAACACACCCGAAGACCCTCAAATGCTTCACATTGGGCTTCCACCCACTCCAAGCTTCAAAGGGTGTCTTGAACTTCACACTCTTTGTTGGACAACGGTTCAGCACGTACACTGCCACCTGTACCGCTTCCGCCCAATACATCTTTGGCAACCCCTTGCCCTTCACCATACTCCTCGCCATGTTCATGATGGTAAGGTTCTTTCTCTCTGCCACGCCATTCTGCTGAGGCGAGTATGCCGCCGTCAGCTGATGAGAGATCCCCCATTGCTTACAGTACTCGTCAAACAGCCTAGAGGTGTACTCCCCACCCCTATCCGTTCTGAGCACCTTCAGCGGTTGACCGCTCTCCTTCTCAGCCATCGCTCGGAACTCCTTGAACTTCTCCAGTGCCTCAGCCTTCTCCCTTAGAAAGTACACCCAACACTTCCTGCTGAAGTCGTCGGTGAATGTGATGTAGTATCTGCTTCCACCTATTGAAGTAGTCTCAAACGGACCAGCGATGTCCGAGTGAACCAACTCCAACGGCCTTGTTGCTCTCCGGGACTTGCCACCCTCAAATGTCTCCCTTCTTTGCTTCCCCTTCGTGCATGCCTCACAGACCCTTTGAGGAGGTGTGATCATAGGCAGCCCTTCCACCATCTTGGATCCAGACAACAACTTCAGGCCTGTGAACCCCAGATGCCCCATCCGGTGGTGTCACAGCCAAGATTCTTCCTCCTCTTCAGTCCTCGCGAGACACGCCGTCTCCTTCACATCCATGCTCAAAGTAAAGAGACGATTCGTCGTCATCTTCACCCTCACCACTTCTTTCCCTTGACCATCTTTCATGGCTAGGGTGTCATCCCTTAATAAGACCCGGTAGCCCTTTTCCACCAGTTGCCCGAGGCTTAGGATGTTACTCCTCAAGCCTGGCACGTAGAAGACGTCGTTGATGAGCACCTCCTTCCCATTCAACACCACCGCCACTACTCCTCTTCCTTCAACCGAGATCTTAGAAGCGTCGCCGAAACTCACCTCACCACCATTTGGTTCAAGGCTCGTAAACAGCTCCTTCTCTCCGCACATGTGATTACTGGCTCTGGTGTCCAAGTACCATATTCCATTCTTTCCGCCTCCAGCCCCTTGGACGGTAAGGAATATCATCGGGTCGCCTCCCGTGTTGCTAGTCTCCGCATAATGGTTGGCATCTCCTCCCTTCCTAGAAGCCCAACAATCGTAGCTCATATGCCCGAACTTCCCACAGTTGTAGCATTGGGTCTGGGACATGTCTCTACCTCCTCATCCTTGACCTCTTCCCTGGTCTCTTCCTTGTCCTCTGCCTTGACCTCTACCTTGGCCTCTTCCTCTACCTCCTGCATCTTGCCTCCAACCATGATGTTGCTCTACCACTCCCTGGTTGAACTGATTTCTCCCGAAGTCTCTTCCACCTCTTCCTCCTCTACCTCTGCCTTGGTAGCCTCGGCCGCGCTGGCCTCCTCCTCTTCCCGAGCTCTCTCCAAAGTTAAGCTGAGTCTGGAGTGCTTTCCCCAAGCCACTCGACTCCTCCTCATCTTGTACCATCCGATACTCATGTGCTTGTAGCGAGCCTATCAGTTCATCCGCCATCATCACCGTGAGGTCCTTCGATTCTTCGATGGCCACCACCATGTGTCGGAACTTCTTAGACATAGAACGCAGGAGCTTCTCCATGAAGCTGACCTCGTTTATCGTCTCCCCGTTTCTCTTCATCTCATTTGTGAGCGTCCGCAGACGGGTCACATAGTCGCCAACCTTCTCCGAGCCTTGCATCCTCATCACCTCATACTGGACTCGGAGGGTTTGCAACTTCACCTTCTTTGCCTTGTCTAATCCTTGCATGGAGTGCTGCAGTATCTCCCAAGCTTCCTTTGAAGTCTCGGCATCCGAGATCTTCTCAAACGTAGCTTCATCCACCCCTTGGTACAAGATGAACAACGCCTTCTTGTCTTTCTTCTTGGTTTCTCTCACCGCCACTCTTTGAGCGTTAGTCAACGCGGCTTCTGCTTCGACAGTAAGCACCTCGACACCTTCTTCCACAACATCCCATAGCTCCTTAGAGGCGAGCAGTACTCGCATCTGAATACTCCAATTTCCATAGTTCGTTTTGCTCAACTTAGGGACCTGCCCCGACATTCCACTTCCCATCTCCATCTCTCCTCTTCGCAAACACTTCCCGGAGTCTCTCAACCTCCCTCTGATACCACTTGTTGGAAACGTGTATGGGCTCCCGCTCTTAGACAATACTAACTCAAACACACCTCGAATTCCACTTGGCGAGAACTTCACTTAGCCGGCCTACCCGCTCGGTTAGGCGAGTAGCCACTTGCGCCTCCGAAGCAAATTTGCTTAACACCAAAAACCACTAACCGGCGAGTTCGCCTACTCTAGCCGCCTACCCGCGCAAGTTCCCGCCTGCAAGCTTACCAACGCGAGACCGCCACACCAGAGCCTACTCGCCAACCCTTCTGCGAGATCTTGCCTTCACGCGGGATCCACCTCTCTTGGTGAGACCGACTACTCGCCCAGCCAACACTTCAACTGCGCGGTTAGGGACCCGACGAGTGCTCCAACTCACACTCGCGACCACACCCAACTACTGCCGAGTCCACTTCCCTCTCGCGGCTAGACCTCCACCAGCGAGTCCACCACACGCGAGACCCTTCTCGCGGCGAGAAGATCAAACCGCCCAGCTTCTCCCTTAACCGCTCGGCAAGCTCACCGCCGGCAACCTTCTCTCACTAGAAACCTTGGCGCTGCGGCGCTCTCTCCTTTCTCTAAAACGCAAACAAGGAGTGGGGAATTTTCTTCTATTGCATCAAAATTTTTACAAATGAAACTACAAGCCCATATATAGGCAACAACAACCAATAGGAAGACGCCAAATGACAACAACAATAAAAACTATTAACTACATAACTTATTGTCTACCACCCTCTCAACTCCCCAATAAATTACATTCACTCCCCCTTAAGCAATTAAAACAAAACTTGAAACTCCCCATGCAAGTGGGTCCGGTCAACGGTCAACGCCGAACTCCAACATATATTAACCAAATCCAAGGATTATCATCTCAATCGTAGAATATGAGCACATGGATTACAATCACAGCCATTTAATATAAACACATCTCAATTGTAGGAGAATAAGCACACGGGTTAATACATTAATTATATTTATTACAAAATAATATTTTTCTCTCTCTCTCTCTTAATGTATCATAAATAAATAGGGCGTTGTTACGTGCACATCACTTTTGGCGATGTGCACATCTTTGATAAGTGCACATCATAAATTTTATTTGCAGACCAAAATGTCAATTAAACACCATAAATTTTATTTGCATGTCAAACTGTTAAATAAACACCAAAATAAAGTTTGAGTTTTTTTTTTTACTTTATATTCAAAAAAATTCTTCTCTTTTACATTTCAAAGCAACAAAAAACAAACAAAATAAAAAAACTAAAATCTCAAATCATTTTCACCGATATAACTAAAAATTTGCACGTTCCATTTTTAAGTTCATGTAGACATGCACGAATATAAAGATATGAATATTAGTTGTCTTAAATAAATAAAATATTTGGAAGCTACTTAAAATTAAATATTAGTACATGCACAATCATTTTGCTTGTTCAAACTTCCTTTTGGTCGCCCTTTAGGCGATCCAGAACCAAAGATTCTACAGTTTGGCTTGTTGTAGATCCAATATCTATGTAGTTTTCTTTTCAATTCATTTTTTTGAATAGCCGATGATGTATTGTATTTTTGGAGTATCTCATCCAACTCTACTTGTATGTCATGTGAAGCAAGGCTGAAGCTGGGGCGAGGGCAGGGGTTCAACTTTCGGGAGAAAATAGGAGTGGGGTATGTACTTGGGTTTGATATGGGTGGGATTGGAAAAAAAAGTAATTGTATTGTTTATTTTAAGAGTTTGGTGTGCACATAGTCAAAAGTGATGTGCACGTAACATTTCCCTTTATTTTAAGAGTTTGGTGTGCACATAGCCAAAAGTGGTGTGCACGTAACAGTGCCCAATAAATATCACTTGATGTACAATATTTTTCATTCAAGAAAAATATATTTTCACTACTTCTCTTCTCAACTATATAAAAATAAACAGAATAAGGCTCCTTTTTGCTTCCGGTGAGTTTGGACAAAAATGCTAACGTCATTGTTGGGGTCTACTTAACGCTCTTGGTAGATTGAGCTAAACTTGGTCGTATTAGCCTGCAGAGCGGTCGAGTGCGCACACAGTCACAAAATAAGAAAGATGGAACACGCGATGTTTTTTAAGTGGAAAAACCCCTCAACCGGGTAAAAAATCACGTGACCGGGTCTGTGCCGGTCAAACTCCACTATGAGCTTTGCTTTGCAAATCTTATACATAATCGAGGGAGACAGACCGTTTCTCGTTACAATTGGGAAATGAGAGAGTATAATTGAGCTTGGTGGGAGACAGACCGCCTCACGTGAAGTGTAAAGTTAGATGCCTTTGGCGATGACGAGCGCTTCGGGTGCTGGGAGAAAGATGATCACGGCCGCGGAGCGTGCAGAGTAATGTTGGCAAGGACTTGCGGGATGTTGCGTGCACGAAATCTTCTTTGATCGACTCGTAAAATGGGTTCGTGGCCGTGAACTTAGTCGAATTTCTGGTGGAGATGCGATGATTCATAGAAGACATCTGACAGAGCTCTGGCTTGAGCAGGAAGAAAACAAGAAGAAAAAAGATGAAAAATGAGGAGGTCTGAGACTCATTTTATAGTATCCAGAGGGTGGTTACTGTTGAAACCAACAAAGTCGGCTCCACCTAAAGCTCGGAACTACAGGGGCAGCTCGTGCTTACTCCCTTGGGATCACGCTCAAGGCGAAGAACTAGACCGGGAGCTTCAGTGAGGAGGTCCCACCTCTTACCTGGAAGAGACTAACTACAGCTCTTCCCCTCCCTAGCCAATACTGAGATAGGTGCCTTAGAAGAGAGAGAAGGAGTCAAGAAAGCTTGCTTTTCTAAGGCACCTTACCGGTCTATTTATAGGCCTTTGAACTGGGACTGCAAATAACTAAACTAATCCATCCTGAAATTACCGGAATGCCCCCGGCTAGGTCTGCCAACAGCCGAACTCCGCTGTCCTAAAAGGCTAATTGCAGACCACCCAGGGTAAAAGAGTAAAAATACCCCTGGGACCCAAAAGGTGGGCCTGGCCCCTCTCTCCGGGTACCTCTTGCTAGGGTCCTCTCGCCAGGCTGGAGCCTCTCGCCTGGGCCCTCTCGCCTCGCCCGGAGCCTCTCGCCTGGGCCCTCACCCTCGCCCGGAGCCTCTCGTCTGGGCCCTCACGCTCGCCCGGAGCCTCTCGCCTGGGCCCACTCGCTGGGGCACTTTCTCTCGCCTGGGCCCTCCCGCCAAGCTGCGAGCCCGAGGTTGTACACAATCCCCGCTCTTTTCGAGGTTGGCACAAGCTCGGAAAGATAGTCCAACCAAGGCTCGCGATGGTAGTTAATTTATTGAGGGAATCTTTTGGTGGGCCCCTTGCCTAGTCTATAAATATGGAAAATCCCTCCCCATGAGGAGGTGCTTTCTTTCCTTCCTCCCTTCTTAGCATCGGCCTACATGCCTCTCAGCCAAAATGTCCGGGACCGCATCGCAGCCGTGCGCCAGCGGAACAAGGCGACGGCGGCGGGTCTGAACAAGATCCCCGCACGCGCTCCTTCTTTGTCCCCTCCATCCAAGTCTCCTCCTGAAAAGATGAAAACTCCCGACCCTCACCTCCTAGCCGCGGAACCTTCTCGCACTTCTCTAAAGGAGCCGACGCTCCCTGCCCCCGTTAGTCTCAAAGGGAAAGAGGTACGCCCTTCCAACCCGCTGCGATTTACTGCTCCTACATACTTTCTATTCGCTGCTCCTTCTCAAAAAGCTTTGGAGGCTCCTCAGCGCCCGGAGACCATTCACATCAACATTTCAGAGCTTCCTTCCCGGCGCCTCTCGCCCCAGGACTCCACTCCCCTCTCTACCCCTGTAACGAGGAGGGATGATCCTTCTACTGCCTCGGACCACACTCGCCGATCCGGTAAGAGGTTCTTCCTCTGACCTGCTCTATGCTTTTTTTTTTGCCGCTTCTCTCCGTCGCTCTTAGTCTTTTTGGCCTTCCCTTAGGTGCGGGTGGAGAACCTGTCGAGGACGCCCTGGCCGTAGACTCGCCGGCCGTGGATCATCCTGGGCGACTAGCCCCCTCACCTCTCCCGCTGATAGATGAGATTGACGATTATCTAGGCGACCCCACGGACCCCATAGAGATGAAGCGAAAGGTGGCCGAGATGCTGCGAAAACACGCGCGGCTCATCCAGGCACTGGAAAAAGGAAAACAAGCCGCAGACCACCGGATTGATTGGCTAGAGATGGAGTGTGCTCGTTTGTCCTTCGAGGTTGATGTCGACATGAAGGAGGACCAGACTGACCATTTGTCGATTCTGAACGACGTCGACCAACAGCTTTGTCTCGCCCGGCGTGGTGTTGAGGCTGCTCGCGCCTTCCACCTCCCCCGTCGCCCCCCCCCCCTGCTCGTGAGAGGCCGCGGAGGACGATGGAGGTGGGACAAGAACTGATGGGGGCTTCCCGCTTCTCGCTTCTCGCCTCTTAGCCCTTTATCTGTAATATAATGTTAATCTGCATAGCGCCAGCTGCGCGCTCTTTGAACTCGCCACCCGCTTAATGCGGGATTATCTTGTTAATCTTATAATTCGCCTGCATAATTGACGTGACTGCTTATTTTATGTTAACTTTTATTCACCCTTATTAATCCCAATAATTAGTTTTACCTGTCTGCCTCACCGTCTTTTCGATGTTTTCTCGAGATGACCGCCCACTTGGGGTCCCGTCGCCCGAGGTGTAGAAAAGCGAGGAGTCGGCCGACTTTTCGATTTATCCGACATGCCTTCTCTTGTCCGTACCTCCCTACCTAGGAAAGCTATAAATACCCCCCTGCCAGGGCAGGAAGTGTGCTTCCTTAGACCTCCGCCCACGACTCCCCCTCTTACTGCAGCTCGTCTCGCGCTCCGGCTCCTCGCGCTATCTCGCTGATCCCTCACTCGCCCACCTCCCCCCCTTTGACTCGCGCATACCATGGTGAAAAAGAGGTCAGAGAAGAGTGAGGGGCGCAGCCGTTGCGGGAAGAGGTTTACCGACCATGACTTCCCCCCCGGTCGTCTATCCGCCGATGACTACGAGGCCTTTCGGAGCGACTATCTGCCGGAAGGTTATGAGTCACGCCCTCCCCGGGTTGGCGAGAGCGTGAATACTTTTTACCCGGGAGAGCTCGCCATCCCTATCTCTCATTTCGAGGCGGGGCTCCGACTTCCCTTCTGGCCGGAGGTGAAGCAGGTTCTGAAATACTTCGGCGTTGTGCCCGCCCAGTTGAACCCGAATGCTATCTCGGTCATTATCGCGTTCGCGTGCTACATGCGGAGGGAGAGGATAGAGTTCAGTCTCACCGTCTTCCGTAAGATGTTCGTGTACCACGCCAACCAGGACGGGGTGTCCTTCTTCACTGGGCTAAACCTGAAGGTGTGCGAGACACCCAATAAAAATCACCACTGGCTGACTCGCTTTGTATTCGTCCGTGGAAATCTGGGTGGCGTCCCTCTCGCGCCTGTCTCGCCCGCGGAAACCTTCTACACTTCTCCGCAGGTTGGCGGTACGGACAGGCTCCTTTGTGAATACCTCGTAGGGAAGAACTTCGAGGTCCGATATTTGAGAAGGGGGCTCGCCTCCTTGCCCCCTGTGCTCCCTGGAGAAGGTATGTTTGTCCTTTCGCCATTCCCCCACCTCTAATCCTTTCCTCTCGCGGGGGCTCTTCTCCTGACACGCGCTTTTTCCAGGAGAGAGGAATGTGCCGGTGCACCCTCATTATCGAAGCAACATCAAGCCCTCCCCAGACGTGGCTCTCGCTAGTATGGCGGCCGAGGCGGCCAGAGATTTGCTGGCACCACCTCCCCAAAAGAGGAGGGCCAAGGACCCGGTTCCCTCTCGCCCCAGTCCTTCAAAGAAAATGAAAATGAAGCTGAAGAAGTCTGTCTCCTTTCCCCTCGGGAAAGGCAAGGCTCCTGCGGCGACGTCGGGATCATTGAGTCCCATATCTGTGGGATCTCAGTCTCCCCACTCGCCTCCCCTGACCTCTCCGCACAGGGCTATCTCGCTCCCCGATGAGGCGGCCCCTTTTGAACCCCCAGCGAGCTCTTCTCACCCTGCTCCCCGATCCCCCTCTCGCGAGGGGGCTTCTCACTTTCCTCCGCCGTCTGCCCACCTCAACTTCAATATGGGGTCGTCTGTTCCCGACGGCTCCAATGACCCCTCTCTCATCTAGGACAAAGGGTCATACAGGGTCTCTGTCTCCACCCTCCTCCCATCTTGGAGAGAGCAAACCGAACCCACCGCTCACGCCTTCTCCCTAGGCTTCGGCCTCTATGGAGGTCTCACCCCCGACGCGCTCGATACGGCCACTACGCGAGACCTGGTCCTGAGGACGGCGCACTCGCAGCTGCGTACTTTGGAGCTGTCACACCGCCTCTCGTACCGCCTCATCCATAACACTCGGAGCTGGAAGGAGATAAACGCCAAACTGGCGGCCGAGTGCGAGAAGTCTGGGGATCTCGCCAAACGGCTAGAGGTGTCCGAGAGTCTTCTCGTAAAGACCAGCGGCGGAGTGGTGAGTTGGTACCCAGCCCGCATTTTCAAGCATTTTCCCTGTCACTTTTTAACACCCTTTTCCTTTCCTTGCAGGATGCCGAGACGGCTGAGAGATTACGCTCGCGGGTGGAGGGGCTGGAGGCAGAAGTGAAAGAGCTGAAGGCGGAGAATGCCCGGCTCAAAGAGGCTCCCCTTTCCCGTCCGCAGGTCCCTCCACCTCTTCCCGCGCATTACACTCACGACGACGTCGAAGAGCTCTGCCGGGATGCCAACATAAGGACTGCTGAGCTCATCCTGAAGATGATGCGAGAACTGGGCGTTGTAAAGGATGATTGTGAGGACATCACCGCCCGAGATCTCGTGCCCGAGATTTACGGAGAGGACGAGGATCCTTCGGCGAGCGAGAGGGGCTAGGCCCCCCCTTTTTTTTCTTTTGCGCTATGACTGTAATGTACTTTCTGCTTCGTAGACGTACTGTATTTAAACTCTGATGTGATCTATGTTTATATTTTTTTGCTCGCGCCTAGCCTCTTTTCTCTTCTTTTCTTTTTCTTCTCATTTGGATTGCCTTAAGATCGTCGGCGGCGAGAGGGAGCTGCCTTTTCTCTCGCCCAACTATTATCGGTGGACCTGTCCCATGGGGTGAGCTGGTGAGCCTTCACCGCTTCTGCGAGTGGAAGGACTCCTTTCCCCCCTCTTGCCTCTCTGGACGGCCCCTCTCGGCGCGAGTGGGCCGGGAAGGTTGACCATCCCCCTTCCCCCTTTTCTTCTTTTTTCTTTTTATGCAATGAATCTTCTTGAAACACCCCTTCTTTTCCAAGGGAAATAGTCTTTTCTGATTAATCAACCTCTGCTGCCCATATCCAGTACTAAAACGAAAACAAAAACCCTTGTCTGCGGAGGGCCATAGAATGCCGAGTCCCCTTTCCTCTTTCTCCTCCAACCACCGAGTGATCCTACAGCCCTGCCAGCCTGATGGGAGCCTGGTCAGCGGGTCTGCTCGGGGTCTCCTCTCCTCTTTCTCCTCCAACCACCGAGTGAGCCTACAGCCCTGCCAGCTTGATGGGAGCCTGGTCAGCGGGTCTGCTCGGGGTCTCCTCTCCTCTTTCTCCTCCAACCACCGAGTGAGCCTACAACCCTGCCAGCTTGATGGGAGCCTGGTCAGCGGGTCTGCTCGGGGTCTCCTCTCCTCTTTCTCCTCCAACCACCGAGTGAGCCTACAGCCCTGCCAGCTTGATGGGAGCCTGGTCAGCGGGTCTGCTCGGGGTCTCCTCTCCTCTTTCTCCTCCAACCACCGAGTGAGCCTACAACCCTGCCAGCTTGATGGGAGCCTGGTCAGCGGGTCTGCTCAGGGTCTCCTCTCCTCCAACCACCGAGTGAGCCTACAGCCCTGCCAGCTTGATGGGAGCCTGGTCAGCGGGTCTGCTTGGGGTCTCCTCTCCTCTTTCTCCTCCAACCACCGAGTGAGCCTACAGCCCTGCCAGCTTGATGGGAGCCTGGTCAGCGGGTCTGCTCGGGGTCTCCTCTCCTCTTTCTCCTCCAACCACCGAGTGAGCCTACAGCCCTGCCAGCTTGATGGGAGCCTGGTCAGCGGGTCTGCTCGGGGTCTCCACTCCTCTTTCTCCTCCAACCACCGAGTGAGCCTACAGCCCTGCCAGCTTGATGGGAGCCTGGTCAGCGGGTCTGCTCGGGGTCTCCTCTCCTCTTTCTCCTCCAACCACCGAGTGAGCCTATAGCCCAGCCAGCTTGATGGGAGCCTGGTCAGCGGGTCTGCTCGGGGTCTCCTCTCCTTGCTTCTGAAGAAGAACGCCCTGAGGTGTAGTGTTAGGAAATCATGGCACATTCAAAAGGGAGGATCATTAACAATATGCTCAAATAAATTCAGAAGAAATTTATCATTACGGATAGAAACGTTTCAGATCATCGCCACTGCGGGCGCAATCTAGAGGTATCCTGTCCACATCTTGGAGGTGATACCCCCTGACTTCAAGACTTCTTTTATTATGAAAGGACCCTCCCAATTGGGGTTAAGCTTCCCCACCGAGGCTCCCCTTCCTGCGGCATCTACCTTCTTGAGGACCAAATCTCCCTTTTGGAACTGCTTGATTCGGATGTGTTTATCAAAATACCGGGACATCCGGCGCTTGACCTCCTCTTTCCGGATCGCTGCTAGCTCCCTGAGCTCTTCCACGAGGTCGAGAGAAAGCCTCTGCTCCTCTCCATTGTCGGTCTGCCACCTTTCATCCCCCTCTCTTGCTGCTGTGATCCTGGGAGATTCCACCTCAAATTCCACAGGTATGACGGCCTCAGAGCCATGAGAGAGCTTGAAAGGCGTCTCTCCTGTGGTCGTATTCGGTGTAGTTCGCAGAGCCCACAGAACGGAGGGGAGTTGCTCCACCCAGCTTCCCCTCAAGTTCTCCACTTTCTTCTTCAGGAGGTTCACTATGATCTTGTTTGCTGCTTCTACCTGCCCGTTGCTTCGTGGGTGATGAACCGAGGCGAACCGAAGGTCTATGCCGAGCTGTACACAAAAATCCACAAACTCCTGACTAGCGAATTGTGGCCCGTTGTCGGTGACTATGGCTAAAGGGAGCCCGTGCTGGCAAATAATCTCTCCCCGTACAAAATTCTTTACCACTCGTGAGGTCACCTTCGCCAAAGCCTTTACTTCCAGCCATTTTGAAAAGTAATCTATCATGACCAGTAGGAACCTCCTCTGACCACTAGCTTGAGGAAACGGTCCTACCAGATCTAGCCCCCATATGGCGAAGGGCCAAGGGGAGGTGATCGTTCGCAGCCTCTGCGCCGGAAGGAGCTGCAAGGGAGCAAACTCCTGACACTTTCTACACCTTTTAGCGAGCTCCTCCGCGTCTCTTCGCAGGGTAGGCCAAAAATAACCTTGCCTCAGTACCCTCCCCTCCAAGGTTCGACTCCCCGAGTGGCCCCGCACTCCCCCGATTGGACTTCTTCCAGCACCCTCGGTGCTTCTTTCTCGGATACACACCGGGCTAACAATCCGGACAACGTTTTTCGGTAGAGTACTCCCTCTTTCATTAAATAGTAAGCCGACTTGTATCTAATCCGCTTTCTCTCGAGATCCCCCTCGGGTAGTCGCCCTGACGCTAAGAAGGTCACAAAAGGATCCATCCAAGACACCTCCTGGTCGATCTCCATTACTTCCCCCTCTTCTATGGAGGGCTTGAAGAGCTCGGTCATGGTCCCCCCGGCCTGAGGACCGTGCTTCGCGAGCAGATCTGCCCGGGCACTCTCTTCTCGAGGAACATGCTGGATGGAGAAGCTATGGAACTGTCCAACAATACTTCTTATCTTTACAAGGTATAACTGGAGGGTCGGCTCCCTCACCTCGAACTCCCCGCTGATGTGTCTTGCCACCACCAAGGAATCCGTGAAGACCCTGATATCCTGTATACCCAACTCTCTGGCCAGCCGAAGCCCGGCAATGATTGCTTCGTACTCTGCTTGATTGTTTGTGAGGGCGAAGTGTATCTTCAAAGCTTGCTCAATCCTAGTTCCCTCGGGACTCGTCAAGATGACCCCTCCCCCGAAAGAATTCCTACCAGAAGCTCCATCTACAAGCATTTCCCAAGCTACTACGGGAGATCCCTCCATCTCTTCGGCCTCCAACGCATAGTCCGCCAAGAAATCCGCCACCACCTGTGCCTTAATAGCTTCTCGAGGAACATAAGAGAGGTCGAATTCACTGAGCTCTATCGACCACTTGGCCAATCTCCCCGAGTGCTCGGCCCCCTCGAGGATGGGGCGAAGGGGGTGATCCGTCACAACCTGAATGGCATGAGCTTGGAAATACGGTATGAGCTTCCGGGCCGACACAATGAGAGCGAAGGCCAACTTTTCTAGGATGGGATATTTCAACTCGGCCTTTTTGAGGACCCTGCTTACATAATAAATAGGGAATTGCTTCTTTCCTTCCTCTCGGACGAGGACCGAGCTAACCGCCCCCGTCCCTACCCCCAAATAGAAGAACAAACTCTCCCCTTCCCTCGGCCCTTGAAGTAGCGGTGTCTGGGTAAGATGCTGCTTTAGAGCCGTGAAGGCCTTTTCACACTCGAGGGTCCATTCGAACTCCTTCCCACCCCTTAGAGTTCGAAAGAAAGAAGAGCACCTCTCTCCCGCTCTGGAGAGGAACCTGCTCAATCCTGCCAGCTTGTCAGTAAGATGCTGGACCTCTTTGACATTCCTAGGAGATCCCAGCTCTAGTATTGCCCTCACCTTGTCAGGATTGGGCTCCACCCCTTCAGGGGTAAGGAGATGTCCCAAAAACTTCCCCCGGCTGGCCCCGAACACACACTTCAGGGGGTTAAGCCTCATCTTATATTTCCTTACGGTTGCAAAAGTCTCCTGCAGGTCTAGGACATGAGACCCAAGATCCCGACTCTTCACCATCAAGTCATCCACATAGACCTCAAGGTTCTGCCCCTTCTGCTCCCGAAAAATCCGGTCCATCATCCTTTGATAGGTTGCTCCCGCGTTTTTTAGCCCAAAGGGCATCATGTTATAGCTGAAGCACCCATCCTCCGTGACGAAGGTGACATCCTTGACGTCCGGAGGGTGCATGCGTATCTGATGGTACCCTGAAAAAGCATCTAAAAAACTCATTAGTGAGAAACCGACGGCTGAGTCAACCAGCGCGTCGATCCGAGGCAGGGGGTAACAATCCTTAGGGCAAGCTTTATTTAAGAGAGAGAAATCGATACACATCCTCCACTTCCCTTCCCCCTTTTTTACCATTACAGCATTGCTCACCCATCCCGGATACCTATTGGCCGATATGAATCCCGCCCGGAGCAGCTTCTCTACCTCCTCTCTGATAGGCCCGACCATCTTGGAGGCAATGGCTCTCTTCTTCTGTTGAATGGGGCGGACCTTGGGGTCGAGGTTAAGACGATGGCACGCCACGTACGCGTCGATCCCTGGCATGTCCGCTGCGCTCCAGGCGAAGATATCAACGTTCTCTTGTACACACCTCCGGATCTTTTCCTGGTCCTGGGGAGTGAGTTCTCCGTTGATCTTTACCTTCTCTTTTCTCCCGTCTCTGGTGAGGATCTCGACCTCCAGAACTTCCACCGCCGCCCTCAACCTTGAGGGTTCTTCTTCCTCCTGCTCTCTCAGCTCTTCCTCTGGATCCTTTGACCCGTACTCAACTCCTGAGCCTTCCACAGCTGCCACCCTCACCTGGACCTTTCCTCCCTCTCCTCTCTCCAACTCCTCTCCTTCAGCCATCTCCTTCTCCGCTACAAGACTTCCCTCCACTCCTGCTCCTGCTCTCCCCAACTCTTCTCTCTCCATCCTTGCTCCCAGCTCCTCTGCATCTCCCATCCAGGAGATGGTGTTGACCGCCGTTACATAGCACTCCCGAGCCGCCTTCGGATCCCCTCTCACCCTGATCTGGGTTCCCCCAGAATTGAGCTTCAAGCACTGATGGAAAGAAGACGGAACACATCTAAAGGAGCTGATAAGAGGGCGCCCAAAGATCGCATTGTAACTGCTGGGAGCGTCCACTATCACGAAACGACAATTCCTGGACAGTCCTCCCAGGGTCACTTGAAGTCCTACAACCCCCTCAACCTCTTTTCTCTCTCCCGAGAAACCAAACAATGGCCCATCCGCCGCCAACACCCTTCGAGCCTCCACCCTCATCTCATTGAAAGCCTTCTTGAAGATTACATTGACAGAACTCCCGTTGTCCACCAAAATACGGGATACCGTGAAGTTCTCAATGGCAGTCCTGATCACCAACGCGTCGCAAAAGGGGTCCTCGTGATCAGGTAGGTCTCTTCTGGAAAACGTGATTTTCTCATCCGGGGGTGGGGTTTGCGACGTCGAGGCAACGCTCCGACGATACATAGTGTGAAGACTGGCCTTACGGGTGGCCTCGATCCCCACCCCCCATGAATCACCCCAATCCCTCCTCGATCTCCTGTATCTGACCGGTCCACACACCGATCTTCCTCCACCGCTCCCAGCACCTCCACTATCCGCACTGCCTGTTGTCGGTCTTCTCCTCCTCTCCCTCTCTTCAACTCCAAGAACTCGGGACATGTTGCCGTCGTGTGACCCTCCTCCTCATGGAAGTCACAATAGGGCAAAACTCCCTCTCCTCGCCTCTCGTCTGGGGGATTCCTCCTCCTCCCCACTCATGCTCTCCCACGGTCTCTTCCTCTTCCTCTCCCTCTGCCTATGGTCATAGCTTGCTGAGGTGGGGGTGGGAGCGGCCTCGGACCATGCCCCCATCCTAGCGGATGAAACCTTCCTGGACCTGGATAAAAGTTTCTTCCCCCCTGCGGAGGACCCCTTCCAGGCCCCTGAACCGGGCCTCCCGGCTGCCTCCATCCCAACTCCGGGTGCGCGGGCCCTCTTAGTTCCTCTCTTCTCCTTCCTTCTGGCTGCCTTGCCCCTCCTGGCTCCCTCTGCTCTACTTCCGTCAACCTTGCCAGCTTCCTTGCAAATGCTGGGTTTGCCGCCTCCATGGCTATTTCTTTTGCGGCCTTCTCCATCAACCCCTCGAAGGACAACGACGCCTTCCTGGTGAGGCTCATCTTGAAGAAACCTTCCCTCAGCCCTACGGTGAAGGCCATCTGGAGGGCAAAACCAGGCACTTCCTGGATGCCTAGCATCTCCTCCTGGAAACGGTCCACGTATTGAGCCAAGGACTTGTCCGCCTTTTGCTTGATCAGGAAGATGGACTCCGGGTTCCTCTTCCTCTTCTTAGAGGTCGAGAAACGCAGCTGGAAACTTCTACTCAGGTCTTCGAAGCAATATATGGAACCAGTAGGGAGTTGATGGAACCACTCCCTAGCCTTGTCCTTCAAAGTGATAGTGAAGAGACGGCACTTGAAGGCGTCAGTCGTAGGTCTGATGGACACTGCGTCTTCAAACCACTGCAAGTGTTGGAGGGGGTCATCCTTCCCTACGTAGTAGCTCATCTCCGGCTCGCGGAACCCTTCTGGAACGGGTGCCGAGAGGACCAACTCACAGAAAGGAGATCCTCTCGCCGGTGGTCTCGCCAGATCCACTCGCGCCACTAGCTCCGCCGGCGCGACGACACTCGCCGGACTGGGGAAGAGCTCCCTTCCTTCCACCTCTCGTCGAGGTCCTTCTGCCACTATTTCTTTTCCCGGCCGCCTCCCGGGTGCATCTTCACCTACCCTTGCCGAGTCGCCCCCTCCCCTGGGCGCGAGGTCCGGCACCTGAGGTGGGGGAGTCTCGCACTCGCCTTTCTGTGCGAGTTGCTTCAGCATGTCCATGATCCCTCCGATGGATGACATGAACTCTGCCCTCCCGACATATCCCTCTAGCCTTGGGGACCCTTCGTCTTCTCCTCCCGCATCTCCCGCCATGAGGTAACCCTTCGCTCTTCCGCACAAGCTGCGGTTCCACGCTCACCGCACCAAAAATGTTGAAACCAACAAAGTCGGCTCCACCTAAAGCTCGGAACTACAGGGGCAGCTCGTGCTTACTTCCTTGGGATCACGCTCAAGGCGAAGAACTAGACCGGGAGCTTCCGTGAGGAGGTCCCACCTCTTACCCGGAAGAGACTAACGACAGCTCTTCCCCTCCCTAGCCAATACTGAGTTAGGTGCCTTAAAAGAGAGAGGAGTCAAGAAAGCTTGCTTTTCTAAGGCACCTTACCGGTCTATTGATAGGCCTTTGAACTAGGACTGCAAATAACTAAACTAATCCATCCTGAAATTACCGGAATGCCCCCGGCTAGGTCTGCCAATAGCCGAACTCCGCTATCCTAAAAGGCTAATTGCAGACCACCCAGGGTAAAAGAGTAAAAATACCCCTGGGACCCAAAAGGTGGGCCTGGCCCCTCTCTCCGGATACCTCTTGCTAGGGTCCTCTCGCCAGGCTGGAGCCTCTCACCTGGGCCCTCTCGCCTCGCCCGGAGCCTCTCGCCTGGGCCCTCACCCTTGCCCGGAGCCTCTCGCCCGGGCCCTCACGCTCGCCCGGAGCCTCTCGCCTGGGCCCACTCGCTGGGGCACTTTCTCTCGCCTGGGCCCTCCCGCCAGGCTGCGAGCCCGAGGTTGTACAGTTACGGTAGTTATGCGTCTATTCGCACATAGAAACCACCCATAATATTACTTTTAGCATAGTTTGGAATATACATTATTCGAATATTATTTACTAAATGCAAGCCATTTATTTAATTAATGACACACCCCCACTAGCCATGGTGGTTAGTGGGTGGTTATCCATGAAATGGATGTTGGAGATCACGACAAAATGTTCGGACGGCAGGGAAGGGATGCCATGCACGGGCGGCCACCTTGACCACAGACGGCCGTCGACGAAGGAGGACCGCAGCCGCGGGAGGAGGCCATGTGGAGGGGCGGCTGGATGCGGCCTCCCTTTGCAAGCGGCGCCCCACGGGCGGGAGGTGACCGCAAGGAGGGCCGGTCGGGGTGCGGCCGCCCCATGTGGGCTGCATCCCGCGGCTGCCCCTTGCGGGAGGCGCCACGTGGCCGCCTCATGCGGGCAGCCGCCACTTGCGGAGGCGCCCCACGGCTAGGAGGCGGCCACAAGTAGGGGCGATCTCCCCTTGCGGGCGACGCCCGCGACCAGGAGGCGTTCTTGGAGTAGGCCGGTCGCAAAGCGGCCGCCCCTTGCGACGGAGTACATAGTGGTCGCGATGGCCAGACGCGGGCAGCTCGGCGCTGGCGGTGGCGGCACCGGTGGCCAGTCGTTGTGGTGCCTTGGATGGTGCACGTATTGGGATCGGTGTGTGGGGGATCGCGTGTGGCGAATTCGTGTGCGACAGTCAAACCCATGATCCCATTAATTTAGTGGGGGATCATGGGGAGTGGGCTATTTGCACCCCAATCCTTTATAAAAATTATGACGGTCTCATCACATGCCCCCAAAAATCGCATTGCTAGAACCGAAGCAAGAGAAGAGCGAGGATTTTCCTGTGCCTTCACTTACGGTGATTATGATGGTGGTGAACAAAAAGGTGTTAGCGGGAGCGACGGGTGATGAAGCCCATGCCAAGGTATGCTGTCAATTTTTGGAACAAGGATATGTGTTCAGTGATGTCTTTGGATAGAGGCGAAGATGTGTCGAGGCGCGACGGCGGAGGTGCGCAGAGAAGGAGCCACACGGGGAGCGGAACTGCGTGGGCGATGCAGCGCGCAGTGTCACGAGTGCGGCGGCAGACGCGCGCCCATAGCAGCGCTCTCACACCCGTGTGTGGGCACCCGCGCACCCACTTAGGCGAGCGTATACACCCGCACACACACTTGGGCGCGTGCGTGCGGTGCTGCGTGTGTACTCTGGCGCACGTAACAGAGTGCGTGTGCGCAGGTGCGTGCCTATGGCTCTTTCGGGCGCGTGTTTGTGATTAGGTTACAGATGCCCATGTGTGGGGGCTCTTTTGAGCACCCAAGGAGCAATTTTCATGTCGTTGGAATGATGTTATCCTTGTCATGAGTGTAATTTTTTTTTTGCCTTGATTTTAGGTCTCGAAGCACAACGCTTAAGCTCGCCTGATCAGATTGCGCTCCACACTTACCAGAGAGCAAATTACAATTTGGAAAAAAAGATATGGGTTACCTGCCGATTTTGAAGTGAGGAGCCTAACACCACTCTTTATACCCATCTGCGCTGCATAAAGGAGGTCGGGGAATCGAGGTCGGACATGCGCAATGCCTTGCTGACCTAACAACCCTCCACGCGACTAGTTTAAGGTTAGGTCGGGAATGCCCGATGTTGGGTTGTGCCGCACGCGGCGCGTGGAGAGGGGTTGGGACGCGGTGGATTGCAGTCCGGCTGGGGGAGGCCCGGTACTCCGCTTGAGTGGGCTTGCCCCCTTTCAATAGTCCTCATTACTGAAAATCTTCTTCTATATATAAATGTAGTGACTGTCATGCTTAATGAGTTGATTACGACTAATTACATAATTTCTCTATGCTTAATTAATTAAGTAATTAGTGGCGATGATCATGTCTTCTGCCATTGTGAAAAAGAGATAAATAAAGGAAAACTTTATTGCTCCAAAAAGATAATCATTACATATGTATGCCCCCATATTTATAGAAAATGGGAAAGATGAGACAATACAATAAACGATGTGGGACTAAATACAAGTCGCGTGGGCTGAGCGGTTTGATATAGTCAAACCGCCTTACTATACAGAATACATAAACAACAACCTCTGAACCCTTGCGGCGGTTAACACCAAGACAGCAGCTGCGGCTACCTACAGACCGCTGCGGCTACCTCCAGACTGCTGCGGCTACCTCCAGTCCGCTGCTGCGGCTCTCTCCAGATTAGCTACGGCTACTTCCAGAATGCTGCGGATAACATCTAGTCCGCTGCTGTAGCTATCTCCAAATCAGCTGCGGCTACCTCCAGACCGCTGCGACTAACATCCAGACCGTTGGTTGCGACTAATCTCAAGACCGATGTTGCGGCTAATGGACAGACCGCTGCTGCGGTTAATCACCAGATTGTTGCTGGTCTAACAGCCAGACTGCTGCTGCGGTTAACAGCCAGACCGCTATCGCGGCTAATTTCCAGACCGCTGATGCGGTTAATCACGGGGTCGTTGTTGCGACTATCCTCAGACCGCCACTGCTACTCTTGACCGCTAGCTGAGATCCACCATCAGACCGCTTAGCTAAACTTCCAGACCACTGAGAGAATCAGACCGCTGTGGCTAGACATAAACTGCCTGACTATACAGAATACATAAACAACAACCTCCGAACCCCTGCAGCGGTTAACACCAAGACCGCAGCTACGGCTACTTACAGACCGCTGCGGCTACCTCCAGACTGCTGCGGCTACCTCCAATCCGCTGCTGCGGCTCTCTCCAGATTAGCTACGGGTACTTCCAGAATGCTGCGGATAACATCCAGTCCGCTGTTGTGGCTATCTCAAGATCAGCTGCGGCTACCTCCAGACCGCTGCGACTAACATCCAGACCGTTGGTTGCGACTAATCTCCAGACCGATGTTGAGGCTAATGGACAGACCGCTGCTGCGGTTAATCACCAGATCGCTGCTGGTCTAACAGCTAGACTGCTGCTGCGGTTAACAGCCAGACCGCTGTCGCGGCTAATTTCCAGACCGCTGATGCAGTTAATCACCAGGTCGTTGTTGCGACTATCCTCAGACCGCCACTTCTACTCCTGACCGCTAGCTGAGATCCACCACTAGACCGCTGAGCTAAACTTCCAGACCACTGAGAGAATCAGACCGCTGCGGCTAGACATAAACCGTCTGGTCTCCTCATGCTCCAACACTCATCCTCAAGAGGGAGCATGTATATCTATCATGCTCAGCTTGCTACAAAACTCCCCAAAAGGAGTAACTGACTTGGTGAAGAAATCAACCAATTTTCTCTCTGAGGTAACAAATGGAGTGCAGATCTGATTCTTCAAAATCTCCTTTCTAATGAAGTAGTAATCAACCTCGATATGCTTCGTCCTTTCATAAAAGACAGGATTCCTTGAAATATATATGGTTGCCTTATTATCACAGAACATTGACAGATGATGATCATAAACCTCTCCAAAATCAAGCATAAGTGTTTGTAACCACTTCAACTCGCAAGTAGTCAGAGTAATGCTTCTATACTCGGCTTCTACACTTGACCTGAAGACAACAGCTTGTTTCTTTCTCTTCCAGCTGACCAAATTTCCTCCAACAAAAGTATAGAACTCTGATGTAGACTTCCTGCCTTCCTTATCATCTCCATAGCTAGCATCAGAGTATGTATCAGCAACCTTCAAATGTCCCCTTTTTTGAAACAGAAGTTCTTTTCCTGGAGCACCCTTCACATACTCTAGAATTGTCATTGCCAACTGAAGATGACACTCCTTAGGAGCTTGCATAAACTGGCTCACTCTTCCTACTGCATAACAAATATCTGGTCTTGTGACTGTCAGATAAATGAGTTTCCCCACAAGCCGTTTGTACTTGGTGACATCTTTAAGAAGAGGTGTCCTTACTCCAACACTTGTCATCTCCAACAGACATCGGAGACCGTGTCGGCTTAGCCCCAAGAAGACATGTCTCTTTTAAGAAATCCAAGACATACTTCAGCTGTGATAGAACAATAGACCTTGATTTTCTGGATATTTCAATTCCCAAGAAATATTTCGGAAAACCCATATCTTTAGTAACAAAATGTTGAAGAAGATGCTTCTTTATCATATTCACACCTTCTATATCATCTCCTGCAAGAAGAATATCATCCACATGAACTGCAATAATAACACAACCAGACGATGTTTTGCGAATGAACAAGGAGTGATCTGTAGTACTTCAAGCAAATCCAATCATAGAAATAACTTTGTTGAACTTGTCAAACCAGACCCTGGGACTTTGCTTAAGACCATAGATCGTATTTCGCAGTTTACAGATCTGAGACTCCCCCTGAGCAACATACCCAGGAGGTTGCTCCATATACGCAGTTTCCTACAAATCTCCATAAAGAAAGGCATTCTTCATATCCAACTGAGACATTTCCTAGTCTCTGTTGACAGCCTCCAAAAAGATAACACGGATTGTAGTAACCTAGCCACAGGAGAGAAGGTATTAAAGAAAACTACACCATAGATCTGCATAAAACCTTTGGTGACAAGCCTAGCCTTGTAACGATCAATAGAACAATCAGGGAGAAACTTGATGACAAAGACCTAGTGACAGCCAACCACATCAGCTCATGGGGGAGTAGGAACAAGAGTTCAAGTACCTCGTTCAATAGGAGTGTGCCTCTCTTCATCCATAACAGTCTTCCAATGAGAAATAACAAGAGCATCTTGATACGAGGATGGAACCACATTTGCTGAGAGGGCAAGAGCAAAGCTCCTAGATAAAGATAAGAGACAATAGCCTAAAGCGGATGTTGAGTGCAGGAACGAACGCCTTTCTAAAGATCGATCGGAAGATCCAGATCTATCCTGTCTACTGCATCAGCCCTATCCAAAGAAGAGACTATTTGCCTGGGAGCTGGTGGCAGCGGCTCAGGAGAAGAATCAGGGACAGTAGAAGAATCAGAAGTAAAAGGAGGAGAAAGAAGGGCCGACGCAGGAAGAGGTGCCGATACATTTGGAACAGAAGAAGAATCATCAGAAGCAAGAAGAAGAGAGAGAGAAGAAAATAATTGAGCATCCTCCAAGAAAGTAACATCTGCCAAGACATAATGTCTCCAAAGAACAGGATCAAACACCGATATCCTTTCTGTGTCGGATAATAGCCTAAAAAGACGCACTTGATCGAACGAGGAGAAAGTTTATCACGTCCAGAAGCAGGAGAATGGACAAACGCAGTGCATCCAAAGACACGAGGAGGTAACGGAAACGGCGTCCCATCAGGATAAAGAATAGAAAAAGGAGTCTTGCCATTGAGAACCGAAGACGGAACTCGATTAATAAGAAAACAGGCAAGAAGAACCACATGAACCCAATAAGATCGGGGAACATGCATATGAGTGAGAAGACTACGAGCCAAATCCAGAAGATGGCGATTTTTAGATTCAGCATCGCAATTTTGTTGTGAAGTGTAAAGGAAAGTAATTTGATGGACAATGTCATGATCCAAACAAAACGATGTAAACTGATAACTAAGATATTCCTTAGCATTATCAGTGCGAAGAGTTTTAATAGGGGTATCAAATTGTGTACGAATTTCATTATAAAAAGCAGAAAAAACTGAATAAATCTCAGATCATTCTTATAACAAATACAATCATGTACAATGAGAAAAATCATCTATGAATGTAACAAAATACAAACTACCCCTACTAATAGTTTGAAGGGGAGCAGAACCCCAAATATCTGAATGAACCAGGTCAAAGGGACAAGAAGAACTGCGGCCATGCTTAGCAGGAAATGTAGACTAACAAGCTTCACACTCAAGAGAAGGGTCACCGCGAGGAAGATCAGGCGTAAGCTGATAAAGAATCCGAGGAGGAGGATGCCCAAGGCGAAGATTCCACTGAAGGAGAGTAGAAGATGCAGAAAATATAGAAGCAGTATCAAGATAGAACAAGCCGTCACTCTCATTCCCAGTAGCAATCATCTCCTTTGAATGAGGAATCTGAAAAACACAAGTAGAGGCAGTAAAAATAGCTTCACAATTCAACTGTTTGCAAATAGCAGTAACAGAAAGAAGGTTGCATGAAAAATTTTGGACATAAAGAGTGTCCTGCAGATGAAGAGAGTGAGTAACGTGCACGGTGCCAAAATAACAAACCGGAGATGGAGAACCATACACAATAAGGATCGGAGGTAACCGGTTACTCTTGTCAAGATAAGAGAAAAGACGAGCATTGCTTGTCATATGATTAGTAACACTAGAATCAATGAGCCACCTACCCGTCATAGCCAACTGAGCAGCACCAGAAGTAGCTAGATAAGAAGTAGACTACTTGGAGGAATCAGCCGATGATGGACGAAGATGAGTATGTTTGGTCCAACAACGATCAACCAAGTGACCAAGTCGGCCACAAAGAGAACATAGATGCTTAGAATAACCATGATCACCACTACGGTCACCAGTATGGCCTCCACGGCCACTAGAAGAGTCAT
Organism: Platanthera zijinensis; assembly: GCA_039513925.1. Classification (NCBI taxonomy): domain Eukaryota; kingdom Viridiplantae; phylum Streptophyta; class Magnoliopsida; order Asparagales; family Orchidaceae; genus Platanthera; species Platanthera zijinensis. The sequence continues at coordinate 55,143,241 of CM077084.1, read as the reverse complement.
GATGAGCAGGATGAGCAACAAGATCAGGAGACTGAGATGGAAGCAACGAACGCTGAAGAAGAGTAGTAACAGCAGAAATTCTGGCAGCAGTAACATCAAGAGTAAGAGTATCCGCATCTCCAAGAATTTGTTGACGGATCATATCATAAGAGTCTGGTAGGCGAAAAAGATAGCAAACAACAAGAAGCTCCTGAAAATGCTTGTGTTGCTCAGCTAGATCAGCAGAAAAAGGTCTATGCTGAAGAAGTTCAGCATCAAGATCCTAAACCTCCTGATAGGCAGAAGCTGGATTCATGACTGGTCGGGCAAAGAGATCAGCATACAGAGTATAAAAGCGCGAAGTTTGGGATCCCTTTGAATATAAAGCGGCAAGATGATTCCAGGTAGCCTTGACCGTTAAATCATGACGGATGATAGGAAGGCACTTATCAGACAAATTATTAGCAAACCAAGTACGCACCAAGGAATCAGAAGCATCCCAATCATCAAAAGCAACAATGCTAGAAGAAGGGGGATCATCAGTCAAATGATGACGCTTGCGCTGAGAACGCAATAGAAAAATTAAGGACACACTCCAGTCAGGGTAATTGAGACATGTCAGCTTCGAAGCAGTTCCCAGGTTACCAGAAGCAGAGAAAAAAGTAGTAGAAAGAGAAGAAGGGACAGATGTAGTAGAAAAAGAAGATACCATGTGAACACAAGTCGCAAAGCAACCCGCGCGAACATAAGTCGCAAAGAAAACAACGGGACTAGAACAGAAGTCATGCGAACAGAACCGGCAAGGGAGGGTAGGGAAGGAAACCGCGCAGACAGAAAAAAGCCGTGCGAACAGGAGCAAAGGACCGATTGGCTTTGATATCATGTGAAAAAGAGCTAAATAAAGGAAAATTTTATTTCTCCAAAAAAATAATAATTACATAGGTATGCCCCCTTATTTATAGAAAACGGGGGAGATGAGAGAATACAACAAACGATGTGAGACTAAATACTAGCCGCGCGGGCTGAGCGGTTTGACATAGTCAAACCGCCTGACTATATAGAATACATAAACAACAACCTCTGAACCCTTGCAGCGGCTAACACCAAGATCGCAGCTGAGGCTACCTCCAGACCGCTGCGGCTACCTCCAGACCGCTGCGGATACCTCCAGTCCGCTGCTGCGGCTCTCTCCAGATCAGCTTTGGCTACTTCCAGACCGTTACAGCTAACATCCAGTCCGCTGTTGCGGCTATCTCCAGACCAGTTGCGGCTATCTCCAGACCAGTTGCGGCTACCTCTAGACCGCTGCGGCTAACATCCAGACCGCTGCTGCGGCTAATCTCCAGACCGCTGTTGCGGCTAATGGCCAGACCGCTGCTGCGGTTAATCAGCAGATCGTTGCTGGGCTAACAGCCAGACCGCTGCTGCGGTTAACAGCCAGATCGCTGTTGCGGGTAATTGCCAGACCGCTGCTGCGGTTAATCACTAGGTCGCTGATGTGACTATCCCTCAGACCGCCATTGCTGCTCCTGACCGCTAGCTGAGATCCACCACCAAACCGCTGAGCCAAACCGTCGGACCGCTGAGAGAATCAGACCTCTGTGGCTAGACATAAACCACCCGGTCTCCTCATGCTCCAACAGCCATGAATGGACTCTTAAATTCTACAGTGAATTTATAGGCCTAACGTCCATTCTAAGAAAAAAATTTGGGCTGAATGAGATGGCTTATTGTTATGGCAACTAGTCTCCTTGTTGACTCGAGCTTATAACGAGGAGGCTTTTTGAGCTTATATCATTTATGTGTTAATTATATTTCTCAAATCCTAACCCAAAGACGGTGTTGGCACTGATCTCGAAGTTAGAAATTATAACGTGTAGGCCGTTAGAGCTTATAACGGGATACTTTTGGTATTTTGTAAATATAATGAGTCTCCACCCACTTTTTGTAAATGTCTCTATTCCTGATTTAGCGAAAAACAGACTGCTGTTGTCAGTGAACGGAACTCATTTTGAGGTGAATCACGTAAATCTGCGTCTTCTGTATTTTTCATTTTTATTTGTTTTGATCACTCTACTCTTGTTTCAACACTCTGCAACCCAAAAATAAAATGCATTTTGATTAAATATCATTTCTTCTAGGACCTTGGGAAGTGGAGTTGATTTTTCACTCTGCAGCTAATCAAACTATTTACTATTCAGGGAAAATTACTAGATGGACAATATATAGCCGTTAAGAGACTATCAGCCAGATCAGGGCAAGGACTGGAAGAATTCAAAAATGAAATTTCTTTGATTGCCAAACTTCAGCACAGAAATCTTGTGAGGTTATTAGGCTGCTGCTTTGAAGGGGAAGAAAAATTGCTGGTTTATGAATACATGTCTAACAAAAGCTTGGATCTTTTCCTCTTTGGTATTATAATGCTGCTGATCTTTCATTCAGCAATCAAACATCACCAATTCCATGTCAATTTAATGAATTAATGCATCTCTAAGCCAAATTTTCCCCTAGCAGATCCAAATCAAAAGGCAAAACTAGATTGGGCCACTCGTTTTCAAATAATTGAAGGAATAGTGCAGGGACTTCTTTATCTTCACAAACACTCCAGGCTCACCATTATCCACAGAGACCTGAAAGCAAGCAACATCCTCTTAGATGACGATTTGAGACCAAAGATCTCGGATTTTGGCATGGCGAGAATTTTCAGTTCGAATGAATCGGAATTAAACGCCACTAATAAGGTGGTGGGTACATAGTAAGTTCAGATTAATTCAGATGATTGTAAGCTGGTGTGATCAGTTTGAAAGCATGTAATTCATCGCTTTTTGATGTTTTTATGCACATTTTCAGTGGATATATATCTCCAGAGTATGCTATGAAGGGGCACTTCTCTACAAAGTCAGATGTGTTCAGTTTTGGGGTCTTGATGCTTGAGATAATAACTGGGAAGAGGAATTCTGGATTTCATCAGCATGGAAGCTCCCTCAACCTCCTGGCATATGTAAGAATCAGGCATTCAGTATAAGGTTTGGTTTCATAATGCATTGCTGCATTCATGCTGAATGAAACAAAATCCTAATCCTACAAATGAAAATTCCATAAGACTTTTGTTGTTAACACCCTCAAATTACTTCAGCGGTCTGCGTCGTCACGTCAGAAATCCCCACGCAACGTTTCTGTGATTTGCATATAAAACTCTACTGGGGACGAGATGAAAAGTTGCGTTCTCAGCTGCTTCCTTGAATTCTTCCACAGTGAAATCGATCTGTTAGTGCCTATGGGCGTAACTCATCTTAGGATGGACTGTGTAAATCTTGTGTTTTTATGACACCTATTCACTTGTTCTTTTTTCAATTTTCGACCCAATTTCCGTAACAACCGAAGTCAACCACCCTTAAGCTTTTGATTTCAACCGAAACTTCTGCTACGAAACTGTTTATGAAAGAATGTGTGATTACATGGGCGGATTCAGAGGGGGGCCCGAGGGACACTGCCCCCCCCCCCATTATTTTTCAAAATGGTTAGTGGATTTGGATTCCTCTCATCGAGGCAATGAATTTTGACCACTTATACGTCAAAAACGGTGGTCAGATGAGAGATAAATAACTCCCATAAGATGGAAGCATTCAAATTTTTTTTCTTGGAGAGCGTTAATGTTTGGTCCCACTAGACATAGGAAAAAATATCTTGCACTCGACGCACATGAGTTGAGTGCATCGAGCTCAATCCACTACATTGCTAGATCTAAACCACTACATTGTTATTTCATTTAAAAAAACTGTGCACCCCATTATCAATATCTTGGATCCGCCACTGTACGTGAACCAAAAGTGTACCAAAATTGAGCCATATATTATGTATTTATTTCATTCACCACAAAGGGCCTGAATATTGATTAGCTCTCACTTATCATAGAACATTTTGTCTTCAAATTTCAATTTAACACAATTCCTTTTTCTCCATTAGGCATGGGAGCTGTGGAGGGAGAGGAGATGGGTGGAGCTTGCGGATGATTCATTAGGTAGAGTGTACCCATTGGATGAACTATCAAAATATGTTCATGTTGCGCTGCTGTGCGTTCAGGAACGTGCGGTGGATCGGCCCTCCACGTCGGATCTTCTTACAATGTTAATTAGTGATAATGCGCATTTATCTTATCCTAATCAACCGGCATTTTTCATGGTAGAAATGGCAGCAAGAGTCCGCAGTTCTCCCATAAGCATAAATAAGAGCCATTCTCTTAATGAGATCACAATCACAGGCATTGATGGCAGATGACAGTATTTGGTTTGCATTTTGAAAGCTTCCTCTCTATTCTCTCTTTTTTAAAAGCTTTGTTAGAATGGAAGATAAATGTATAATGTAGAAGAGCTAGTTAGTGATAATGATGAGTTCGGGGCCATTAGGGATATGGCAAATGCTATTCTGAGCTCATACTTGATCTCTTTTTTGACCTTTTAATATATAGTTTGTTGTCAAACGTATTTATTTTGATCTCTTTATTCACATTTTGCATTAAGCTTGTTGCGGGTCGCCCGAGGCGCTCTTAAACTGGTCGAAAATGAACCGTTCTAGCTTGCGAGCGGATCGAGCGCGTAAACAGTCACAAAAAATGTTGATGGCTGACAAGAGTGTTTTTATGTAGAAAAACCTAGGAAAGGAAAAAAAAATCACAGGATTGGGTCTGTGCCAACTTAATTTCACTATATCTTGGTGTTTTACAGAAGTAAGTAGAGAACTCGAGGGGGTCATGCTGTAAAAATTTACGTGAACCAAAAATGTCACATGAACACTTAACCAAACTAAGCCCAATAAACCAGAAATAACTAGAACCACAAGAGTCACAATGGAATTAATAATTTTCTTTGTAGCGTGAGACATACACTGCACGACATGATTTCGAAATGCATCTGATGGAAACAAAAAAATACAAGCAAGAGAAAAACCAGCTGACTGAACCCAGTAGCCGCCCAAGCTGCCTTTTCTCCAAGGCTATCCGCCAAGACCGCCAAGTCATCGTTAACAGCTCAAACCGCCGAAACCGCCGAACTGTCAGACCGCTTCTCTAGCCGCGCGGAATGACTGCTTATTGAAACTGAGGATAACCCTATCCGTCACTTCCAGGTCGCCTGACTGCTGAAGCTTACCACGAACTGAAACAGCTGAACTGGGAAACAACCAACACGCTGAGACCGGGCAAACTGTCTTATTGAAATATCCGCAACCCCAAGAAATAAGACTGTTGGTCGCACAAACCGTGACCTGTTGTAAACCACAAACTAATATCCGCAATTATTCTACTCTAAGCCTCTAACTAGTTATCTAGTCGCTCGGTGTTAGCCGCACAGCTTGCACAACACAAGTCAATTTTCACTTAGTCGCGCGGTTAACAAAATTCTAACTGCAAGTTCAAAACGTAAGCTGAGTTCTCACTGTTCCCGTTATATACGATGACTCGGGGACCCCTACTTATAGGTGATCAGGGGAGTGTGGTCACCACCCATAAGCGATTGGGTAACTGCCCATAATTATGTGGCTAGCAGCACCTATCCGCACATCAGTACGGACACCAAAACCATACCGTAAAGCCGGGTCACAACCAGACAATATGGCGACAAGCTGCACAACCTACGCGGTCTCCGAGAACTAGGCAACAACACAGACTTGGCACATTACCATGACCAAGTTTACAATCCCAGCTGACCATGTCTATAGACCACATGAACAGACCACAACGTGCTCTGTGGTTAACCTCCGCTATCCTCGCTAACCTCGTGCTTCCACGCAAACCAGAGAACCTGCCAACTCTGTGGACTTCGCGGTCTCCCAATCCAGACCACATGAGACGCGGTTAGCTTAACTCTAATTGCCCAATTACATCCAGGGTGCTTGATGAGACAGACCGCTAGAAGAAAACAATAGCCAAAAACCGGCTACCCGCCAACACCTAACTATGTTAACCAGCAATGGTAACTGCGATCTGTGCGGTCTGCCTTCCTCAGACCGCCCATTTACACTTCAACAATTTCAACACTCCCCTTGAAATGGGAAGTGGAAACCAGTCCGAGCAATCCTCGTAATAGCACAAACGGTCCCTTTGACAACAGCTTCGTGAAGATGTCTGCGACACTGTCCTAGCTGTAAAATCCCTCCTCCCGGGAATTGGGTACGACCGAGAAGAGATTTTATGCCCAAGATCGTTGCCTCACAATAACACCAACTCCTAGTTAGTTGCCACCACAAGACAACGACCATGTCGGAAAGCACGATCATTCACACAGCCAACGAAAGAAGGAAAAAAGTCCACATATCACAGCATAGATATATAAATATCCAAATAAAGGTTCACATGACATGAATATAATATTACAAGTAATAGAGCTTATGACCAGTACATAAATATCATAAAAAATATCACTCTTTCTCTTAACTAACAACGTAGAAGCTAAACCATATGATCATCAACCTGACGTCGGGTAGTATTAGTGGTAGTGCGCGACTCCAGCTCCTCAGATTCTAGTGTCTCAATCTCTGGCTCCGCCCGGTCGAACTGTGGTGGCGTCTCCACATGTCCCTAAAATGATATGGTCAAACGATCGTCAGTCAAACTAGACTCAGCTGTTTTGTCCCTGCCTCACCCCCGTGACTCCTAGGCACCGTGCGGGAGGAAGAAAGCGGAATACCAATAATAGCAAAATGTACAAGCATGTGATAGTGGTATATATATATATAATTCTCTAGCAGTTCTATATCAGTATGAGCAGTAAAAAAGAACAATATCTAGCATAGCATAAAAGTACAGTTAGAGGAGCTAAGTAAAACTAGTAAAATAAAGCAACTACACTACCATCACAGAAGTGTACCCTAACTTATATGAATGTCCATACAAATATATAAGTTAAGGTTTCTGAAACAGTAACTCATCATATAAAAGAGCTCATACTAATTTATATGATGAGTATCTGCAAATGCGTATGCTATGTCATGTCATGTAATGCAATGATTATGTAACTCACACACACGACTATGTGCACAGACCTTTCATGCATCCCCACTTTTTGGATGTAGCCAACTTCTCAGGTACCAATCGTCGTGGCTCACGGTAGTAGTGGAGCGGGTGTCTCCACTCTTAAGCGGGCAGACACACTACCAGGTCAGGCCTCTCGTACGCCTTAAAGCTAAAAACATAACAGCGGAGCCCCTGCATACTCTTGCTGACGACTACTAGTCTTCCATGGTCGGGTGTGCTCTTAGGGGACATAGTCTTCTAGACTTTTATATAAACATCCTACTGGTCTCCCCAAAGGTCTACACTCCGCACTAGAGTCATCGAACTTCTGTCGGTATGCCGACTGAACTAGTACCGAGTGACCCACCACATAAGCACAAACTAGGTATAACAATACCCTCCTGAGCCTCTAGCTTGCAGGACCAACTTGTCCTGATATCGACCAACAACCTGAGCCACTAGCATATAGGACCAACAAGCCCTATATCACTCCAACCCACACATGGGTGAGATCGCTATCACATTCCTTAATCTTACCAAACTACTCTTGTCTAACTTTCGGATTACTTAACGATTTATGGTTAACTTTGAACTTCCCGAGATCTACCGTGTGAAGGGCTTGCAACGGTACTAGGAACTATGATGAGCTGAAACTCATCGCTCCCTTTCTCAAGACACTTAGTAAAGTTATGCTACCCTTAATCAAATCAACTTCCATGGTTACTAAGTGTGTGACCTCTCCGAAGCTATAACTGCTGAGAACACTAATTTTCCAAAATTACTAAATGCAGACCATATGATATTGTATGTGTGTGTGAATAGAAATCCTCCAGATTCTTAACCCTATAATCTAAGATTATTTCTTTTGACCTATCATGATATCTTAGACCTAATTCCAGAGATTTATAATTTTCCTAAAATAATTAGCAATTATTATAATTTTCTCAAATGATTGCAACATGTGATTTTGAACATGAAGTATAACTTTCTATTATTAAATCAGTAAGATAAAATTATCCTAACATCATCTTGAGTAATAATGACTCTGGACCAAATTTCGCATCATTCCAATAATATTTGATATTTAATTTCTAAGTACAAAAATCTGGTCCACTAGGGCATATTACACATGAAGTACTATAAACATTCATCAAATAATTCCAGAACAATTACTGGAGATTACAAATAGTAAATAATTATTTATTCCAAAAAATTATAATTTTATAACTCATATTGAGCACAATTATCTCAATAATATAGAAAAGGCAAAAATGGTAATTATAACTGCAATCCTAAGATTCTGACTTTCAAAAATTCTAACAAATTTATTCAATATTTATAATACTAAATCATTGCTATTGGCAAGGTTTCATAATTTTTTTAGTTATTTTAGTAACCCCAATTTCACTAATACATTTGTGTAACAAAAATACTAATTAATTCATTTGTTAAGTAAATCAACCCCAAATATTCTAAAATTCATGAGCAGACGTACTTTCACTAAATAATTGTATGTGTAAAATTTCACTGGATTTGACTTAGTCAATCTTGCTAAATTCACAAGATACGCATTTTGGCTAAATGCACACCACATCACACACAATATGACAACTTGCAAGTGGGATTAACAAACCTAAAGGAGTCCAAATGACCTGAAGTTTTTAACAGGGCCTTATAACTTCCAAATGAACCTCTCACCAAAATTTGGGATTAAAATAATTATTATTCTTTAAAATTTTCAATTTATATGAAAAATCACATTTTTCTAAACCAATATGAACAAGTTGTCCAAAAATTCCCATTTTTGGACTGTAGGTGTATCTATGGTATATTCTTATATTCCCCAAATTACAAGTCAATACCCTTAGTCAATTAAAATTTATTAAGGAAATAGTGATTGTCCTATTCTAAGGACTAGTCTTACAAGAATTGCTCTACAGGGAGGTACAATGCTCCAAATGATCTGCTTTCAATTTTTAATTAAAGTACACTCACAGGGTGACCTTTTTTATGTTGGACACTTTTCATGGTTCAGCCCCTACGAGCCTCATTTTACTAGTTCAAAAAGTCCATTTCATAGGGATAAAATAACACTATTATAATAATTATAATCATAATATTTTATAACTGATCAGATCTAATGGCCCGTAGATTGTCTTCTACCTCCAGCTGGAAGCCAAGATCCACCCGACCCGGAGGGGCTTAAAACCTCATTTCCCGGCGACCTAGCCTCCTCCCCGGCCGGCCACCACCACCTCTGTTGAGGTGGTGGCTATCGCCGGGCAGCGGCTCGGCCGTCGGGGGTGGCTTTTCCGGCAAACCCAAGAGGAAGCATTTTCAAGCTTTTTCCATGGATTTCAAAGTTAGAATCGGCTCAATTGAGCTCGACCTCAAGTCCTATTGATCTAAGAAGCTAGCACAAGGGGAGAGGGGGAGAAACATGCCTGATTTCAGGCTTGGATGCGACTACTCCGGCAGGTGACCATGATTTTTTTTGTGTTTTCCGGCAAATCTCTACCGATCTCGATTCTCCCGAACGGGAGCAGGACCCCAAATATCAGAATGAACATATTCAAACGGACGAGAAGAGCTACGCCCTTATCTTGCAGGAAAAGAACGATGATGCTTGCCAAGTTGGCAAGCCTCACAATTGAGGGAGGAGTTCTACCTGTGTAAATCTAACAGGAGTTGGTAGATGAGACGAGGAGGAGGATGACCAAGTTGAAGATGTCATGGTAGAAGAGAAGCAGAGTAAGCAGTGATATTGTCGAGGAATAAGAGCTCATTGGTTTTAGTCCCAGTAACAATCTTCTACTTGGAGTGCGGATCTTGAAAAGAACAAGTAGTAGAAGTAAAGGTAACTGTGCAGTTCAATTGCTTACAAAGAGCATGAACAGAGATTAAAATGCATGGAAAATACAAGACGTAAAGTGTGTCCTCAAGCTGCAAGGTTGGAGTAACATAGTCTGTACCAGTCATGCAGACAGGAGACGGAGTACCATTCACAACAAAAATCGTAGGAGACCGGTTATATTTGTTCAAGCAAGAGAATAAACCAGAATCTTCGATCATGTGATTAGTAGCACCAGAATCAATCAACCACTTACCCTGAATAACAACATTAGCACAAGTAGAAGAGGTGGAGGCAAGAGACGTGGACTTCTTAGTGTTTTTGCTCGCAAGCGGGCAAAGATGAGGATACTTAGCCCAATAATGATTAACACGACGACCTGTCTTTCCACAATGAGAGTAGATATGACGAGACGTACCACGCCCACCAGTATGACCTCCACGACCACCAAAATTACCAAAGCAAGCCAGATGAGAAAACATGTCATTAGAGGATGGTGATGTAAGTAGAGGGCGCTGAAGAAGAGTGGTAATTGCTGCAATATGGGCAGCAGTAGTGTAACGACCCTAGTCGATACAATGTGACGATGTCACAGATCTACTCTAGGCGATGCTACCGGGCTGCAGCCCAAGCACCCCAACCCCTATCCGGTCCACCAGCGGGTTGTTGGTGGCCACAACCTCCCTTTGATGAGTCAAACTCGATAGTCAAGCGCGCACCATGAGGACTTCCCAGGAGGTCACTCATCCCAGTACTACTCCAGCCTGAGCACGCTTAACTCCATCTCAATTGGTGATGATAAGTTGGAAAACTCCATAGTTAAGCGTGCTCAGGCTGGAGTAGTACGTACTGAGATGGGTGACCTCCTGGGAAGTCCCCGTGTTGCGTGCTTGACTATCGAGTTTGACTCATCAAAGGGACGTTGTGACCACCAACAACCCGCTGGTGGACCGGAGAGGGGTTGGGGTGCTTGGGCTGCAGCCCGGTAGCGTCGCCTAGAGCGGAGCCGTGACATCGTCACGTTGTATCGGCTAGGGTCATTACAAGTAGCATCAAGAGTGGGTGAATCAGCTTCGTCAAGAATCTGTTGTCGTATCATATCATAAGACTCCAAAAGATGAAGAAGGTAACAATCAACCATAAGCACTTGGAAGTATTTTTGCTTCTCAGCTAGATCAGTAGAGAAAGGACGATGTTGAAGAATCTTAGCGCCAAGCGCTTGCACCTTTTGATAAACAACAACATGAGTCAAAGTACGGCGGACAAAAAAATCAGCATATAACGTATATATGCAGGAGGTCTGAGCACCTCTAGAATACAAAGTAGCAAGATAATTCCAAGCAACCTTAGCAGTCTCATCATGCCGAATAATAGGTAGACACTCATCAGCAAGACTATTTGCAAGTCACGTCCTAACCAAAGAATCACTGGCATCCCAGTCATCAAAAATAGCAGAGTCACGAGCTGGAGGATCATCATTGAGATGATTGTGTTTGCGTTGAGACCTTAGCAAGAACACAAACGAGACACTCCAATCTGGATAATTTGGACCAACCAACTTTGAAGCAGTGCCAAGATTCCCAGATAGAGAAGAAATAGGTGGGGCGATTTGAGCAGAGGATGCAGATAGGGTGGTAGAAGAATACTTGGTATCTGACATGAAGAAGGCGGTTAGAAAAAGAAATCGCACGAATAAGGGAAAAGAAAGCTCGTGCGGACAGAAAAAAGAGCTCGAGTGGATAGAAAAAAGAGCTCAGTTTGAGCAGAGGATGTTGGTCTCTGGTTAAGCGGCCTGGTGTTGGAGGATAGTCAGGTTCTGGCTTTTGTTCTCTTTTTCTCTAGTCTGGGTCAGCAAGCACCCTAGGATGTAACCGGGCGGTTAGCATTGGCTGACCGTGGATGTCGCGGTCTGGATTGTGAGACTGCGAAGTCTGCTTAGAGCTGACAAGTTCTCTTGCTTATGTAGCGGTAGGAGTTTAACACACAATTCGTTGTGTTCTTCTCATGCGGTCTGGAGCCAGAGGTCGTTGGTGTGTGTGGACTTGTTCTCTTTTTCTCTGATCAGGTCGCTTGGTTGTCAGGTTGTTCAAAGTCCACGCTTATTGAGGATTCTATCTGCATGTCTTTACGGCCTGACTCTTGTATACACACTCCTGTGCGGGCTGGTGGTGCTAGTGGTAGGATGAAGGACGGTTATCTTATTACTATGGGCGGTGACCACACTCTCATTGTCGCCTATAAATAGGGGTCACCAACTCGTCATATATAACATAAACAGTGAGAACTCAGCTCGCGCTTTGAACTTGCGGTTAGGTTTTTCTAACCGGGAGGCTAAATGAAGTTGACTTGTGCTGTGCAGGCTGTGCGGCTAGCACCGGATGACTAGACAACTAGTTGGGATGCTCAGTGTGAAACAATTCGCGGATAACAGTCTGTGGTATACAGCAGGTTGCGGTTTATACGGCTTGAAGTTTCTTCCTCGGGGTTGCAGATAGTTTAAGCAGTTCTCCCAATTCATCAGCGGGTGGACTAATTTCCAGTTCATCAACATTTCAATAACAGGAAGCTCGCGCGGCTTGTGTTGTGGGTTGGCGATTTGGCGGTTTCAACAGACTGTCTTGGCGGTTTGCGGGTTGGGCGGTTTCTGTCATCAGACCGTCGGTTTCACTCATGTCTGTAGTTTTTTGTTTTCATCAGGTACATTGTTAAATCATGTCTCGGAATATGTCTCGTTTTGTATAGAAGTTGATGATAATTCCATATTGACACTCTTGTGCTTCTGTTGTTGCTGATTTCTACTTGCCTTTTGTTTGGGTTGAGTGTTTTTGAGACCTTTCTCGATTTCCGTGAGAAATTTTCACATCAACCTCCTGGCATATGTAAGAATCAGGCATTCTGTATTAGTTTCATAATGTCATGCTGCATTCATGCTGAATGAAACAAAAATCATAATCCTACTAATGAAAATCCCATAAGGCTTTTGTTGTTAACACCCTCAAATAACTTCAGCAGTCCGCGTCATCACGTCAGAAGTCACAACGCAACGTTTCTAGGGTTTGCTTATAAAACTCTACTGGGGACGAGATGAAAAGTTGGGTTCTCAGCTGCTTCATTGTATTCTTCTACAGTGAAAATCGATTTGTTGGTGCCTATGGATGCAACTCATCTTAGGATGGACTGTGTAAATCTTGTGTTTTTTATGATTGCTATTCATTTGTTTTTTTTTTATTTTCGACCCAATCTCCGTAAAAACTAACAACCGAAGTCAACCACTCTTAAACATTGTTTCAAAAATGATTGAATGCAACAAGACCTGTGAGAGCCATAAACTGCATGGACTTATTTGATTTCAACCAAAACTTCTGCTCAGAAACCCATTGTGAAGGAATGTGTGAAGCAAAGGTGTACCAAAATTGAGCCATATACTATGAATTTATTTCATTCACCACAAACTGCATGAATATTGATTAGCTATCACTTATCACAGAACAGTTTGTCTTCTAATTTAAATTTAACACAATTCCTCTTTCTCCATTAGGCATGGAAGCAGTGGAAGGAGAGGAGATGGGTGGAACTTGTGGATGATTCATTAGGTAGAATGTACCCATTGGAAAAACTATCAAAATGTGTTCATGTTGCGCTGTTGTGTGTTCAGGAACGTGCAGTGGATCGGCCCTCCACATCGGATCTTCTTACTATGTTAATTATGCACATTTACCTTATCCTAATCAACCGGCATTTTTCATGGTAGAAATGGCAGCAAGAGCCCGCGGTTCTCCCATAAGCATAAATAAGAGCCATTCTCTTAATGAGATCACACTCACAGGCATTGATGCCAGATGCCAGTATCTAGTCTGCATTTTGAAGGCTTCCTCTCTATTCTCTCTCTTTTTTTTAAAGCTTTGTTAGAATGGAAAATAATTAGTGTAGAAGGAGCTAATTAGTTATAATGATACCACAATCACATATTAATAGAAAGTTGCTATTCTGAGATCATATTTGATCATTTTTTTAACCTTCCAATGAAAAGTTTAATGTCAAATTTATTTATTTTCCTTGCAAAATGCATCTTTATTCATATTTTGCATTACTACTCATTGTAAATGGTTTGATTTTTGTCTATCACGACGATATTCGACCTTTCAGAGCCATTGTAGTTTTGTTATAATTCTCGGAACTCGGTCATTGTTTAGAGAGCATCTACTTGGTTGAGTTTCAAAAAGAGATGAGGTGAAATTAATTTGGGAACTTGTGTCATATGAGGGACTATCCATACAGTTGACAGTGTGAAGCAAGAAAATAGGCTTCTTGTGATGTAAGGACAAGGGAAAAATAATAATATTTATGTAGTTCAGTTAGAAGCACCCAAGTCGGTGGCCGCATAAAGACTGGCATTTTCACTAGTTCAAAGAGGAGCATGAGATTATTGTATTTATCGCCCAAATACTCTCCATTCAGCCTTATTAAAGAAAAAGGGGAAAAATCTGAGGTGGGCTCCCTTCCCGCCAGAGAGGACGAGCTCGAGCTGCAAAGCTCCTCTCTTTCACCCCAGAGAGGACGAGTTCAAGCCGCAAATCCCCTCTCTTTCCCACTGCTGTGGAACCACACCACCACCCCAAACAAAGCCCCCTATACTTTGCGTGACCAACCTTAAACAAATTATTTTGTCTTAAAAAGTTTTTTTCCTTTAGGTCATATAAGACTAACTTACAATAACCAGAATCTACAAACTTTAACTTATAAAGTATACCAATTAATTGCAATTTCATCATCCTTTTAACACATTTGTAAGTTATTTGAATACATGATAGCTCTCATTTGTATCACCATAAATTCCTCCAAGGAATCCTCACAGTAGGTAGACATGTATACATCAACCTCCTCTTCAACTCTTCCTAAACGCAACGCGACACAACTCTTCATTGAATTTTAGGATCGTTTTGCACGGGGTGGCAATCATGAACACACCGTCATTTCTGAACGACTGACCTCACCTGAGAAATTTCATCCGCTTTTATATTCAGAATGAGTTTTTTCTTGGCGGAGGTCATAACCGTTGTGATGTCAAACACCTATTTTATGACGGCAACATTTTTCTCAAAACCCACCTGAGCAAAAACGCCGCTCCAAACAGACCCTTAACTTCTCTACCTGAGCTCCACATAGAACCGAAGTAAAACATTAAACGGTTCAGATTAAATCATATAAATCATAAGTGATGGACACTGCACACCGTTTGATTTTCATTTATGCAAATGATAGATTAAAACTTTGCCTTCTATGCCCGCCTAATGACATGCTTCTAAGAGCAGGAGGCTGCTATTAGCCCAAACTGCACCAATCTGCATCACAATTGCTTCTGCTCCAGGCTTGCTTTATCACATGCATGTCATACTCTTTTTAAAAGCAGAAAACAATGATGCACACTTATTACAAATGAGTGAAATGTGTAGGTGCTTGGATATGTCTCAGAAAGTTGTAGATTGTTCAAGATGGCATTGGCTTTTTGCACGGCAAAATCCGTTCGCAAAATAATTGGATAATCTTATCAAAATCGACCTTGAATTTAGCCAAGCCTAATTAGAATCAGGATAGCTCGAGTTTGGATCGAAATTCATATACTAAATTAAAGAAATTGGATCAAAATGTGTTCAGGTCAATGCTGACACAAGTTCTATGGGTTTTTTTCCTGGTTTTCTAGGAAGAAGATTAGAAGTGAGTTCATGCAATCTCTGAAATCCTTATAATATCTTTATTATGTAAGTAAAAAAATTTATAGTCCATATCTACATAAATTAATCGCCCCGCAGAAAATATCATTTCTATCGTTTCTTGCATCATTTTACAAAACATCATATAGCTAGACTTGGTTGAGATCATATCGAGTTCGTGGAGCTTAGAGTCTGTTTCAGATACCATCATTAGCAATTATACCTCCGATTGAAAGAAGGAAGCTGTGGTGAGAGTGTTGCGGAAACGTGAGTAGAAAGATCAAATCATTAGAAAATTAAAACTCAGAAGACAGATTTAAATGTTCACTGCAAGATGAGCTACGCACACGGGCAGCAGCAGTAAATTGTTCACTAGATCAAGAATAGAGGCGGTTACAGGGAAATGGGCAGATTTCAATTTTCTGAATATGCACAAACCCTAGAAAGAGAAGTTTATATAACACTCCGTACATTTACAAAATATCCAAAGTACCTTGATAGCATCGTTTGTGGATTAGCATTCGAGGCATATAATTAACAGAGAGCTTTAACAAACATTTAATAACACAAGCCCAAAATAGAGAAAGGCCAAAGTTCCATCAAACAACTTATATTAAACTACTACCTTTCTTTCAATACAAGTGGAAACAATGCTTTGTACAAAAATATCAGAAGCAGCTCAACAGCAACCTTCCTAGTTTCCCAGGTTGCACAAATCAATACCAAGGAAATCTTAAGAAAAAAATTTACAAGTATGGCTGGTGAAAACACAAGCATGAGAAACATAAAAGAGCTTCTCTGCAGCTAGCATGCGAAGTCCCGCCAGGTTAAATCCGCCGAGCATAACGTAAGAATTGATACTGTAAACAAAATTTGCAGCCAAAAAAGTTTATGGGTTAATTTAGCGTCTCTATTTTATATGGTCAGAGTTCAAAAATACTTCAAACTTGGTCCCCTTCAGAGCCTGGGAGACTTCATCCCAGTTTTCAATCTGATCTGATAACGGTCTGGTGTGGATCTTGACATGCTGGCTTTTGAGCTCTCTATGTGGCATTCGAAGGAAGTCGAGAACATCCACCAGTTTCTGCATAGTTACAGACATATACTGTTACCCGCTATGATGAAATTTGTTAACAGATGCAGCCATTGAATACTAATCTACTCTTTAAAATGTGGAGAAGGGGAGAAAAAGTTATACAATGTGTGTGATTTTCAGAGTAAGTAGGATGAGAAATGACTAAAATGATCTCATTATTTTTTCAATACAACCAAAATAGTGAAGGAATCATCTCAGTCATTTTTTCTATACAACCTAAAATCAATTGGTTATACAACCTAAAATAGTGAAGGAATCATCTCAGTCATTTTTTCTATACAACCTAAAATCAATTGTGGTATGTCCATGATCTATCTATATTCAGAGAAGAAGTCGATATAAATTTTCTGGTATGAGATTATATTCTCAACAAGGTCCATCTCGTATAAGGGCTTTCTTTGGCCTTAACAAGTGAACTTCTTTTCTATAACTCGGTGATACAAGATTGAGTCCTTGGGCCTAACCTGCTCTGATACCATATTATAACTTATGCATCAAACCTAAAATAAATTGGTTACAAGGAGAGGGGAGCATTATCTATATTAAGGCTCCGTTTGGCGGGGTGTTTTTGCTCGGGAGAGTTTACACAAAAACTTCACCGTCATAGAATGTATGTTTGGCATGACAACGGTTATGATTGACATGAAGAAAATAAAACTAGTTTTGAACACAAAAGTGAATGAAGTTCCTTGAACGAGATCGGGCGTTCAAAAACAACGGTTCATAACCACCGCGTTCACTACCGCTCTACTGCCATGCCAAATAGAGCCTAAGTGCTCATAAGTGAGTTTTCCAATGTAGGACTATATTCTCAACAATACATAAAACGGGTCAGTGAACAATAACAAACATACTGTTCGATTACGAATGATATCCTCGTAGTATAAGACAACATGATGGGTGTCTTCGAAGAACTGAATAGCATCTGCAGTCCATTTACTGGTATGTTCAAAGTCTGGGATAAGCTTTCTAACATCAATGGTGGGCTTGTATCTTGCAAGAATATCAGCCTGCATTCCATGAAGAAACAATATTAAGAGCATACATGAATGATTTGACGAAATTCTAGGAAAGCATTTTAATATTTCCATTGTCAGATTATAAGGAAGAAGCTATAGCAAGACCTCATGCCTCGAATGTACGTGAGCTTTATGAGTTCCATTCAGTTGCTTGGCATCCCTATCATGAGAATTCGCAAGAACTGAGACCCATCGGCGAAGAAAATTTCTTCTGAAGAGGAATATAAGAGTAACGCCTCTCTGGTTGAAATATTGAGCTATGCCTTCATGGTTCTGCATGAGACCCTGTATTTGCCCATTAAATATAAGGGGGAATAATATATATATATATATATATATATATATATATATATATATATGCAAAAAATTGTAATATTATGGCAGATTGGCAGTCCAGGCAACAACTATACTTCACCTTTTGCAAACTGCATCTATACTTTATAGTAAATGTCTAAATGAATCATTTATTCTTTTGATAGTCTGAGCTTTGGCGAACTCAGAGCCAAACTCCAAGGGTTCAAAAATAATAGATCTTTAAAAATATTTTAGTATAATCCTGATAGGAAAAAGGATCACATCAATACACAATTGAAACAATGGTAATATATATGATGTACAAAGGAAGGTGACCCTAACACCCGAGATAACTCTAAGCTATCACTACTACTCATAATATACAACATATCTAACACCCCCTGCCCTCCACAAACTCAAGAGGGATCATTCACCGAGAGTTTGGACAGTAGATAGACATGTTGGGTCCTCGTCTGCGGCTTTGTCATCAAATCTGCAATCTGTTGCTCGGAAGGAATAAAAAAAGGGGCAAGAGTGCCCCGACCATAGTGCTCACGCAGAAAGAAAGCATCCACCCCGATATGCTTGGAGAGAGAATGCTTCGCCGGGTTTAGAGTAATCATAATGGCAACAGTATTATCACAGTAGAGGGGAGTGGGATCTGGAGAAGAGACACCAAGATCCTCAAGAAACCAACGGAGCCAAATAATATCCTCAGCGGTGGTAGTCATGGCTCAAAACTCAGCCTCAGTGCTGGAACGAGAAACACCAATCTGTTTCTTGGACTTCCATGCAATAAGTGAAGAACTCAAGAACAGACAGAAACTAGTGACAGAACGACGGTTAACAAGATCACTAGCCCAGGTGGATTCGGAGTATGCACGTAGCTGTAGAGAACTACTGCTGGAGAAAAAGAGAGCACGAGAGGTCGTCGCCCGAAGATAGCGCAGGAGCTGCAGCAGATGACCATAATGCAAAGAGGTAGGCGCACTAATAAACTGACTCAGCACATGAACAACATGGATAATGTAGGGCCGAGTAATTGTGAGATGGACGAGACTCCCCACGAGGTGGCAGTATCAAGTAGGATCAGAGAGTGGAACCTCATCATCCAGACATAGCTGAAGGCAGAACTCCATAGGGGTGTCCACTATGCGAGAGTCAGAGAGAGCAGCCCGAGCAAGAGATCTGATGTGTAGTGCTGCTGAGAGAGCTGAAACCCGCGATTTGTAGAGCTGACCTCAAGACTCAAGAAGTAGGTCAGATGTCAAAGGTTAGACATCTGAAACTACTGCTGAAAGTGATATTTGACGAAGGGCACATGAGAAGGATCATCACCAGTAATAATCATATCATTCATGTACAGTAATAAAAGGATCTGACCACGAGAGGAGTGCACGAACAGAGTTGGATCAGTTGGATCAAGTGCTCGGGCGATCGGTGCAAGCCGCGATCAAAAACTCTAGCGGAAGAAGGGAATCGTGTGAAACCAGGCGCGATCAGAAACCAGTATGCGGGATCGAAAACAGTGCGACCTGCGATCTCACATGCGATCGGCGGAAGCAGTGCGATCGGCGGAAGCAGTGCGGCCTGCGATCGTCGGAAGCTGCGATCGGAACCAGTCAGAACAGTACTGGAAGCGGGATTGAAAGAAGATTGCGACCGGATCGAGCGTGAAAGATGCGCGGTCGGGAAGAGCAAGAGCAGAAGCGGCTAGGTTTTCTTTAGCTCTGATACCATGATAGGAAAAAGGATCACATCTATGCACAATTGAAACAATGGTAATATATATGATGTACAAGGGAGGGTGACCCTAACACCTGAGGTAACTCTAATCTACCACTACTACTCATAATATACAACATATCTAACAAATCTTGCGACTTAGTTATCAAATCTGCAATATGCTGCTCAGAAGGAATAAAGGAAGGAGCAAGAGTACCACGACCATATTGCTCACGTAAGAAGAAAGCATCAACCCCGATATGCTTGGAGAGTGAGTGCTTCACCAGGTTCAGAGTAATCTGAATGACATCGGTGTTATCACAGTAGAGTGGGGTGAGATCTGTAGAAGAGATACCAAGGTCCTCAAGAAGCCAATGAAGCCAATTAATGTCCTCAGCGGTGGTAGTCATGACCCGAAGCTCAGCCTCAGTGCTGAAATGAGAAACATCAGTCTGTTTCTTGGACTTCCATGTAATAAGAGAAGAACCCAGGAACAGACAGAAACCAGTGACAAAACGACGGTCAACAGGATCACTAGCCCAAGTAGCATCCGAGTAAGCGCAGAGCTGCAGAGAATTGCTGCTGGAGAAGAAAAGACCACGAGAAGTCGCTGCTTGGAGATAGCACAAGAACCGCAGCAGGTAACCATAGTGCACAGAAGTAGGCACACTAACAAACTGGCTCAACACATGAACTACATGGGCAATATCGGGACGAGTAATGGTGAGGTAGACAAGGCTCCCAAGGAGGTGGCGGTAGCGAGTGGGGGCGGAGAGTGGAACACCATCATCCGGACGAAGCTGAAGGTGAAGCTCTATAGGGGTGTCCACTGTGCAAGAGTTAGAAAGAGCAGCCCGAGCTAGGAGATCTGAAGCGTATCTCTGCTGAGAGATCTAAAAACCGTTGTCTATAGAGTTGACCTCAAGACCCAAAAAATAGCTCAGATGTCCAAGGTCGGTCATCTGAAATTGCTGCTGAAGGTGATGCTTGACAAATGCCACATGAGAAGGATCATCAGACAGACTGGCGACGAGGAGCACCATACTGAGCAGTAAAGGGCACTGGAGGACGAGCAACAGGCCGCACTGGTGCACTATAGCTCGACGAAGGCAGCATAGGAGTACTCACAAGGGAGGATTACGGGGGAAGCTCGGGAGCAGCAAGGACAGCATGAGGTAGCACACCAGAAGATGTAGCAGTGTGTCCAAGGAATGGAGACGAGTCTCTTCAATGATTACCAAAGCCAGTGTCTCGCTGAGAGAAGGTGGAGGATCCCGGTGCAAAAGTTGGGCACGAACAGGCTCGAACTCAGGGCGTAGACGCATGAGAAACTCGTACATGAGCAGAAAATCACGATTCTGAGAGGTAGCAACACACTGAGGGCAACTAATGCAGGGGGAAGAAGCTATCTTATCGCACTGACGTCAGAGGTCTAGGAGCTCAGCAAAGAATACCTAGATAGTAAAATCACGTTGATAGCAAGCACCAAGAGTCTAGAATAGAGAGTAGCGCAGAGCCTGACTGGAAGGCAGGTAGAGACGACGTAGGTGATCCCACGTCACCTTGGTCGTAGGTAGCTAGTAGACAGTCATGCGAATGGGAAGCTTACAGAACTGGCAGATGACAGCTATCGACGAGAGTCAGCCGAGCTTCACTTCGCCATGTCGGAACACTGGACTGAAGCGGCAGTGCTAACCGTGGAAGAATCATCCACATAAGGGGTTGCTGATGGAGGCGGAGCAAGCCCAGAGTTGTCAATGTGGCTTCATAGATCTAGGCTACGGAGGATCACGCCAACGGTGGCGGACCATGCCTTGTAGTTTCTTCCATCGAGGATGACATCCGCATTCTAGAGAAAAGCAGAGGAGTAAGAGGAGGCCATCAGGTCTGCAGGATCAGCCGAAAGAGAGATCTGTCGGCTACAGTAGGCAGCGGAGGAGGCCGGCAAGGTCAGACAGCGGAAGCAGCGGGGCGCCAGCTTGAGCAGAAAGCGGAAGCGCCAGATGAAAAGTTGCACCGACGGGATTGATCAGGCCGGCAAGGTCAGACAGCGGAAGCGCCTGCTTGATCGATCGGCAAGGAGGTACCAACGAGATCGATCGATCGGGCGAAGACGGCACAGTCGTGGTCGAAATGATCGATCAATCGGAAGGGAAGCTACACCGACGGGATCGAGCGATCAGGGAGCGACGAAGGAGAGACGGCTTCTGGAGTGATCAATCTGTTCAGAAGGAGGGAGGACGGGATCGATAGACTTCAGAATCGTGTGAAAGGAGGCAGGACAGAAACGATGTGTTCGGCTAGGGTTTCTGCTCGCTCTGATACCATGATAATAAAAGGAGAATCCAATATCTATTCACAAAAGTTAAGGTAATATATATACAAGTACATGAAATGGTGTTCACAACACCCATGAGGAGCATAAGATAACTCTACTACACAATAAGTACACTACATCTAACAAACACATGATTAAGAAATCCAATAACTCTAGAATGTGTGGTAACACAAAAAAAAATATTATCTTAGGAGCTAGGACTCTCTAAAAATCAAAATTGAGCCAGTACAAACAATATATGAATTTTCTCCTTGAAATGAATTTAATGTTGATGTCAACAAGGCTGTCTCAGGAGTCAAATTTTTTATTTTATTTTGATTCTTTTATCTAGACGAAGTGATACTGCATATTTATGTGCTCGGTTCTTCGTGATCTACCTTATCTTTTTCCAAATATATAACACTGAAATTTTCACAAACCATTAAGATGAAATTCAAGATCATCAGTTAAGCCCTTTAACTAAAGATAAGGAAACTAAAAGCTGAAGTGCAGCATTCCAACAGATGAACCACCTACTGTGAAAGCATAACCTGTGTGGTACCTACTAGCACCCAAATTAGCAGAATAATCAAAATTTGAATACCCTGAAACCTAACAACTTGAAACACCTCCCTATATGAGACATGCCAAATATTGCATTAATATATACTTATATAGGAAAAAGCGCTCCATTGCTCCGCAATGTTCTTTCCCATATTGTCCCACATATCTTGTTACGCCCCTAACCGCGAACCGCTTCTCGGGGCGTTATTATGCTCGCAGGTGCAAGGAGACGACAGGTGACGAAAGGGCTGAACCATCCGGTTCAGCCCCCACTCAGTAGAACCGACCGGCCAGGTTCAGCCCTATATGGAGGGGCTGGCCGGCACCCTCCTTGAACCGGGTATTTATACCCGAAAATGTGTTCATTTCAAGGCATGCAAAATAACCCTAAGGTATTTCCCTCTCTTCCTCTCAAACCCTAGTTTCCTCTCTACCTTCTTCTCTAGTTCTCCTTCTTAGTAGATCCTATCAATTGGTATCAGAGGCGGTCATTCTCTGACGATGGTCACCACTCGCACGCAAGAGGAGGTCACCCGTTTGGAGACCTTGGAAGAAAACTACGGTGGGTTGCTGGATTCGGTAGCCGCGATCGAGCAAGAGGTACGCACCACTACGTAGCGATTGGAGGAGCGCATAGACGTGCGTATGGAGGAGCTTAAGGCGCTATTGAAAGGAAAAAGCCCCAGCGAGGAAGAACCGATCGGCGGAAGGCCCGATCGGTCCGTCGAGGGCTCGGGAACGCCAGATCCGGAGCGTCTGAGCACGGGGATGTTGGACTTGGGCAGTAACGGCGGGATCGCCCCCCCCCCCCCCCCCGGACATGGGGGACCTCCGGCGAAGGCGGGGGAGGGCCGGTGTGGTCGGCGGCTGCAGCGAAGGGCATCGGGCCCTATGTTTCCGGGCCGGCGAGCAGTGGAGCGCCGGGATTTGGAGGAAGCAGTGGCGCCGGGGTTGCCCGACCATGGGGAGCCACCGACGACCGTGGAGGAGCAGCGGCGTGGCCGCCGACACCAGGAGGAGGCGGAGGCCCCTGTTTTGTGGGGCCGGCTGGATTTGGGCCTGCCAGGCATCCTGGCGGGGGCTCGGGTATGGCGGACGGCGGGCGACAGCCATGGCTGGAGGAAGAAGGAGGGTCGGGGACTGCGGTGCGAGCTCCAGGAGCGGCAGCGGGGCTTCTCCCTCACCCGCGGGGCGGCGCTTTCCCGGGAGGATTTGGAGGCCACGGTCCGTGGGCCGGGCAACATGGTCCCCATCAGGGTCAGCCACCTCAGGGCTACCCAGGTGGACATGACGGGCATATGGAGCATGCAGCGGCTAGGAGAGGACGGGAGCTTGATGGCGGTCCTTTTGGGGGTGCGGTCCGACGAGGCTGGCTCATCTGAGGCACCGATACAGTTGCAGTCGTTAGTCAAGCAGTATGCGGATGTCTTCCAGGAGCCACGTACCCTACCGCCATCGCGGTTTCGGGATCACCAGATAGTTCTCAAGGCCGGAGCGGAGTCTACCAATATCCGGCCTTATCGGTATCCACACATGCAGAAGACAGAGATCGAGCGTAGCGTTCGGGAGATGCTCGACGCAGGAATTATCCGACCCAGCACGAGCTCTTTTTCCGCACCGATTATTCTTGTCAAAAAAAAAGATGGCTCGTGGCGTGTTTTGTGTTGACTACCGGACCCTGAATGGCATTACCTTGAAGGACAAGTTTCCATTCCTTTGGTGGAAGAGCTCTTGGATGAGCTACATGGAGCGACTTTGTTCACCAAGCTTGACCTGCGGTCCGGCTATTACCAGATCCTTATGCGGGAAGAGGACATCCATAAGACGGCTTTCCGGACACACGACGGCCACTACAAGTTTCTGGTGATGGCAAACGGGCTGGATGGCAGGCCGTCAACCTTCCAAGCCAACATGAACGAGATCTTTTGGCCGCTACTTCGCCTTTTTGTGTTGATTTTCTTTGATGACATTTTGATATACAGTGCTAATTGGGAAGATCACTTGTGCCATGTTGAACAGGTATTCTCTCTTCTACGCAAGCACCAACTCTATGCTAAGCGCTCCAAGTGTTCTTTTGGGCAACAGGAGGTCGAGTACTTAGGTCACTTAGTGTCGGTTAAAGGGGTCAGAGCTGACCCTCAGAAGATTCACAACATGGTTACTTGGCCACGACCCCAGACCGTTCGGGATCTTCGAGGATTCTTGGGCCTCACCGGCTACTACCGACGGTTTGTGCGGGATTATGGGAAGATTGCTCGGCCGCTAACCCAGCTGCTGCAGAAGGACGCCTTCTCGTGGCAGGATGATGTCGAGGCGGCTTTTCAGGCGCTCAAACAGGCAGTGACGACTACCCCTGTGCTAGCCCTTCCGGATTTCACAAAAGAGTTCGTGGTGGAGACAGACGTCTCCGGTGTGGGGCTAGGTGCAGTTCTGATGCAAGAGGGGCGGCAACTAGTTTTTTATAGTAAGGCGTTGGCGCCTAAGACGTTGGGCATGTCTACATATGAAAAAGAGTTGTTAGCAGTGGTGCAGACAGTGGGCCTCTGACGGCCATATCTTTTGAGGCGACACTTCAAGATTCGTACGGATCACCAGAGTCTGAAGCATTTGTTGGATCAGCGCGTCTCCTCTCCTCTTCAGCAAAAGTGGGTCACTAAACTTTTGGGCTACGATTATGAGATTGTTTACCGCCAGGGCAAGGAGAAATTAGTGGCGGACGCCTTGTCCCGCCTACCTGATGGGGCGCTTGCTCAGATCTCGGCTCCCGTCTTCGACTCGTTCGATGACATACACGAGGAGGTTTTGCGGACTCCCTCTCTACGGGCCCTTGTGGAGGCCCTTCAGCGTGGGGAGACGGTGGCGCCCGGTTATCATCTCCAGAGTGGGCGACTACATTACCACGGCCGAGTAGTCATACCTTCAGAGTCCGCCTGGAAGACAGTTATGCTCCACGAGTTTCATTCCTCTCCAGTGGGGGGTCATGCGGGAGTGCTCCGTACTCTCCAACGGGCGAGAGCAAATGTTTTTTGGCCAGGGATGCGACGGGATGTGCAACAGTTTGTTCGACAGTGTGAGGCATGTCAGCGCCAGAAGTACGAGACCACCACACCGACCGGATTGCTTCACCCGCTTGCGATTCCGCAGCACATTTGGGATACTATATCGATGGATTTTATTGACGGATTGCCCAAGTCTCAGGGCAAGTCCTTCATCTTGGTAGTCATCGACAAGCTCTCCAAGTATGGTCATTTCCTTGCTCTCAGTCACCCTTATACGGCGGAGTCGGTCGCCGAACTCTTTACCCGGGAGGTCGTCGTCTGCTTGCACGGTCTTCCACGTGCCATCATTTCTGATCGTGATCCCACTTTTGTGAGTCAATTCTGGCGGGAGCTTTTCAGGCTTCAAGGCACTTGCTTGAGCTTCAGCACAGCGAATCACCCCCAGAATGACGGCCAAACCGAAGTTCTTAATCGCAGCGTGGAAACATACCTCAGGTGTTTCATCATGGACGAGCCCCGGACTTGGACCAGTTGGCTACATTGGGCCGAGTATTGTTACAACAATCCTTATCACTCCGCCAGCAAGATGGCTCCATTCGAGGTGGTCTACGGTCGTCCACCCCCTTCTCTCAACAGTTACGAGCCGGGCAGCACGGCGCTTCCAGCAGTTGATCGGGCCCTCCGTGACCGCGACCGCACTTTAGTGACCTTACGAGCTAATCTTCACCTTGCCCAAAATCGCATGAAGGCCCAGGCTGACAAGCACCGCAAGGAGCGGGAATTTGCCGTGGGCGACGAAGTGTTCCTCAAGCTCCAACCTTACCGACAGCTCTCAGTAGCTCGCCGCACAAATCAAAAGCTGGATCCTCGCTATTATGGCCCCTTTCGTGTTCTCAAAAGGATGGGGCCTGTCGCTTATACGTTGGAGCTCCCCGCGGGCTCACGCATCCATCCGACGTTTCATGTTTCTTTGCTTAAGAAGAAGATTGGTGACAGTACCCAACCGAGTCCTTTCTTACCGGAAGCTACCGTGGCAGGCGAACTTCGGCCAATGCCGGAGACCGTTCTCTTACTCAGGTGGAAGCAGCGGGGCACAGAGTTTCGGGCCGAGCTGTTGGTCAAGTGGAAGCATTTTTCTGAAGCCCATAACTCTTGGGTTGATCTGCTGGACTTCAAGGAGTTGTACCCAGATTTCCATCTTGAGGACAAGCTGGGCCTTGATGGGGAGGGGAATGTTACGCCCCCAACCGCGAACCTCTTCTCGGGGCGTTATTATGCTTGCAGGTGCAAGGAGACGACAGGCGACGAAAGGGCTGAACCATCCGGTTCAGCCCCCACTTAGTAGAACCGACCGACCAAGGGCTGAACCAACCAGTTCAGCCCTATACGGAGTGGCCGGCCGGCTCCCTCCTTGGACCGGGTATTTATACCCGGAAATGTGTTCATTTCAAGGCATGCAAAATAACCCTAAGGTATTTCCCTCTCTTCCTCTCAAACCCTAGTTTCCTCTCTACCTTCTTCTCTAGTTCTCCTTCTTCTTAGTAGATCCTATCATATCTTCTCACAACATTGGCATTGTGTGTAATGTCAGGCCTGGTGTAGACTACATACATTAAACTCCCCGCGACAATAGTATAAGGCCTTTCCCTCGTTGAGACATGATCAATCTCAACTATCGGCTGAGAAAGATTTTGAAAGATAAAAAGCGCATGGATGAAAGTGTATTCATTTCAAAATGCGACAAAATTTCCTAACCATATTTTTTTGACATTATGTTGCCTGGGATCCCGGAAAAACTCCAAAACCCAAAAAATTTTGGATTGTGCCCACACCTTGTTCAAATTATGCTCGAAGAGTTGATTTTAAATTCCTAATTTTTGACAAATTTGAGCTCAATCAGCATACCACCATCCACATGGAGGAACAAATGGATAAGTGAACCATTCAAATAATAGATAAGTGAACCATTCAAATATTTCTTGTGATACATACAATAATCATATGCATTCATGTTATAGATGTGTTTCACCATGAAGCTAATAAACCTCATGTACCATTATCTTGGAGATTTCTTTAGTTCACAAGACCTATGTAACTTATTACACAAACTTTCCATAAATAATAATCCTCTCTGCCTAACTCTCCAAGAAAGTAGTTTTTATGTCAAGTTGTTCTAAATTCAAACTATAATAGTCATTAGTGTAAAATAAGAGCCTGATAGAAGTATATTGCACAACAAGTGAGAATATGCTGTTATCGCACACAGAAAAATATTGAGTGTGCCTTCTACTGCTGTTGTACAAACTCTCCGATCGAACTTCTTCCCAAGAAGAATGTCTATATCCCTTGTTGCTTTAATAGATTTACATCTTGATTTGCTAGATGCTGGCATTATTCTTCCACATCAACTCATTGATCTTTATGTTGTCGGACATGTCTTTACACTTGACCCACAAATCTCAGATGAATAGATATGAGAGCAATCAAACAAAGCTCTGAAATCAAATTGTTAAGAAAGCAAGCTAAATAAACAAAAAAATTAAACATGTATATAAATCTATTAAGGGCCTACTCGGAGGTTACTGGAGGAGTGGTTGGAGATGGAGATGACAGTGACAGAGATACTACGGAGTCTTGACCGTGGCTGCCTAAGTGGGAAGTGCTCTCGAGAGAGAGCTTCCAAGATCTCATTTATGGTTTGGGAAAATAGACTTCTTCATTGATATCAATGCAAGACCCAATGGGTCTTTTAAATAAGACTAACAACGGACCTTTAATGGAAATACGAGAAAAACTTGGACATGAGACTAAAAAGGACATCTCATAAAAACACAACATAAATAACGACGTCATATAAAGACGCAACTCTAAGACAGAATAAATGCATATTAAAAAATAAATAATGTCATAATAAGACCCATAACATCTCTCCCGACCTTCAAATCGAGCTTGTCCTCAAACTCGAACATCGCATGGATGGCCGGGTCTTTTGGCATCTTGATCTCCCGCTAGAACAATGCTCGATAGTGCATAGCGGTGGCAGGGATGTCAGCGAGTTGCAGCAGCACCAACAAAAAAATGGGCGACGAAATGATTTCCTTCGGCGGGGTTGGTGGAACGGTGTTCAGCAACAACGACAAGACGGATAAAGGAGCAACGATTGGCATAAGGAACGAATCTGGCGGCGAGGTGGTCAGAGACACTGACGGAGCAGGGGCAGGCAAAGGAAGTTGTGAGATGACAACCCTAGTGACCGACGAAGGTGGCTCAAGGTGGGGCGGCACCACCACATGAGGTGATGGCGGAGGGGCCATCATCGTGGAAAGCAGTGGTACGTTGCCAACTGGTGAAAAAGGCGACTGCACGAGGAGAGGCAGCGGTAGCGACGAAGGAGGAGCGAGCCTCTCCAGGAAAGCAAGCGAAGTTCGAAACTTTGGCGGGAAGGCAACTATCAAATCATCAAGCTTGTGGAGGAGTGCAGACATATCGTCCAAACGACGAGCGTCAGCGCCCTGACGACGTGCATCAAAGTCCCGAAGGCAAGCGTCTTAAGAGGCCATCATTTTGTCAATTGAACGACGGACGGAAATATCTATGACACTAAGCTTGATGTGCTCCATAATAATTGATTTCTTAATTTATTTAATTAAGAATTAATTAAAATAAATACATGAACGCAAAATAAATTCATGAATAAATTACTTCCTATAAATCCCCACGCATGAGTGCCAGCCAAAACAGGAAGAATCTTACGCGTATGCATCTGTTACGAGTGTGTTTCTCGTTAGTAGAGGACTAGACGCCTGCAGGGGCCATTTTGTTGAGGACGCATTGAGGAAGCAACAAGAAGATGCACCGGAAGGGAAGAAGACCCTGGCGGCGGTGTAGCAGCGTCGACTGGAGTTGTTGCGCCGACAGGGCTGGAGTCGTTGCTGGAAGGAGATCTCGGCGTGTAGAAACAGCGTCGGTTGGAGGTGTGCGTCGACAGAGGGCTGGACGGCGGCGCTGGAAGGAGTGCAATCAGCAAGGTCGACTGGAGGTGTACGTCGCTGGAGTTGTTGCTGGAAGGAGATCTCTGTATGTAGTAGCAACATCGACTGGAGGCGTGTATCGATAGGTCTGGACGTCGGCGCTGGAAGGAGAGCAATCAGTGGGGAAACTGTATGGTCAACTGGAGATGCGGTTCCGGTGGAGGGAAATAGCATTGGAGATGCGGTCGACTTAGTAGGCGTGCACGTGCGAGTAGAATCGGGCTCGAAATAGCGCTGGTGTTCCTTCTTATGTCAAATTCTTAAGGGCCTACTCGGAGGTTGTTGGAGGAGTGGCAGGGGGTGGAGATGACGGTGACAGAGATACTACGTTGCCTTAAACGCGGATGCCTAAGCGGGGCGTGTTCGAGAGAGAGAGCTTCCAAAATCTCTTTTAGGGTTTAAGAAAATAGACTTTCTTCATTGATACCAAAACAAGACCCAATGGGTCCTTTAAATAAGACTTACAACATACCTTTAATGGAAATACAACACAGACTTGAACATGCGACTAAAAAGAACATCTCATAAAGACACGACATAAATAACGGCGTCATATAAGAACGCGACTCTAAGATGGAATAAATGCATATTAAGAAATAATTAATGCTATAATAAGACCCATAACAAAATCACACAGATTTATAGTGGTCTACTAAAAAAATTTGGACATCGTCTTCTTGCAGCAGTAAGTTGGAATTTCACTAAGATGAAGCAGAGATATATGGGCATGCTAATCATAAGTTTACTTTAGTTTCTATTACTATAATCCTAAAACCAGATGTCTTTTATACAGCACTCAATTATAAGAATTTCATAAATAATTTCTGATTAAGAAATCCCCAAATAATTCTACAATGTAAGATAACACATGGAAATAGATAAATATGGTCCCTACGGTTTCAATAACCAATATTTTATCAAAGACTGTCAAATAAACAACCAGCAATTTTTAAAGAAAAGCACTAATACAAGTGCTGAATTACTATTTCATATTAAAAATATCAAGAAGGGAAACCTCTCACATTTCACTTCATGTGATTTCCCAAGAAATAAAATGAGTATACCAAACAAGTCAACTGAGTTCAAATAGAATTGTCTCTCTAATATCAGTAAGTAAGCAGCGATGACATCACTACAAGAATAATTCATCATAAATAAAATGGCGGGGCATCGATTGAGATTTCGTTTGGCGCGGTGTTTTTGCGCCGGTGAGTTTGGAAAAAAATGCTACCGTCATAGAATGTATGTTTGGCATGACAGCAGTTATGACAACCACCAAGAAAAGAAAACTAATTTTGAACATAAAAGTGAATGAAATTCCTTAGGTGCGGCCGGGTGTTCACGAATCACGAATGACAGTTCATAACCAACATGTTCATGACCATCACCTCCATGCCAAACGGAGCCTGAATTTTGATTTACCATTATCCAAAGAGATGTAAAATTCTTAACAAAATCATATAATAACAATATAAAAGAAAAAAAATGAAATTATCAAAGATCAAGATGTTGACGGTAAGAATAAAGTAGCATTGATAATTGAGAGAGAAATCTCACAATTATACTTGAAAAAACAAAGATGCTACCAGGACCGTGTCTGAATCAGCCAACTATTTAAATTATAAATATTTAGATAATCCGATCGACCATACCATCATCATTTTTATTAAAATGCATGAAAAATTCCACTGCCTAAACGATGACTATATTCTATCTACTTATTCAAAAAATATGTTTAAAAAACTATACATGCACTATTCTTTAAGTTAATACCTGATTGAGCATCCATTTGAAGCCAATGGCACCAGTGCACTCATTCTTGGAAGCACTGCTAAACCAGTCTAAATTGTACACTCTATCTAATGTGTTCATGATAGCAGAAATATTGCTTCGCCTTTCTTTGACGGAGAATATCTCGCCATTAGAGCTAATATTGATGTGGCTATTCAACAACGTTTCAAACCAACCGCTGCCAGATCTTTGCATCGATAATATAGCAAAATATCGAACCGGAGTGCATGAGCATTCATTTCTGCCAGTTGAAATGTAAAAAAGTGAATACAACCACAATGATTTCAACAAAAAAGAATAAAAAGCAAACAGAAAGATATCAATTTACCTGGTATAAGTTACTGGTGTTGGGTAGTGAGTATATGGAAGTTCGTCCGGTGAAATACTAGGACGAGTACAAGTTTTACCCTTGATTCCGACTCTCATTCCACGGGGAATGATTATTAACTCCCTTTGACTCAAACATATTGAACAAATATAAATACTGCTGATCATTATAAGAGCTAAAACAACAGCTCTCAGCACAACTGGATATTTCTTGTGGGACTTTATACCAAAAGCATCCTGCAATAGGAATTTCAAAAGAGACCAGGCAAATTAGCTTCCTTTTTTGTATCAATCATAAATAATCTCAAAATTGATTTTTTTTTGCATAATTTTGGGATTTGAAAGAACCATAGAATGCACATATAGATAAATAATGTCTGGAAATTCTGTTATGATCCTTTCAATTGGACGGAACTGGAGCTTCAGAATTAGAATTGGAGTCCTAATTCCAATGAATATGGACCTCCAGTTCTAAATCCAGGTCCCCAATTCCATCCAAACTAATTGTTTGATATAAGAGCATAGCATATTCAGGATGAAAAGGACATAGAATAACCCCAATGAACTTAGTAAGAATAGATATGACCCCCCCCCCCCCCCCCCCCCCCAAAAAAAAAGGTAAGCCAGGTTTCTACCAATGTAATCAAATCAACAAAACAGAAAATGTAAGAAATACAATAATTTTTTTTCTTTAGAACAGTTCGAAGATCATCAAACATAGAAGCAAAACAAAACAAAAATCCACGCATAAAAAGGATAAACTAAAGCTGTCAGGGAAAGAGGATAAGCGACCCCATCACAAAAGCTAGAAATTCTAAAGGCCGCAGCTCTTCTCCTGATTCACATTTTAAAACTTCTCTGTTCTAATCAAACAAAAAAACCAAAAAAAAATGAAAAACAATACCAGATCCAAGCTAAATAAAATATGACCTTATTGACGGCGGAGCAGTCCTCGACCATCTTTCCTTCCTCCTCCGTCTTCTTCCTTGTTTCAACAGAATGCATCAGAAGAAGGCTCACCTCATCATCTCTCTCCTATCACCAAATCCGCGGTATCCGCGCGTTTTCCTCTCCACTGATCCAAATCCGCCGACGGAATCGCAAATCTGAATCAATGAAAACCCTCATTTCCTTCTCATGCTTGCCCCTTTCCCTCGCAGATAGCGTCTTCCCCCTCCCTCTCTTCTTCCACTCACAGTTGTCTAAAATGCATCCGGAAGAAGCGCTCCTGCGAGTTCTGCCTCAAAAGATTGAAGGAAGGTGGAAGAAGGGAGAAGAGTTTGTTCGTGCTGGGCTAACGAATATATAATGATGCGAAAAGGACACGTTTTTCAAATATTAACAATGTGGTTATTTATTTGAATATTGTGGTAACAGTTAGTTTTATTTTTATTTTATTTGTTATCGTCATGAGGTGGGATGCAAGTATGTAGGCGTGCAAATAAGCCCTGTCAGGCTTAGACCGGGCCCAGGCTTCTTGGGTCTGCGCTTTTCTGCTGTCGGGCCTAGGCCGGGCCTAACTCAAATTGGGTCCAGGCAAGACCCAGATCCTTGCAAAATCAGGGGGCTTGCTGAGCCCACAAAACCGGGCCCAGGTAAGCCCCAATGCCAATTGCTAGCTGTCATTTTGCAATTAGCTGCCAAATGACCGTTTAAAATGGCATCAGGAGCCATTCTCTCCCCCTTATTACAATGTATTTACCTTAGTTTTATAAAAAAAAGATATTTTAATCTCGGTTTATAAATTCATCCAATCTCCGTTAATTTTTGTATTTTTTCATAACTTCTAGTTATGTTATTTCTAGTTTACCTTTTGTCTCACTCTCAATTAGTTTAACTACTGTCTTAATTATTTATCTTATATTCCTGCCTTACAGTCCCGGGCAGACCCAGGTCAGGCAACGGAACTCAGGCTAAATTTGCACCTCTACAAGTATGCAACCACCCCAACAATGAATAAAAATTGCATGGGGCAGATCTAAATAATTATAAATGTGTGTGTACATTATTTTCCAAATACAGTAGTGCATGAAAATTAAGAATTAATTTTGGGGCTGCACATAGAGTTTGGTCTGCGAATAGCCAATTGTTGATCTGCAAAAAAAATGGGAGTGACAATGTCCCTCCCTCCCCCCCCCCCCTCCCAGTAGATCCGCTCATGTGTGGCATCTGATCCACCCTCCAATTTCTGTAAATAGTTTGTGTTGCGGTCTGCACAACGCTATGGTTGGACCGAACTAAATTGGACTGTCTTGGTCTGTGGAACGGTCGAGCACGCA
Organism: Platanthera zijinensis; assembly: GCA_039513925.1. NCBI lineage: Eukaryota > Viridiplantae > Streptophyta > Magnoliopsida > Asparagales > Orchidaceae > Platanthera > Platanthera zijinensis. The sequence goes on along the minus strand of CM077084.1, from coordinate 55,109,249 downwards.
CACAGTCACAGAAAGAAATTGGCAGTGCACACGGCGCTTTAACATGAAAAAACCCCTCAATCGAGTAAAAAATCACGTGATCGGATCTGTGACGGTCAAACTCCACTGTCAGCTTCGGGTTACAGCTTGCTTGCAGAATCGAGGGCGACAAGTCGCTCCTCATTACACTTTGGAGGTGAGAGATAGAATCTCAGGCGCTCGGCGGGCAACAGGCTGCCCCACACGAGGCTTATCTTTCACAATCTTACAGCGAGAATGAGCGCTTCTAAGTGTTATGCGGCAGTGGGACACAACCGCGGAACGTGCGGAATGAGGTTGGAGCAGGCTTGTTATAGGCTTTATGCGAACGCGAATTTCTTCCTATAACAGACGGAACAACTTTTTCACGGCTCTGATGTGGATTTAGACGGATTTCTGGTGGAGAGGTGGCTCGTAGGAGAATTCTGGTGGAGAGGTGGTGGCACGTAGGAGAATTCTGGCAGAACTCTAGCCTGTGGAAGAAGGAAACAAGTATAAGAAAAGATGAGAAATGAGGAGGTGCGAGGGCCTTTTTATGGCCTTCGGGAGGTGGTTATGGTAGTTATGCGGCTATCCGCACACCATAACCAACAAAATTATTGAACGTAGACCATGCTTTGCATAGTTTGGAGCGCATATTATTTGAATATTTTTTTTACTAAGTGCAACCCCCAACTAAAGACAAGGCTTCCCCACTACCGAAGGTGGTTACACGGGTGGTTACCCGTGTAACAGACGGTCCTGATGACGGGTGATCAATCGGGCGTCAGAGAGAAGGCCCGACGGTGAGGATGGCGGAGATACGCCTAAGGCGGACAAAGGAAGCGGTCAGCCACCCTTTTATAGGTGGTCGGCTCTGGCGATGGTGGCGTGCTGTCGGCACAGCACGGACCGAGGGCATAGCTGGCTGGCCGAAGCCGAAGAGGGCCGGTCGGCCGTGCTTGGGTGGCACGTCGAGCGCAACGCCGGTGTCGGCCGCTAGGCGTGACGCCGGTGCCGGAAGAGGTTGGCACTGTTCGGCTGCAAGGTGCGGCCAGCTGGTTGTGGTTTGAGCCGGGGGAGGTTGGCCAATCGCTCCCGGCCAGAAGGCTGGGCATGGCCGGTCGCGCCCCGCACCTCCCGCGAGGCCGCGGGAGGGAGCGCTCTCACCGACCGGGAAGCCAGCGGGGCCACTGTGCCTCACGATCGTGGTCGTGCAGTCGTGGAGTACGAACTCCCGACCGACCGGAAGTTGGGCCGATTTGAGCAGACCGGTGGAGGGAGAGAGTGGCCGGTCTCAAACGGTTAGAGGGAGTGGGATCCTAGCGCGCGGTTCGCACGTGCCGATCCCGCGTGTGGCGGCTCCCCCCATGATCCCCACTAAAGTGGTAGGATCATAAGGGAATGGGCTATTCGCACCCTAATCATGTTATAAATGGACTTGTCCCCATCAATTGCCTCTTGAAACCCTCGGTGTTAGAAACCATCCTTGTGAGAATAGCGAGGATTTCTCCTTCTCCTACGAAGGGTTTTTGTGGCGACAATGATGATGGCGAATGGAGAGGTGTCATAGAAGGCGGACGGCGGCGCTTTATAGGCTAAGGTAAGTCAAAAATGAGGCAAAAAATGGAAAAGGCCTGCTTGGACACAGGAGACCCGACGCGTCAAGCTGGCGAGCGGAGGAGCACAGTCACACACGCCCGCTCGACGGCACGGGGTTTGGCTTGTTGGCCAGGGAGCCCACCGGCTCACGTGCCCCCCAGGTGCGAACATGTACCCTGGTGGCATGAGTGCGCGCACCAGGGTGAGCGCGGGCGCGCGCGCACCAGGGTGAGCGCCGGCGCGCGCGCACCAGGGTGAGCGCGGGCGCGCGGGAAACAGGGTGAGCGCGGGCGCGCGCGCACCAGGGTGAGCGCGGGCGCACGCGCACCTGGTGTGAGCGGGCATGCACCTTAGGTGTGCATGGGGCGCGCGCACGTGGTGTGTATGAGTGCACACCTTAGGTGCACGGGTGTGAGCGTGCGTACTGCGAGTGCACACCGCAGTCGACTGTTCGTCTACTTTTATATAAGGCTCCTACACCTAGGACAGTAGAGGGTCCTAAACCTATAATTTTGAAAGAAAAAAAAACTCGATGAAATAAAACAAAAAAGCAAAGCAATCCCGCGCTTTAAAATTAATACAAACAGTCCTATAAATCCCGCGTAGCCCGGCATACCATCCTATCAATCTGAACAGTCTGATATGAACGATCATAACATCTCAGCCGTTGGATCATGTCATACAGTCCAATCAATCATGACCGTCCGTCTACTTCTATATTAGGCTCCTACACCTAGGATAGTCATGGGCGGAACTAGCCCTGGGCACGGTAGGGCACGTGCCCGACCGCTTTTTCCGCGATCTTCAACTGGGGAGAAGAAATCCCCCTAGTCTTCGCTGCCCGCTGCTCCCGTGCCCTAGCTGCCCGGCTGCTCCCGCTGCTCCCGCTGCCCCCGCTGCTCCCGCTGCTTCCGGCTGGTATTATCTTCTTCTTCTTCACTGATTTCTTAACTGATTACAACTTAAAACCATTAATTTCTGGACTGATTATCAGTCAAGAAATCTGGAGATTTCTGGACTGAAATCAGTCCAGAAATCTCCAGATTTCTGGACTGAAATCAATCCAGAAATGAGCATTTCGCATTATATTTTTTTTTTGTAGTTGATTGAGAATACTCCTCTGGTGTATCTGAACAATATTACTAGCGGTTGTCATGCTCGAATTGTTGCTAAATTAGAGATGATGGAGCCATGCTCCAGCGTCAAGGATAAGTGATTCTCCTTCCTTCTATGGCAAAAAAAATTTCGGGGGCGCTGCCCCCGAAACCCCGCTCAAGGGCGCTACACCTCGAACCTCTCGAATTGACAGTACTTAAATTGTGCCCGTGCGACTTCAAGATCCTAGTTCCGCCACTGAGGATAGTAGAGGGTCTTAAACCTATAACTTTGAAAAAAAAACCCGAAAAAATAAAATTATACACAAAGCAATCCCGCACTTTGGCTGCAAGATATAGAACGACCGTCCGAATATTTGTCGCTCACTTGACATATACAGCCTGTCCAATTTTATTAGCTTTCGAACAATGCTCCTCCCCTCTATTATTTAAACAGAAAAATACTTCTAATCTTATGATGTGGGACAAATAAAACACGGCATCATGATGAGATGTGCGGGTGTCATCGTATCTTGCGGGTTCCAAGTAGGCATGTAAGTCAAAACCAACTGAACCGCAAAACCGAACCAAACCGAACTAAACCAAACGGTTTGGTTCGGTTTCAGTAGGACGCGGTTCGGTTACAGTTTTGATTTTAAAAAACATACGGTTTGGTTCGGTTTATGGTTTTTTGTGGAAAACCGAACCGAGTCGAACCAAACTGAACCATTGTGTATAAAACATTTAATTTATTAATTAAATTTCATTCAACCATACGGTTAATCATACAACAGTTAATTGTATTTCATTTTTTCATTAAACCATAAGTTAAAATGTTAAAACCATATGATTCATGGTTTTGACTTTTGCGAGAAACAGTTAAATATATTTCATTAATGATTAAACCCTTGGGCAAACCCAACACACCCGAGCGTGATTTTAGTGGATTTCACCTGGCGTTATAGAACTCATTTTTGTTGGTTGATTCTCCCTCGCGAGACACGATTTTCATATTTTTAAGTTTTTTGTTTTTTTGTTTTAATTAAACATATAAGTTGTCGTTGATCTCTAGTATAGATATTTCTCTAATCTAGATCTTTCTTCAAATAAACAATGCTGATGAATATTTCATTTTCCATTCATTTGATTTGGAGTCCTGAAATGATTAGGTGATAGGAATTGTGTTCAGACAGCACTTTCATGTTTGGTGGTTGAGCATCATTCATTGCACCATCCATGATCTCTCTATCTATAAATCTTTAGATTTTATCCCATTATTTAAACCACTAAAGCCGAACCGAATCAAACCATTCGGTTTGGTTTGGTTCGGTTTGGTTTCAATGTTTGAGCGGTTTGATTCGGTTCCAAATATTTGGAATCACATAGGGGTGGCTCGATTTGCGGTTTTACTTACAAAAAATTTTTTTGTCCGTTTCTAATGAATGTTTATAATAATAAATAATATTGTTGTTAATGTAGATGATTTCTATAGCCAAAAAATTTTGATATTCGGGAATTGCTTCTGAGTTAGAGGAGAAGCTCGATAGGATGTTCAGTCAGGTTGTTGCTTTAGGGGATAATGTTTGGATTCCTGCAACTGGGTCAATGTAACATCTCATTTCCGGCTAGACCCTTAGGAGTCGGTCTGTCGTGACAGAACCCTAGGAAGCCCAAGAATTGAAATACATCGACCAAGATTTCGGGTCACGGGTTGGTCACGCCCGTGACCGACCCGTCACGCCCGTGACAAAGGGCGTGACCCCTTCGACGATCGTCGATCTCAGAAAGATGATCGTCGAGCGCAGAATTTGCAACCCTAGCCTGTCACGCCCGTGACCTACGTGTCACGCCCGTGACCTAGGGCGTGACCCCCTTCGACGATCGTCGTTCTCAGGAAGACGATCGGCGAGCGCAGAATTTAATTGCAACCCGAGCCTGTCACGCCCGTGACCTACGTGTCATGCTCGTGACCTAGGGTGTGACCCCCCTTCAACGATCGTCGATCTCAGGAAGACGATCGTCGAGTGCAGAATTTACAACCCGGGCCTGTCACGCCCGTGACCGACGTGTCACGCCCGTGACCTAGGGCGTGACCCTCCTACCTTCGACGATCGTCGATCTAAGGGAGATGATCGTGGAGCTAAGAATATGCCACCCAGCCCTACCACACCCGTGATCTACGTGTCACGCCCGTGACAAAGGCCGAAATTGAGAGAACTTAGTTGTCTACCTAAATCACCTAGAGGGGGGTGAATAGGTGAAGTGCGTGTCAAATGCGGAATAAAAAAAACAGCACAGATCAAGCAATCACACAGAGAACACAGGATTTATAGTGGTTCCCCAACCCTGGGTACATCCACTTTCACCTCACCTGTCTAGTAAACCACTAGACTTGGCTACTCCACTGTCTCGGATCAAACCGATCCTACAACTCGGAATAACGTTCCTAAAAATCTCGATCCAAACCGGATCTATAGAACTCGGATTCAAGACTCCTACAAGAATAAAAGGTTGTATAAAGAAATATACAAATAGAACCGATCAGATCTGGATCTTCAAATCTTTCTTCCTTCTTCAGCTTTTAGAGATCGGCGGAAATAAATCGAGGAAGACAGAGGCGAAAACCCTTGGATCTGGAAATCTGGAATCAGCGTGATCAAGCACGGGATCTATCGATTGATAGTAGCTTGATCTTCTGAAACTTCTTGGTTGAATCTCTGTATCGGAGAAGACCGGCGACGAAGAAGATGAACAGTATTTTGTCGGCGTGAACTTGTCGGCTTCCCGATGTCGGCGATAAAATCAGATTCAGAATTCTTATCTTTTCTTTTTAGGGTTTGTCGACTTGACAAGACCTATTTATAGTACTTCTGCAACGGTCATAATACTTAATCAAGTACACGTGAACCAATCATATGAGAGGATTTGAAATAACCCGCAAAGTCTGGACTTAGAAACATTCTTTCTATAAATTGACATACACGAGTATATCAATGAACTACTCGAGTATATCAATGAACTACTCGAGTATCAGGAGAGAGAGAGAGAGACATACTCGAGTAAGCACGAGTGCAGGACTTAGAAAATAATCTGAAGGGAAAATCAAACTACTCGAGTATATCAAGCTTACATACTCGAGTATACATATAACTACTCGAGTAACTAGGAAACTACTCGGGTAATCACACCTACTCGTGTAAGAAAATCAAGCTACTCGAGTAAAGAGTTGATCTACTCGAGTAAGGGTTGAGCTACTCGGGTACCTTGGGGAAACTACCCGAGTTACAAACTAGACAAACTACTCGAGTAAGTGAAAGCGGCTACTCGAGTACAAAACCAAACTACTCGAGTATTAGAAAGGATCTACTCGAGTAAGGTAGGATCTACTCGAGTACAAGAATAACCTACTCGAGTACTAGTTCAGACCACTCGAGTATATTGAAATGAAAACTACTCGAGTACTAAGTCACTTACTCGAGTATAAGAGCAAAGTTACTCAGGTATGTGTACTTAGAGAAATTTTAGTCTGAACAGCTAGACTTACTCGAGTATAACTAGAAACTACTCGAGTATATTAAGGGAGATACTCGAGTATTTGGACTTAGTCAAAATTCCTTAGATGAACTTCACCACTCCATGGTCCAGTAGTCCAAGTGCATGTAGAAGAAGTGTGCCCCAATAGAGAGGCTATATATGAGTCAACACTTTGAATCACACAATGAGGGATTACATTGTATGGTCCTGTGTTTGGTGACCCACTATAGACTGACATTGGTTCACACTTGACAGTAGGGTCCTGCATACACAACTTAAACACAACATCAAATACAACTGCAATTCACCTTAGTTTTAGGAGAACTTCTTCAAATTAAGGTCATTGTGGAAACAAGACCCAACAGAAACGTCAGCCAGGCTGGAAATTTCTGTAACCCAAGTCATAATTAATTCTGACTATGGAAAGTTACACCAGGAATAATTATGGGTCGTTTCCTTCTCTAATTACTTAATAAAATTAGGAAGAGTTGACCCAATAGGAAATCGCCACCTGGATCAGTCATTTCATCTCCCACCTTTTCCTCTCCCTCTACCATAACCGAAATATTATTAAGAGAGAGAGAGAGAGCTTTCATGGCCATGAATGCTTCACCCTTTCCCCTCTCCACATGAAGATCTATAAAAACCCCCTTAGAGCAAGATGAGAAGGTTACACTCTTGACCAAACAGATTCAGATTATTGTTCTTGCTGTAGGAGAAGTTCGGGAACGCCACCACCGCGCCATGACAATCTGACGTTAATCTCGCCTCCAAACCGCGAATAAGGTCCTCTTCTACTTCTTCTTTTGTGGGTAGATCTTAGGATCTTAGAAAGGAGTTCGTGCTCAACGGAGCCGGATCTATCTCGCGTTTTCATGGAAAAACCATGAAAAATATATTTTCGGGTGCGGCAGAAACCGCCACCTCCGGCGGCCAAACCACCGCCGACCGATAGCCATCGCCTCGACGGAGGTGGTGGTGGTGGCTGGCCAGGGAAGTGATCGGACGGCCGGCGACGGATCACGAAAGAGCTACAGGAAAAAAATATGTTTCTAAGTTCTGTTACGGGTTTTGTTTGGTAGGAAAGATGAACAGTAAAACATTTTATGATATAAAATTATGTATATTGTATATAAGGTAAATTTACATTAAATGAGCCGTTTTGAATGCTGCAAAACGAGGTACCTAAAAGCCGATTTAGGAAAAATGGCCAGTCACGAAAGTTGTAGCCATTCGAGTCTAGATTAGTTTAAAATTGATTTCAACTCGTTTGGGTAAGCAGTTTGACCGCAACACCCGTTTTAGTAGAGGGTTGTACCTTGAGTTGGGCAGGAACTAAAACGAATGCCCACGCTTCGTCCCTTGTCCAAATGACCTGAAATTTGGGCAGGGGTTACCCTTAGCCATACCTAGAGGCTGTCCAAAAATGGGAATTTTGGAGACACTTTGCCTAAGGTTTTTTGTTTTAATTTAATTAAGTTAAAGGAATTTATTTAAGTAGTTAAATGACCTCCAAACCCTCCCAAATTTTGGTGAGTGGTCCATGGCTATAAAACCTAGTTCTATACAAAATTTCAACTCATTTTGATGAGTTTTGGATAGGAAGTCACCTATTCTTAACTAGGCATTAATGAGACGTTTTTGAGTAAAAAGTGCACTAAGAGGTTGGAACAGTCAAATCACCTTAACAGAGGCTTATATTTTGGCCACTGACTTAAATGGGTTATTATAACCCACTTGGAGAAAATGGTGTGGTTTAGGGTTGGTTTACCCTAGGATCCAAACTCAAACCCTAAATGGAGGGTTTTGAGGGTTGTGAAGGACATGGGGGCAATTGCTCTCGTATTGCCTTAAAATTATGTAGAGTTGACATTAACATGATAAGAATCATCTGGATGGAATCTTGGAGGATTTGGAGACAGGTAGATACCTCAAAACCCTAACCTTAGCTTTATGATAAAATACTAATTAAGTACAATCTGTCACTAAATATTATCTAAAAGCTGTGAAACTCGGGTAGAGTAAGTTTTAGGGTGGGTAGAATCTAAAGCAATTTTACTGGAATTTTATGATGTCTATTTCCAGCACTTCATTTGTAATATTTATTATATCCCTAATTGATATTTTAATTATTTGGATCTTTACGTTCATTGAAACCCCATGAAATCTTGGAAGTAAATGTTTTAGGTCAGAATGGTTGCTCCTGAATTCCTGTATAATTTTTAGTTGAGTAAATCTAGTACTTCCTTCACAAATATTAAAAAAGAATTTTATGATTTAAAAATTAATCATGGATGATATTGTTGCTGAAAAATTATGAAACTTGGTCAATGCTATTTTTAAGATTGTACCTGCATGATATAATTAATTTATAATTTTTGGATGGATATTCTCTGTACTTAATTCATAAATAACGAAAGATAAAAAATATTGCTAAAATAGTTTTGGTGCCTTTTTGATGATAAAAAAATTGTGATACTTTGGATTTACCATATTGAGATAGCAAAATATTTATAATAATTTTGTTGAACATCTTGCATTAGTACTTAGGGTAGTTCATGTTCAAACCGGTAGCCCTTGGAATTTTTGAGAAAATTAATTAAATGTCAGATAAATAAGGAAAATTACCATTTTCTGGATTTAGACTAATTATATCATGATAAGTCTCCAGTAAATAATTTAGGGCATTTGGATGATTATCTAGATTACCTTCTATTCGGTTTGACATATAGTTTAGGTGGGTCTGCATATAGCAAATTATTAAATTGCAATAGAGCGTGATCTAGAATAGTTGTTGGAGTTAGTCATTTTGTCTGGGTGGATAGGTGTAGATGATTTTGTAATAGAATGATATGAAGAGTAGTGAGAAGTGGTGATGGCTAGAGTTAAGAGGTGCTCGGGTTCGACGAAAGATTGTCTTTCCCGAAGAGAGGAAGGTTAAAAATCACTCTAGGTTAGTCTATCGTAATATGAGAAGGGAATAGGTAAAGGGAATCAACCAATAACAATAAGTGCCTTGCGAAAGGGAACGATGGGCTTCAGCTACCATCATAGTTCCTAGTGCCCTTTGAGAGCCCTTCACAGGGAATACCGGGGGCAGTCCTGGGTTAACGTAAACTGTAATAAAAAACTGAAAAGAGTAACATAGTAATTAGGATCTCACATTTCACAAACACTGTTAGCACAGGAGGATTGTTGGGAGCTTCGGCTCGATTGGTTAAGAGACGGACGGAATGGTCCGGGGAGCTTCGACTCGATTAGTTAAGAGACAGACGTTTTGGTCCGGGGAGCTTCGGCTCGGTTTTTGTTGATTACGATTAAATTTGCATGTGCATAAAATGAAAGAAAATTAAGGTGGTGGGTCTTCGGTACTGGGTTGTCGTAGCACCGACGCTAGTACGATGACTTGGCAAGTGTGGTTTTTACACTTCGCCAAAGCTAAGTCCGGCGGTCCAGTCGGCAAGAGTACGCAGGAGTCCGCTTTGTGCACCAAGCGTTGAGGCGTATGATAGGTCAGACCGGTAGTGCTATACTGGTTTTGAGATGGGCGAGGCCCAACCCACCGCTTCCGTCTGCCACTACGGAAGTATCCTGAGAGGTAACGGTTCCGAAAGGGGGAACTAAAGGTCTGTGTGCATAGAGTCTGGTGTGTGTGTTGCACTTGCATGTTCCATCATACCCACTTGGATGTCATAGCATAATCGATTCATTTAATCCTGACACCTAAAGTATAAGTGGAATGAGACGCTTATACATAAGGACTTGCAAAACGACCCCTTGGTCTATAAGCTTGTGTGAGCAAGTTTATAAATTAAGGTTAAATTCTATAATTATATGCTGATGTTTGATAACGGACACCCCAACGTATAAGTAGTATGAGATACTTTATACGATGGGAGCCTTGCAGAAGATCCCTTGGCTTATGCGCTTCCGCACATAAGTTAAGGTTACATTTCCTACTTTCTGTTATTGTCATTACTTATTATAGAATTGCTAGATTAGTTTCGCTGCCACATGTTTCTTTGATTTAATCTTCACCTTCATGTCCTTCCCTTTCTTCCTCTCCGCTCGGTACCTAGGAGCCATGGGGGAAGGGGTAGGGGATGATAGGTCTTAGTCTTTATGACTAACGGTTTTCGAACCGCATCAATTTAGGGAATCGTGGAGCTCAGCACGGGGGAGCAGCCCCAGAGACCGGTGCGCTTGGAGATGGGGCAGTCTAGCTCTGGAGTTCATACAGTCGGGACCGTGAGTCTTGACCTTGAGTAGATATTCTGGTTTTTGCTTCCGCATGAGTGATTTGTAGTGAGGACATGATGTACCGGGCTTAAGCCCGTATTTTTAGTACTCTGATATATATTATTATGTGGACACTCCCTTCGTGGAGATTTTATTTCTATATATGTGATTTTCTTGTGCACTTGTACTACTTCTTTTTGCTACCTTTCTGTGATGGAATTGGCCGGCAGAATCGGCGCTTTGTGGTGATGACCCTTCAGGGCGTGAAGGTGTCACCGCAAAGCGACGGTCCTGAGCCTAAGACCCTGGTGTTTAAAAAGAAAAAAAATGGGGTCTTACAGTCAATGCCTTCTATTTTTTTGAATGAGGAAGGAGTGATTGGGGATGAAGATAATGATGCTGAAAATATTAGATCCTTTGTGTCTAACTTTGATGAGATTGCCTCTAGTGGCATAAAGGATAACATACCTACAAAATTAGGTAAACAAAAAAGAAAGACACTGTCAAGAAACAGGAAATACTATCACGCATGGATGATCCAGTTGAATCCTCACGTTCAGTTGGTAGTAGAATGTCGGCACCAATCCTTCCTGCTAGTGTTTTTTTCTCCTCGATGAAGCAGTTGAAGAGCTAGAAAGGCATGAGGAGATTTCGAGTGATCCAGACTTGTACAACTTTGCCACCGTATTTCTTTTGTCAACTGTGAATCGAGCAATGTTCTTAAAACTACCAGCACATAAAAGGATAACTTGGTTGAAGAATTGACACACACAAAGCATTGGGAGTACTCAGTTTTAGAACTTGGCTGGGTTGTATTTTCGAACTATGTTATGAGGCATTTTATTTTGGAATAATATTTTGGATCTTGTTTTAGAACTATTTATGTTGCTCATTTTGGATGTTTTTGTGTTCATTGTATTGTACTTAGTTTGTCATCATTTTGGATGTTTGTGTTCATGTTAATGTACTTACTATTTGCTTATTTTAGAACTATTTATGTACTCAGTTTGTTGAAAATGTCCGAACCAACAGAGCCAAAGTTATCTAAAGATGAGGAATATGAGTTGATGTTGACTCATCAATTAGATAGACAAAATCATTATGTGTGTCATGACAATATACTTACTTCATCAGTTTGTTTGATTCACGAATATGTTTCATTATATTGCGACAAGATACCATGCATGATATCAAAACAAATATGTCATAAATGGCTATGTGAGCTAATTTCCGGTCATCCAGTGCGATTTCATAACATGTTTTGTATGTCCAAAGAGATTTTTTTTACTTGCTAAAAGTATTGGAGCGATCACATGGATTTAAAGGCTCACAACAAACACCGTCACGGGAGGTGTTTGGAGTTACTTTATATATTTTGGCACACAACGACCGATTCGAATGACAACTAAGAGGTTTCAACACGGTTTTTCTTTATGGGTCTGAAAGCAATTACTAATTTATCTTTGAAAGTTATTGCTCCAGAAGACAGATTATTTAGAGTGATTTCATCTCATATTTTGCATGATGAACTTTATATGCCATTTTTTCGTGATTGTATTGGAGCGATCGATGGTACACATGTTTATGCATGTATTCCGGTGCACCAACAAGTGTCATATATTGGCCGTCACGGTACTCCAACTCAGAATGTAATTGCTATCTGTGATTTCAACATGTGTTTCACCTATGTGGTACCTGGATGGGAAGGCAATGGGTAACTTCCCATATCCTCCTCAAGGTGCGACTTCATTATTTTTCTAATTTGCAAATTGTTATGTAAAAAATATATACGAACTGTAATTTATTTAGTTATTGTAAGAAAATATTATCTAGTAGAAGCGAGTTATCCATTACAAAATGGATTACTGAAGACATATCCCAAAACGAGATATAACTTGCCATACTTTGCAAGGAGTGAAAGACCGATTGAAGGACGGCGTGAAATGTTCAATAAAACTCATTCTTCGCTTCGAAGCGTAATTGAAAGAACATTTGGGGTGTGAAAAAAATGGAGTATCCTTCGAGGGATGCCACCATTCAAATTCTCAAAACAATGTGTAATTGTGGTGGCAACAATGGCTCTACACAACTACATACGACGACATCCCTCACACGTTGATCTAAAGTTTGGTACATGTGATGAAGATGAAATTTTGGTATATCCAGAAGCTTACAAGCATAGAACAGGGGAAAACCTAAGTAATGTTGATCCTAAAATAAATCTTGTTAACACCGAAGGGTCTGGGTCAACTGTTATGGCAGCGTTACGAGATTTCATAGCAGATCAAATTCAAAACTCGTAAAAGGTTGTGATGTACGTCAATGTTGGAGGACAAATGCATTTGGTTATGATATGTGTTTTTAATTTATATGTATAAAAATACAATATTATCATTTTTAATTTGGTTTTTATTAACTTTATGAAAAAAATCGCAGCATTTTCCTTCACTGTTTCTTCCAAACAGTTGAAACAGTTTTCTATTTCTTAACAGCACTGCGAAATCTGCACTTCCAAACAGTTTCACAGATTTTCCCACAATTCTGCAAAAAAAAATAGATTTTCTTACCACTGATTCTCTCATCGCTGCAGCCGAGCCAAACAGGCCCAAAATTACTTACGTGAAGCCCGCCGCTCTTCCAGCCACAGCAGACGGGCAAAGCACGCCGCCGCGGGCCGGGTATTGTCGCGCGGGGCACGCCTCCCCCTCCCCCCTCGTGCACTGTCACTCGTGTGTGTGTATATATATATATATAAATAAAATTACGAGTGACAGGCATGGGGTTCCGCCCTACGACGTACCGTGGCAGTACCTCATTTGCTACAGTGCACGTCATACCATTTATCTTGCCAATCATGTGTTCAACGACGATGGAGTTTTTGTCCAAACTCATCAGAGCAAGAAAAGTGGCGCCAAACAGTGTAAAAACAAAAGGCTCTTTGGCATTTTGCGCCCAAAAATCCTATTTTGATATTTTGCACCCCGAATTTTTAAAATTGGCAATTTTCACTCGATAATGACATATTTTGGCACTTTGCACTGAAAATTTTAGAGGTATTTAGGTTCGAGCACCACCCAAAATACTCATTTTGGCACTTTGCACCCCGAACTATCTTATTTTGGCTGTTTACAAAGTGCCAAAATGAGCATTTTAGGTTGTGTCCGGGCTTAAGCACTCCTAAAATTTCAGTCATGGGGTACAAAGTGCCAAAAATATATATGCACTTCGGGGATGCATTGGTGCTAAGTTTCGAGTTTAAAAATTTGAGGTGCAAAGCCCTAAAATAAGATAATTCATAGGTGCAAGTGCCAAAAAGCCAAAAAACCAATTATAAGCCAATTATTGATAAGTAAAAACAAAGTAGTTGTGAATGTTGATGAAAATTTTGAACAAATAATCAAGACATTAATGTGAAGGAATGTAAACTAAAGCGCACATTGTGAATGATAAAACATATAACAATATTGAAATAACAAATGCAATGGATCTTCAGTGTTATGTGGATGCTAGAGATTGAGGGTTGGTCAGTGTTTCCGTGTAAGGAAAAGTGGAAAAAGATAGGTAGGACTGCCCCATCAAATTTCGCACAACACAAGCTCCGGATTTAAGATTGCATCGAACAATATATTGTGGTGCTTTACATTGAGGCGCGTCACATTTATTCAGTTTAATGAGGAGTTCTTTATCTCCAATGGCGACTGCTCGGCCTACAAATACAAGCCACCAAGCGTTAAATGGGGAAGGACACTTGTGAATTTGAGCATAGCTGAAGGAATACCTATTAATCCAAACATTTTCCATGATCCAAACAACAATGGTGTTGTTCTTGTCTGCAACCCAAAGTCCAAGCTTTCCATTGAAATCCATCAGGTGACCTCCAAGGCCATAGAGCTTCTCTAACGGCGGCGGAGAAATCACACTATAGACCTCTTTCTCTTCATCAAAGATCACAATGGTGTCGGGTGGGACTTGAGATTGGTCTTCATTTCGCGAGTGTGCTAACCAATGTAACTTTCCGTTAAGATCCAAGGGGTATGGACAATAAAAAAAGGCTGGGAGGTTGCCGGGGATGCGTCTCCAGTAGCTTTCGCCGACCACCAAAACTTCGCTCTCATGCATTGTATCTGTAAATCTTAAGAGGCGGTATTTGGATGTGGAACGATGGAAGTAGAAGCCCAAATTACAGTCTAATTTGACACTGTCTCTGGGCAAGGGGATGGAGTGGCCTGTGAGAGGATTAATGACACAAGACCAAATTTTATGGTAGAGGCATACCAGCCCATCACATGAAGCTTGTGCAAAGCTATATTCTGGAATGTTTTTCAATGGATGGTACTCCTGCAAACGAATGGAGGACTCAGAAATTGCCTCTGCAGAAGCCAACCATATTCTTTTTGACTGCATAATACTACCAATGATGAGTGAATGGCCAGTAATGCGATTGCGTTGGGCGTTGGCTTGAACGAAGGCCGTGTTGGAGGTGATGGAGAGCCATGATTTGGAGACGCACCTAAATTTTCCCAAGGATCTCGCCGGCAGCCACAGCAAAATCTCTGAAACTATATCCCCCGGAATATAAAGGCGGGTTTTTTCTCCTGCCATCCGTTGGCTCTTCAAAAACTTCTTCATTTTTGTTTCAGCAGTCTTCATCATCGCGCTCCTCTTCGTCTTCTCCATCTTCTTCATCTTCATCAGGAAAGGGGGACCTGCTTGAGCCGGCCGGGCGGCCTGCTGCCTCTCCCGGCGGCTAATTAAAGGGGCAAAAGGCTGCACGACTCCCTCCCGAAAAAATGTCTCCTTTTCCTCCCGAAAAAATGTCTCCTTTTCCTCCCCAAAAAAAGCCTCTCCCAGCGGCAATATAAGTAAAGACGAGACGAGAGCAAACAGCGCTGCCTGATATATTTTTCCCGTAAACCTAAACCGTAAACAGTATAGATGGGGGGATCTCTTCATTTGGTATGAAATTGATTTTATTGGTTGAGATTAAACTCTCCTCAATAAAAAAGGACTAATTTAAATGTATTTTAATAATACCATTTTTACTCCTCCATGGTTCCCCGTAAAGATCTCTCACTCAAATCTGATCGCAGCGCAAGCAACCCTACAACCGTCCTAATGGGGATGTGCGGGACATCGCGTACATACAGCATGATGGGACTAAGCTCACTAATGCGCAAAGGCACTCGCCGCCCACGCGCGCGACTGCTGCCAAACACCAGCGCACGCGCGCCGCAGGGATGAACCATGAGTGCTCCTGCACCACCAAGCCAAAAGCGGACTCCGAGCCCTCGGGCGCCATGTGGACAAAGGGGGCAAATGTCCCCTCGTATTAATTTAAGCAATGGCCTCAAACACTCGCGCCCAGTGGCAATCGCAAGATAAACATGTCGCGTCAAACACGCATGTTCGAGCAACAGGGGCACGAGAGACAAAATGCTTCCGATTCAACGAGACACCTAAGGTTAAAACAAGAGAACAACTCTGTCACACTCCGGGAGATAATCACAAGAAAAATTAAAGCTATAGGGCTAAGTCACACCTACGGAGGCAAAGGTAAAAAGGCTCACAAAAGAGACAATTTATGCACGACACAGATGCAATCAAGTAATCCCTTGGGGCGGACCCACCTTGGGGCGAGCGTCGTCAGGGGCGGACCCACCTTGGGGTGAGCGAGGGCGGCCACCCACTCATTTTAAAAAAAAAATTAATAGTATTTGTCACGATATTCTTTTTTTTAAAAAAATAAGGGTATTAGCCACGATTTAAACTATAACTAACACCCTATTTTTTAAAAATTACATATATTAGTCGCGGCTTAAATAATAAATCGTAGCTAATATCTTATTTTAAAAAAAATTAACTGTAATAGCTACGGTTTAAACCGTTGCTAATACCGTATTCTTAAAAAAACATATAGTATTAGTCATGATTTAAACTGTGGCTAATACCCTATTGTTCAAAAAAATATTATTAGGTAGGGTTTAATAGTACGAATAAAATAATTTTTAAGTCCGCCCACACAAAAAAAAAATTTTGCGTCTGCCGCTGCTCGTCTACAGCATCAACACAACCTTTCGAGGCATCGCCTATTCAAAGTACGGAATGCCCCCACGTCCTTCGTGTTGCACGAAACCCCTCACCAAGCGTAAGACAAAGCGCAATGACGTGCTTGTCCTCCCATGACGGGCCAACCTCTAGAGCAGTCATCTCAGGGCCCCTTCATCCATCCCGCATCGCTCCGCTCAAAGGTACGATGACTCCCAGTGTTTAGCAATCGTGGAAGCCTGTGATATCCCGATATCCTAAGGCACAGATGTCATTAACACAACCTCCTCTGGCCACGCCAGCTCGGTCCCATCCTCGAATGACGCAACCTTGACTCTTGATAAGAACATGCATCGAGTCCTCCTGTACTCCTAGACAAGAACGAACCCCGAGTCTTTTCACGCTTCAAGATAGGAGTGAGTCACAAATTAGGACGAACCACAAATCCTCCTACATCATCTAATAAGAGCAGACTCTGAGTCCGTCTATGCCACCAAGGCAAGGGGGCAGAAGACCCTACTCATCACTCTCAAGCGGCAGGTTCCTGACGCTAATGCATGGTGACAATTATCAAGGGTAGCGCACGACGCGCTGGGAGTGTAAAGTGATATGTCTGGATCACGGCAACACACAAAGCTCAGAATAGAAGAACATCTCCAAGGCCTCCAAACACACAAAAGTACGTTACAGCGCAAGGCCGCACCCACCACAACTGACACAAAAGCAATGTGCAAGTTAGCGACTGTCAAGATCCCTAACCTAATACTAATTACGAGGTCATCACCACGCAAGGCTAACATTGAGTGTCGTCAAGTCATCAACATACACATCCAGGTATAGAGGAAATGACTTTCCACACCGCAAACAAAAAACTTGTGGCGCTCGCGTGTCGATATGATTCAAAGTCCATCTCCCAAGATGGGTATACCTAAAATTTTCGAGCTCGTCATATCGCGGATTACGACCTACGAAAATTTAGAGACATTTGATGGGGTTCCCCCTAAAAATTCTCGAGTCAAACTGGAAGAATTTCAGTCAAAACAAGCAGCCAAGGCAACTCGGATGAGAGAGCCACGTGCGTGAACTGTGCTCGCTCGAAGGAACCGAAAATTATCCAAAAGATGCATGTATGCACGGGCACGCGCAGCGCGCATAAGCGCCCAAGAGCGCGGTAAGGGGGGCGCGCACGACCCCCGTTTCTTCCGTTCGGTGGGCGCGCGACCGCAATGCTTCCGGTCGGTGCGTGTGTGGCCCCCATTGCTTCTGGTCGGTGTGCGCACGACCCCCATTACTTCCGGTCGGTGCCCGCACGACGTGCTCACAGCGCCCCTCATACGCACGGTGCTTGCGTGACGGACGTGCTCAAAGCTCCCCTCACGCGCACGTCGACAGTTGTCATTGCATAGATGCACTCCATTGGTGCTTTACGTCTGGTCTGTGACTTGTCAAATAGAAGGTGATGTGCCTTACTATATTGACATCCCGCACAGACATGACCGTCACCGAAGGATGATAATCTTGACAAACCTTTCATAAGGCTCCTTACCATCATAGCTTTCAATTTATCCATCCCGACATGTCCCAGCCTCTCGTGTCAAATAACAACACTATCATTGGCTCTCATCCGATCAGCATAGGAACTTATTGATAACACAAACAAGTCCTTTACTCTTCTCCCAACATGAGAAACGCCAGCATTCACCGCTGAGACATTGCGGAGAAACTTCACTTCTATCGGGCCGAACAGAACGTGATAACCCGCATCCACTGCATTGGTTACTGAGAAGAGGTTCTTCTTCATGCCCGACACGTGATAAACGCTCCTCAAGGTGAGTGGACCCTTATCACTGCCCAAAGAAACGACGCCCTCCTTCTCGACTGTATATAATATCATCGATGGTAATAATAACATCATTACTTGAGTACGCTTACAGAGAAAAAAACTTTGACTTATCCCCGGTGAGGTGATGACCACACCCCTAGTTCACGATCCAGTCGTCTTGGTAGTTGATGGGAGACAAAGCACGAGCATATATTCCCGTCATGAATGCATTTCTCCATCCTCCTTCCACAGCACTGGAACCAGCTTCTTCTTTGCCTGTAGTGTGCCCTGGCTGAAGTTTGACTTTGCAGTCCTTCTTGAAGTGACCAGACAGGTTGCTTCTGTAGCACCTTGGTCCTTCCTTCTTCTTCCCATCTTGCTTAGAAAACTGGTTCTTTTCTTGTTAATATGAAGTAGAAGGACCATCGCCAGTAGACTACTTCTTCTTATCCCACTTCTTCTTCTTCCCTAAAAAAAGAGCATCACTATCTCCTCCGGAGATAGTAATTCCATCCATCTGTCTTGCTAAGTTTTCTTGTGAAGCCAATAGGTTGTCCAACTTAAGCAATGACGACTGAGTGGCTCAGCTTTGAATAGAAGTAAAGAAGGCAATATACTCCTTCCGCAATCCGCGGATTATGTGCCTCTTAAGCTTTGCCTCTGAAATTGGCTCATCAAGGTCTAATGCTAAAATTTCAGTACATAGGTTCTTCATCTTCAAGAAGAATGTAGAGATGGACAGATCACCTTGAGTGGTTCTCGTCAACTCATTCTCCAAGAATTGTAGTCGTACTAAATTCTTCTTATTAAACAACCAATCAATGAAAGTCCAAATCTCAGCATCTGGCCGACATTAAGTAATATGGTTAAAGAGCTCCGATAAGATAGCCCGTGTAACATCCCAACTTTTATTGGCCCACCGGGGCCCTAATGGGCCCAATAAAAGTGACCCGAACCTCTACCCGTAGCCCATACCAAGATAGAAGGTAATCCTAGACGGGGATATCGAGCTAAAAAACTCAGATTTGAGTTATGCCAGTTCTTGTGTCCTCGTATAGTCAATACGAGTGCATTGGAACTCGTTCCGTAGAATTTCGAGGTCATATGGTGGATATGGTCGTTCCCCATAGAACGTCGCGAAAATGAGATTTTTGGATATTGACATAGAGAACTCTGATTTGAGTTCTGTCAATTTCTGTGACTTCGTATAGTCGATACGAACGCATCAGAACTCATTGTGTCGCAATTTGAAGCCTAACAATGATTATGAGTGTTTTGACCATTTAAACGCGTCGCGACACGCAAATTTTGAATACTTAGCAAACGAACTCTGATTCGACCCCAGTCAGTGGCATTAGATTCGTATGGTCAATACAAAGTCAACGGAATTGATCCCGGTCAGTTTTGATGATGGGTGGTAAAACTGTGGTCAAATCAAGCACATTCGTTCACCGAAAAGCGTGCGCATACAAATTCTGACTCGACACCCCAACTTTGACCCAACTCCTACTGTCTTGGACCTACTTTGACTTTTACCAGCATGGGGGACCCACCCTAGGTTCGACTTTAGTCAAACCTCATCTAAAAACCAATTTTTGGAAATTTTTTAAGGAGGTGTACACCTCCTCTTCATGGATGGTTAAGGCCCCACCCCCCCTTACCCTTGGGCCACCAAAATCAGTCCACATAAGGAGGCTAGGTGGGCCATGGATTAAGGTAGGCCCTGTAACACCCCATGTTCAGTCCTGGAGTCGGTGGGAGTTAACGCCTCGCGGTAGAGTAACCGTCGGCGGAAGGGCGTTGAACTGTGCAGTTTTTCCCTTAGCGCACGATCACTGACCACAGGGCGCACGACCACTGACCGTGCGCCACTGGTCGTGCATAAAGAAAATATAATGCCAAATCCCTGTTTAACGAAAACGCACGATCACTGACATAGGGCGCACGACCACTGACCGTGCGCCACTGGTCGTGCGGACGGGTGCAGGATCCGTAAAATGACTCCGTGGCCGTCCGATTTTCCATCAAATCTCATCTAACGGCCTAGGATGGTCCGCCCAAACATTTAATTTAGGGTTGAAGGGTTCTAAACCCTCATTTCAAACCCTAGACTCTCTTTCTAAAAGGTTAGAGAGAAGGGAGAGCAAGGAAGGAGAAGAGGAGATCCGGCCGCCGGCGGAGCACCGGAGCACCGAATCTCGATCCGAGACCGGATCCTCGACGGCAAGAGCGAGGCGAAGCTTTTCAACCGTCTACTTCTTCATGACGGGCGCGCGAAAATCTACGAGGGTAACGATCCTCTTCATAGGGCATGTGTAGTCGCCCTTCTTCCTTTGCATGGGGAAATCCCCCTCTCGCGAGTAAGCGTTGAGGAGCGGAATCCCTTCGGGTAGATATGTAAAGTCCCCGTTGTTAGAGCCCGGAATCGAAGTACGGGTGTAGGCATTGTGTGTGAAGCCCATTCGGGTTTAGCCCGAATCGGTGATGTTGCATTGCATGGTCGGAGAAGACTCCGCACCGATGATTTCAGTTTTCCGAAATTTCTACGCGGTAGATTGCATACAGGGATCCTTGGGGATTAACCTCGAGGCGCACCCGGAAAGCTTGGGCGGAATCGCATTGCCGCCACGATGTTGCCTTGGAGGGCAAATCGGTACATAACGGGGTTATGTGCGTGTTTTGATCGATTGTGGGAATGAGGAGAAACTTGGCCCGCACCGATGGCTAAATGGCCGTGGTGAAGTGAGCAACGGGCGGGTGGAACTCTACCCATTCCAAGTGGTCTCGGTAGAAGCGACCTAAAGTACATGGGACTTCCCGGGGGGCTGGAAACGGGCCTAGGCTTCGGCTGAAAGGGCTATTTGCTCACGAGATTTGTCGTCCACGAGACGACGGTGGAATCGCGGGAACGGACCGGGTCCGGACCGGATTCACCAATTAGTGCCCTGAGAGCACGGGGTGTACGGCCGTGCGTGCCGACACTTGTGGCGAATAGTTATATAGATTTATATATTGCTATGTTAGTTGTTATGCAGGGAAGGAGCACCGCCGTCCCGCAATTGCGGGGCCGGGTCGTTATAATTTGGTCAGCGTTGCTGACCGGTTACTCGTGTAAATTGCCACCTCTTCGGTGGATTGCTTCTTACAGGTGCTGCTGCGGAGCCGAGCGGCAAATAGCAGGCTAAAGCCCAAGTTGCAGCGCTAGCCCATGAAGGCTGAAGATTTAGTTTTGTTTTTCATATTCATGTTTGGCCGGCCTGCGCGCCGATGTATGAAAGACACTATTTGGTTAAGAGAACAATGTTTGTAAGGCCTTAAGGCCGAGGACTGTTTTGTGTATTTTTAGTCGTTTCATTCCTATGGGTTTTGTCATTAGTGGACATTCATGCTTATTGTTGGGTTCTTTTTAATAACCTAAAATGCTTCCGCTAGGTGTTGCGTAGGACGTTGTCTTACAAATTGTGAGTATGATAATGCGATGCGTAACTCCACGGTCTGTCTGCGGTATATGGCGTCGGGCCCCGGCCGGACCTACTGCTATATGCCATGTGACGGATAGGGGTGTTATAAATTGGTATCAGACTAACGGTTTCGGTCTTGCTTATTAGAATTCGCGGACGAATTCTTTTAAGGGGTGGTGAGCACTATCACGTGCGTCATCGTTATAACATGAAAAAGAACCCATGAATGTCCACTTAGGAATGAAAATACACAGTTTTGAACAAGTTAAATGTTCAAATGATTGCTTTTTAGCAATGTGCTTGTCGCTTATTTGTCGGTTTTGTTTATCTAGGTGACTAGGAGTGGGGCAGGGCAGTCAGCCCGTACACGTTCAGCGGAGAGTAGGGCACCAAGCGAGGCGCCTGCAACACCTCCATCTGCTGAAACTATTCGGCTGGTTACCGAGGCGGTGCTTGCCGCACTAAATGCCCAACCTGCAGGGCAGGTACAACGTCCAGCACCGGAGATTGAGCAAGAACCTGCGAGAGCGACAGTGCCTGTGGTGGCTGAGGAGCCTAGACCACCAAGGCATACGGCGGATTGTCAGCTGAAGCACGTGATGAGCTTCAATCCGCCAATATTCTCGGGGGGTGGAACCCCATCGCAAGCGGAGGATTGGCTATCACGCGTTAAGCGGATCCTTTCGACAACCAGAACCGAAGCGGATCAGAAAACCGCCATAGCCACTTTCTTATTGGATGGCGAGGCAAGGCTGTGGTGGGACGGTGTGGAGCAACACCATCTAGTCGAAAGACAGTTGGAAGAGGTTTCTATTGAAGAATTCTCGAGAATGTTCATGGCGCGGTACCTACCGTCGACCGAGAAGATAGAACTGGAAAATCAATTCCTCAGACTGCAACAAGGGAGTCAAAATGTGGATGATTATCTGCATGAGTTCACAAGGCTGGGTCGTTATGCAGCTCCTACTTTTGGCGATGAGGAACGGAAGACGAACCGTTTCTATGAAGGACTGCGAGATGATCTCAAGGTACTTCTATCAGGGCCGTTGACGCAAGGATTTCTAACCTTGGTCGGCTCGGCTCGATCGTTGGAGCGAGAGTTGGCAAGAATCTCTGGAAAGAAAGAGCTGGGTGTGCAGAAGCCCGAGTTCAAGGTGCCGAACGCTACGAAGTCAAAGTTTCAGAGGTGGAATAAGAGGGCCAAGACGTCAAGTCAAGCCCCCTCTTCTGGTGCCTCGGGAGCAACGACAGCGCGCACCCCAGGTGCTTGTTATAACTGTGGGAGGCCAGGGCACTTTGCCCGTGATTGTTGGAGCGGACGTCCAAAGTCCGAGAGAAAGCCAGGAGCAACTTATGAGGAGAAAGGGAAGATGGCGGAGTCATCCGCA
Source organism: Platanthera zijinensis (assembly GCA_039513925.1). Classification (NCBI taxonomy): domain Eukaryota; kingdom Viridiplantae; phylum Streptophyta; class Magnoliopsida; order Asparagales; family Orchidaceae; genus Platanthera; species Platanthera zijinensis. The sequence goes on along the minus strand of CM077084.1, from coordinate 55,086,067 downwards.
TCTCACCATACTCCAGCTCAGCCCAGGGTGTACAACCTTGGCCTTCAAGAAGCCATCAAACAGGCTGACGTGGTGACAGGTATGAGTTAAATTATTGCAGTTTAACCTTATTTGAATAATTACCTGTTTGCATGTTAGCTTATATTTCCTATGCTAGGCTTCGTTTTGATATCCGATAGCCCAGCAAGGGCATTATTTGATACGGGAGCGTCGCACTCCTTTATGTCCGAAGAATTCGTATCGCGCATCAGAGTCCCTTCTTCGATGGCTAAGGACAAACTGGATGTGCTACTCCCCAATGGATGCTCTATGCGCGTAGATAGAGTATGCCTCGTGAAGATTCAGATTGGGGATCAGGAATTCGATCTGCAGGCGTCGTTACTTCCGCTAGTGGAGTTTGACGTGATCCTTGGGATGGATTGGCTCTCGGAGCAGCGAGCCTATATTGACTGCAGTCGGAAGGAAGTTAAACTGGGGGCAAATACTAGTCGCGAGACTACGTTCGAGGGCATTAAAGGGGCGAGCAAGACACTGATGTCTGCTCTTCAGGTGGTCAAGGCGGTTCATGCTGGAGCAGAGCTGTTTTTCGCGTTAGTGGAGGCCGCAAAGCCTAAGACGAGTCTGGATAGTATCCCAGTGGTTTCGGAGTATCCTGACGTGTTTCCCGATGATCTCCCTGGGGCTCCACCCCAAAGAGAGATTGATTTCACAATAGAGCTGGTGCCAGGTGCCAAACCTGTGTCCCGCTCACCTTATCGGCTAGCGCCGAAGGAGATGGCAGAGCTGAAGGTCCAATTGCAAGAACTGTTGGATCAGGGGTACGTGCGTCCAAGCTCGTCACCTTGGAGTGCACCGGTCCTCTTCGTCAAGAAGAAGGATGGAAGTCTGAGGCTGTGTATCGACTACCGAGAGTTGAACAAGCTCACCGAGAAGAACAAATACCCGATTCCGAGGATCGACGATCTGTTTGACCAGCTAGTGGGGTCTACAGTTTATTCGAAGTTGGATCTGAAGTCTGGGTACTACCAGTTGAAGATCAAGGAGAGTGATATCCCTAAAACGGCGTTCAGCACGCGTTATGGGCATTACGAGTTCACGGTTATGCCGTTTGGACTGACGAATGCGCCGTCCGTATTTATGGATCTGATGAACAGAACATTCAGAGAGTACTTGGATCGGTTTGTGATCGTGTTTATCGACGACATCCTGGTATACTCTCAGAGCGGAGATGATCACTACAAACATCTGCACATGGTGTTGGAGACACTGAGGAGGAACCAGCTCTATGCTAAGTTCTCCAAATGCGAGTTCTGGTTATCCTCGGTGGCTTTCCTTGGCCACATCATTAGTGGAGCAGGGATTGCGGTAGATCCGGCGAAGATAGTGGCGATACGGGAGTGGCCTGTTCTTTCCTCGGTAGCGGAAGTCCGAAGTTTCCTAGGACTTGCCGGCTACTACAGGCGCTTCGTAGAGAACTTCTCGCGGATAGCGTTACCTCTCACATCGTTGACAAGAAAGGATCAAAGGTTTGTGTGGTCGCCGGAGTGCGCACAAGCTTTTGAGGAGTTAAAGGGTCGGTTGACCACGGCGCCAATCTTATGTTCGCCGAGTGGGACCGAGGGATTCGAAATCTACAGTGATGCTTCGGGGAGTGGCTTGGGATGTGTACTACTACAGCGTGGGAGTGTGATTGCCTACGGCTCGCGGCAGCTGAAGGTACACGAGAGGAATTATCCGGTCCATGACTTGGAGTTAGCGGCCGTGATACATGCACTAAAGCTGTGGAGACACTACCTTTACGGTGTGAAAGTTGATATCTACACCGACCACAAGAGCTTGAAGTACTTGCTGGATCAGAAGGACTTGAATATGCGGCAAAGGAGGTGGATGGAGTTCCTGGGGGACTACACCTTCAAAATTCATTATGTGCCGGGGAAGGGCAATGCGGTGGCAGATGCGTTGAGTCGCAGAACTCCCGCACGTGCTAGTTGGCTGTTGGTGCATGATGCACGATTGATTCAAGAGTTAGAGGATTTGGAGATCTTCTGTGTAGATAGACAAACGGGCGCCGAAGCGCGTTTGAGTTGGACAGAGGTGCAGTATGACCTGGCTGATAGGATTCGGCAGGCTTTAGCTGTGGATGATGTTTTGAAGCAACTCATGGATGGTGTTTTGGATGGGTCAAATTCCCAATTTATGTTGGAGGACGGATTGCTCAGAAAGGACGATCGTTTGTGCGTCCCCAACGTAGGTAATCTACGGGAGGAATTGTTGTACGAGGCTCACCATACCAAGTACTCAATCCACCCGGGGAGTACAAAAATGTACAAAGACGTGAAGAAACTATTCTGGTGGCCAGGACTGAAGAAAGATGTAGCGCTTTATGTGGCGAGGTGTCAAACCTGCGCCCTAGTGAAGGCGGAATGTCAAAAGCCGGGAGGTTTCTTGAAGTCCTTACCCATTCCGGAGTGGAAATTCGACGACATATCTATGGATTTTGTGCATGGATTGCCAAGATCGCAGAAGGGAAACGACGCCATCTGGGTGATCGTGGACAGATTGACAAAAGTGTCGCATTTCATCCCGATGAGGAAGGATGATCCGGTGGAGAAGCTAGCAAAACTCTACGTGGATAATATTGTGCGAATGCACGGAGTGCCCCGCAGCATTGTGAGTGATCGCGATGGACGCTTCACGTCCAATGACTGGAGGCTAGTACATCAGATGTTGGGCTCGAAACTGAAGTTTAGCACGGCGTTTCATCCGCAGACGGATGGTCAGACCGAGCGAGTCAACAGGACATTGGAAGACATGCTTCGCATGTGTGCGTTGGACTTCGGAAAACGGTGGGAGGATCACTTATACTTGGTCGAGTTTGCGTACAATAACAGTTACCAAGCAAGTATCCAGATGGCACCGTTCGAAGCTCTTTATGGGAGAAAGTGTCGCACGCCGTTGTCATGGTTGGAGACGGGTGAGTCGAAACTTTACAATCGTCAGGAGATCGAAGATGCGACTTCTTTGGTGCGAACGATACGAGAGCGCTTGCTTATAGCTCAGGACAGGCAGGCTAGGTATTTTAATGCCAAACATAGGAACGTGGAGTTCAATGTTGGCGAATGGGTATACCTGAAGATCAAACCGTTCAAGGGGGTGTCACGGGTTCGACGCTTGAAAAAGTTGAGTCCGAGATACCTTGGGCCATTCGAGATTCTAGAACGGATCGGAGAAGCAGCCTACCGGTTGAGATTATCTGTGGAACTGAGTTGTTTGCATGACGTATTCCACATCTCAGTATTGCGGAAGGCGGTGCAAGAGCCGTCGCAAGTGTTAGCGGTTGATCAAGTACCGGTTGAGGAAGGGTTGACGACCAAGGTCAAGCCCATTTCTATCGAAGATTTCGAGGTCAAGCGGCTTCGGAACAAAGAAATCAGGATGGTGAAAGTCCGTTGGGACAATTGCGGTCGTGAGGAGCTATCGTGGGAACGAGAGCAAACCATGCTCGAGGAGTACCCCGAACTCTTCAACTCAGGTACCGTTTAAGTTTAAGTTGTTTACTTGCTATTCGTAATTTCGGGACGAAATTCTTTTAAGGGGGGGAGAGTTGTAACACCCCATGTTCAGTCCTGGAGTCGGTGGGAGTTAACGCCTCGCGGTAGAGTAACCGTCGGCGGAAGGGCGTTGAACTGTGCAGTTTTTCCCTTAGCGCACGATCACTGACCACAGGGCGCACGACCACTGACCGTGCGCCACTGGTCGTGCATAAAGAAAATATAATGCCAAATCCCTGTTTAACGAAAACGCACGATCACTGACATAGGGCGCACGACCACTGACCGTGCGCCACTGGTCGTGCGGACGGGTGCAGGATCCGTAAAATGACTCCGTGGCCGTCCGATTTTCCATCAAATCTCATCTAACGGCCTAGGATGGTCCGCCCAAACATTTAATTTAGGGTTGAAGGGTTCTAAACCCTCATTTCAAACCCTAGACTCTCTTTCTAAAAGGTTAGAGAGAAGGGAGAGCAAGGAAGGAGAAGAGGAGATCCGGCCGCCGGCGGAGCACCGGAGCACCGAATCTCGATCCGAGACCGGATCCTCGACGGCAAGAGCGAGGCGAAGCTTTTCAACCGTCTACTTCTTCATGACGGGCGCGCGAAAATCTACGAGGGTAACGATCCTCTTCATAGGGCATGTGTAGTCGCCCTTCTTCCTTTGCATGGGGAAATCCCCCTCTCGCGAGTAAGCGTTGAGGAGCGGAATCCCTTCGGGTAGATATGTAAAGTCCCCGTTGTTAGAGCCCGGAATCGAAGTACGGGTGTAGGCATTGTGTGTGAAGCCCATTCGGGTTTAGCCCGAATCGGTGATGTTGCATTGCATGGTCGGAGAAGACTCCGCACCGATGATTTCAGTTTTCCGAAATTTCTACGCGGTAGATTGCATACAGGGATCCTTGGGGATTAACCTCGAGGCGCACCCGGAAAGCTTGGGCGGAATCGCATTGCCGCCACGATGTTGCCTTGGAGGGCAAATCGGTACATAACGGGGTTATGTGCGTGTTTTGATCGATTGTGGGAATGAGGAGAAACTTGGCCCGCACCGATGGCTAAATGGCCGTGGTGAAGTGAGCAACGGGCGGGTGGAACTCTACCCATTCCAAGTGGTCTCGGTAGAAGCGACCTAAAGTACATGGGACTTCCCGGGGGGCTGGAAACGGGCCTAGGCTTCGGCTGAAAGGGCTATTTGCTCACGAGATTTGTCGTCCACGAGACGACGGTGGAATCGCGGGAACGGACCGGGTCCGGACCGGATTCACCAATTAGTGCCCTGAGAGCACGGGGTGTACGGCCGTGCGTGCCGACACTTGTGGCGAATAGTTATATAGATTTATATATTGCTATGTTAGTTGTTATGCAGGGAAGGAGCACCGCCGTCCCGCAATTGCGGGGCGGGGTCGTTATAATTTGGTCAGCGTTGCTGACCGGTTACTCGTGTAAATTGCCACCTCTTCGGTGGATTGCTTCTTACAGGTGCTGCTGCGGAGCCGAGCGGCAAATAGCAGGCTAAAGCCCAAGTTGCAGCGCTAGCCCATGAAGGCTGAAGATTTAGTTTTGTTTTTCATATTCATGTTTGGCCGGCCTGCGCACCGATGTATGAAAGACACTATTTGGTTAAGAGAACAATGTTTGTAAGGCCTTAAGGCCGAGGACTGTTTTGTGTATTTTTAGTCGTTTCATTCCTATGGGTTTTGTCATTAGTGGACATTCATGCTTATTGTTGGGTTCTTTTTAATAACCTAAAATGCTTCCGCTAGGTGTTGCGTAGGACGTTGTCTTACAAATTGTGAGTATGATAATGCGATGCGTAACTCCACGGTCTGTCTGCGGTATATGGCGTCGGGCCCCGGCCGGACCTACTGCTATATGCCATGTGACGGATAGGGGTGTTACAGGCCCAACACCCAACTCCCATCTTTCCCTCCCCTCTTCCTCACTACCAAGCCTAAGCCCAAGGCTCTCTAGGCCATTGCTCCATCCCCCTTCCCCATGCAACAAAAGGGATCAACCTCTAGCTGTCTGTGGACAGCTGGAGGGTGGTGATTAATACCTCCCTAAGAGGGATTAATCTCACACTGATAAGGTAGGGGAGGAGACCCCCTCCCTTGGCTATTTATAGCCTCCCCCCTCCCCAACTCCTCACAGCCCTAGTGAGCCTTCTCCCCTCCCCTCAATAGAGCTACCCCCGTCGGAAAACTTTCCCACTCGAGCTCCACCACCACCTCCAATGGTGGCTCGGTTGGGACCCTCCAAAGCCCCCTCTGCACAGGTGGAACCTTCTCCCCTTCCACTTTCTATAACTTTGGACATCCTGCATGGGTCCTCCGGCGGCCGGAGCGCCGCCGGCACCACCCGACCCATGCTCCTGGTCGGGTGGTGGCCGTTGGAAGCTAGCCCCTCCCAGCACTGGTTGAGGCATTGAGGAAGGCCTAGTCCACCGGAGATTCCTTTTCCCAGTGGCGGAAGGTAAGGGTGTCGTTGGAAAATGTCGCTCCGGCGGCACTCGAGAGACAGAGGTTTGCTCTGTTTTTGCTCTGGCGACGACCGGTCATCGGGCTACCACCGGAGAGGAGCCCTTCCCCTGGCACGTCGGTCGGGGGTGGTTTCATGGCCGAGTTATACACAGGAGAGGCAGGGTGGTGCGGTGGCGCTTGGAGCGAAGCCACAGCCACCCTGATCTCGGGTTATTGATTTCAGGCGGCGGCCGGCAGCGGGGGGCCGCCAAACCACCACACAGAGACTCGTCGGCCCCCGACAAGTCGATCTGGGGCGGTGTTGGCGCCCTGCAGAGGCCAGCCGGTGATGACAGAGGGCCACTGCCTTCTTCTCCGACGGGAGAAATCACCGCCACTTATCTCACGGATTGAGATGAACGGTTGTGATAGCCTTATCCCCCCCCCCCCACCGCGACCACCATGCCTCCTCTTCTGTGTCCCCATAGCGGATCCGTGGTCGATCCGTTGTAGGGAAGTGTTGGCAGTTTCTCCTCTCTGGCGCGATCCTGGCAGATGGATCGTGCTTTGATCTGCTATATACAGACCATATTTTAATCATAGTCTTGAATATTTTCTATAAAAAATATAGGCTCCTAAGGAAAAAATTTTGAACATGAAAATTTTGGAATTTTTGGAATTGATTTGATATTTTTAAAAACCTAAATAAGAATTATTTGACCAATTTGGAGGCCCAAAATTGCTCGGAAAATTTTGGAAAAATTACTAGGCTCTTTTTAGGCACCCTTAAAGGCTGTATAAAATTTGGAAACTTTGGGATAAAAATTGAAGATTTTTCCAAATTTTTTGTGCCTAGGGTCGCGCTCGGAATTTTACGCGCTCAAATTCTTTGAAAATGAAAATCGAAGCACACAACCACTTTTTAACTTGAATGATAAGTTCAAACTGCTTTACTAACGAGAGTGATTGAGGCAAGTGCCCAAGCTCTGAGTGTTGCGGGGTTTCGTGAAACTTTAGAGCACCTCGTGTTTTCTTTTAAAGACTCTCGAGTAATTTGGGCAGACTCGAAAGATGAGAATACGAGCAATTGAGCTATTAATTATTCTCAACGAATAATAAAAATGTATTCATAGTAAGTTTTCCCAATCTGATTAAGCCGTGATTAAAAAAGGATGCAACTAAATTATGATCAGATCTTAATAATGGGAAAAACCCCAAGGAAGCCTCCTGAGAACGGAGATGGAACTGAACTAATCCTCCTGAGAACGGAGATGGAACTGAACTAAGCCTTCTGAGAATGAAGATGGAACTGAACTAATCCTCGTGAGAACGGAGATAGAACTGAACTAATCCTCCTGAGAATAGAGATGGAACTGAACTAATCCTCCTAAGAACGGAGATGGAACTGAACTAGTCCTCTTGAGAACGAAGTTGGAACTGAGCTAGTCCTCATGAGAACGGAGATGGAACCGAAGCCTCCTGAATGGAGTGATTGGGCTACTAACTTTTTTATATATATTTTATTTCAGTCTCGCACTGGTCCAGTTCATTTATTTATTTCAGTTCAGTACGCTCTTTTCAATACTCTAGTCTCGTACTGGTCTTGGCTATTTACTTTCAGTTCAGTTCATTTCTTTTAAAGTGTTATTCCAGTCTCGTACTGGTCCAGTTCAGTACGCTCTTTTCAATACTCCAGTCTCATACTGGTCTTGGCTATTTACTTTCAGTTCAGTTCATTTCTTTTAAAATATTATTCCAGTCTCGTACTGGTCCAATTCATTTATTCATTTCAATTCAGCACTTTCTTTTCATTTCTCTAGTCTCGTACTGGTCCTAGCTATTTACTTTCAGTTCTGTTCATTTCTTTTAAAGTGTTATTCTAGTCTCGTACTAGTCCAGTTCCTTTCAGAACTTACTTTCGGTTCAATAATACTCCAATGTCCTACTGGTCCTATTTCTTTATAGCATTTCAACTCTACAGCTTATACTAACAACATCTTTTATTATCGCACTTTTATTTATGTAATTTACTATTTTAAGCACGGGTCCTGCCCTGACGGGCAGTGATTTGACAGGTAGAGCATTAGTTAGGTATAACAGGAGTTGTGATATTACTCCGAAGTTAACCCCAAATAAAGTACTCTCACGCTCCTTGTCGAAAGTCGAGTCAAGTACCGTTTGCTTGAATTATTAAAGCATAGTAGGGCAAGCCGTTGTAGACCTTGTGCATGCTAACAAAACTATTCTTACGGATTTGCGTGTAAATTGCTTGAGACAAATCGTGGTGGGTTAGTCACTTCCGCAGACCGTTTGTACCGGTGCAGGAAGTTCGATGACTCAAGGCGATAGGGATGTGAGAACCCTCCCGCCCATATCACATCTCAAAACCCAGGTTTTGAGATGAAGGGTGGCGGGGTACATAAACACGGAGGAGCAGGCGCTGCGGGCGATGTGGGACTAATCCCAACCACAGAACCGCAGGGATATTCCGCCACACAGGGGGCCCACCGGGGTCAACACCCAGACCAGGAACGCGATGGGGAAAGCCACGGGGGCGGTCCCACACACACGGTCCTGCTGGCAAATTACTCTCAACACACCCCCGCAGCAGGACAACCGTACTTCCTCTGATACCATGTGAGAACCCGCCCGCCCATATCACATCTCAAAACCCAGGTTTTGAGATGAAGGGTGGCGGGGTACATAAACACGGAGGAGCAGGCGCTGCGGGCGATGTGGGACTAATCCCAACCACAGAACCGCAGGGATATTCCGCCACACAGGGGGCCCACCGGGGTCAACACCCAGACCAGGAACGCGATGGGGAAAGCCACGGGGGCGGTCCCACACACACGGTCCTGCTGGCAAATTACTCTCAACAAGGGAGATGAGTACCACAGGTGACAGGCCGTTATTGTACAACCCCGTGTTCGCCGAAGGGCTCAGGCGGATGCAGGCGGGTCCCCCCCGGCCCGCACATCTAAGGGTTGCCCAAGCGGCGGGCCTGTCTAGCCCGCACCCTCCCAGGCGGGTCTGTCCTTGATCCCCGCCTATTCGACGGGCCATCCTTACCCGCCTCTCCTAGGCGGACCGGCCCGCTCCCTCCTAGGCGGGCCACCCTCTGGCCCGCACCCTCCCAGGCGGGTCAGCCTCCGGACCGCGCCTATTTTTAGCGGGTAACCCCTGCCCGCCTCTCTTAGGCGGGTCGGCCCGCGCCTTCCCAGGTAGGCCGTATCTAAACTGCGTCCCCTAGGCGAGCCAGCCCCGTCCCGCGCCGCGCACCTCCCGCCGAGTAGAGGCATTAAAGGGTCACTCGCCCAGTCCTCAGTGGGGGGGGGGGGGGGTTTCTTACCACTTTGCCCCGTTGGCCTGCCCTTAGCCAGTCAAAACAACGGATTCTCGCTGTTGGCAGACCTAGGTGGGCTGCATATAGTTATTAGAACAGCGGGGTTTGGCTGTTGGCAGGCCAGCCCGAGGAGTTTTTAGTAATTTCAGGACAGCCAAGGTTAGTTATTTGCAGATCACCTTCAGAATCCTATAAATAGGACCCTAGGGGTACCTCAGAAAGGCATGCTTACTCATCTCCTAGTCCTCCAACGCTTTCTGAGGTACCTTAGCCCGACATTTGGCTAAGGAGGGGAAGCGCTCAGTATTCTTCCGGGTGTGTGGTGGGACCTCCGCGCCGGGCCCTTGGTCTAGTCCTTTGCTCTCTTTTCCTTATTGTTTTTATTGCAGGAGCGAAGTAGGTGCGCGACCACCCCTTCCCCAAGGGTGAACTCCACAAGAGACCGATTTTCGATTTCAACATTTTGGTGCGGTGAGCGTGGAGAGTGGTCAACACAAAAAACCTTCAGCAAGCTCAATGACTGGAGGAGAAGGGCAAGGATCAGACAGGACCGACTCGCCACCCCCTCCCCCTCTCGCCACCATGGGGATGCTAGAGGAGTTCAGGCAGGAAGTACTCGGCATGGTCCGATTCGCACTCGGCGTGCGGGCCGAGAGCTCGACTCCGGTGATTCCGGTTCTCTCGGATCCGGCACTCGGAGAAGTCTCTCCTGCCAGGCGAGCAGGGAAGAAAGTGGCCGAGGAGGGTCGGGGTACCGAGCTCCCCAGGCGAGTACTCTTCCCAGGTTCGGGGAGCGGTGGCAGATTCGGCGAGTTGGGGGTGCGAGACCCTCCCGCTCGTCCAGTAGGGGGAGAGAGCCCCTTCAGCGAGCTGGTCTCTTCTGCACCAGTCCCAGATGGGTTCAAGGAGCCTAAGATGTCTTACTACACCGGGAAGGGAGACCCAGTGCAGCACGTCCAGTGGTTTGAGGACGTAGTCTCGATCCGATAGATGTCGGATGGCTTCAAATACAGGCTCTTCGCCATCACCCTAAAGGAGAAGGCCAGGGAATGGTTTCACCAGCTGCCGACCAGTTCCATCTACTACTTCGAGGACCTCTGTCGGGGTTTCATATTAAGGTTTACAACCTCGAAGAGGAGAAAGAGGGAGTCGGAGTCCCTGTTCCGCATCAAACAGGGGGTGAATGAGACCCTGGGGAGCGCTTCTGGGAGGAGGTCACCCAGGTTCAGGAGATGTCGGGCCACACTCTGATAATGGCCTTTACCCTGGGGCTGCAGCAAGGTTTCTTTCGAATGGAGTTGAAGAGGATTCCCCCCATCCCCTCTCCTACGAGGAGTTGATGGAGAGGGCGGCGAGAGAAGTCGACAGGGAGGTGTCGAACCCGGAGTTTGCCCGGAGGTTGGCCAGGTGGGCCACGGAGGAGGAGAGACCCAGAGGAGGCCGAGGTCAGGAGGAAAGAAGAGTTGAGCCCCGCTAGATGGAACAACCACAGTAGCAGCCCAAGTGGGGGCGTCAGGAACCGAATCATCGGCTAGGATGGAGGCCCGAATGGAAGGAGCAGGGGCGAGGAGAGGGTTCTGCGGAGGGGACTACCGCCAAGGAGGCCAGGGCCAGTTCTACCCTCCAGGTGGGAGGCAGGGCCAGAGGCCACCCCTCCCTGACCAGGAGGAGCCTCTGGCCATAGTTATGGGAGAGAGGAGAAGAGCAATACGAAGGAGAAGAAGAGAGGTTAGGGTGGAACTACCCTACTGTGACTTCCATCGGGAGGAAGGGCACGCCACGGCCACGTGCCCGGAGTTCCTCAAGATGAGAGGAAACAGGGAGCAGCAACAACAGTAAGACCGCCAAGGGTTGCGGATTGAGGAGGTCCTGCTTTGGGCAGAGGAGGACAGATGCAAAGACCGGGCGGATGTTTGAACCCGGCAAGGGATCAGAGTGATCCATGAGGGGTGGGGATCGAGGCTTCCCGTAAGGAGAGCCTCCACACCATATACCGAAGGAGCGTTGGCTCCACATCCCAGACCCCGCCCTCGGAATAAAGAATCACCTTCATGGTCAAGGACATACCGGGTCACGAGGACCCCTTTTGCGACGCGCTGGTCATCCAGACGACCATTGAAGATTTCACCGTCTCTCGGATCCTCATCGACAACGGAAGCTCAGTAAACGTCATCTTCAAGAAGGCATTTGACGCGATGAAGGTAGAGGCCAGGAGGGTGTTGGCCTCAGATGGGCCCCTGTTTGGCTTCTCGGGGGAGAGGAAGGAGGTCGAAGGAGGGGTAGGACTCCATGTCTCTCTGGGAGGGCAGTCCCGCTATTGCAAATTTGTCATTGTGGACGCGCCTAGAAGCTATAGCGCCATCTTTGGGAGGCCCCTCATCAGCGCCTTTCGCTGCGTTCCCTCATCCTTCCACCAATGCCTGAAGTTCAACGTTGAGGGGGTCCAGGTCCGGGTCCGCGGAGATCCTAAGATGGCAAGAGAGTGTTATGTCACCGCCGTAAACTCCATCTCATGTAAGGAGGGTGCTAAAGAGATGGGGCGGAGGATGGAGGAGGCAGAGCAGGGGGTTGGTCCGGAGGAGATGGAGGTGGAGGAGAGCTGCGCCCAGAAGGAGGAGGTGAAGGAAGTTCGGGAGTCGGCCGAGGCAATGGCCGTGGAGGGAGTCGGGGAAGAGGCCCTCGCCCCAGTAAGAGGGGACGCTGAGGAATGGGGGGAGCGACCTCGTCTGGAGGCGGCAGAAGAGGTGGTGGAGATGGAGGTTCTCACCCTCGGAGGAAAGGTGGAGAAGGTTTGCGTCAGCGGGGGACTGACCCCGGAGGCCCAAGGCAAGATGCTGGAGTGCATCCAGAAGAATGTTGACATCTTCGCCTGGAGCGCTGCAGGGATGCTCGGGATCGATGCCGGCGTGGCCTGCCATCGCCTCAACCTGGATCCGGAGGCTCTCCCCGTTCAGCAGAAGAAGAGGCCCATAGCGGACAGGCTGGCCGAGCCGATTCGAGGGGAGGTGGCCAAGCTCCTTAAGGCCGATTTTGTATCCGAGATCCAATACCCCGGCTGGGTCTCCAATGTTGTAATGGTTAAAAAAGGAGACGTCCGGTGACGCATGTGTGTTGATTTTTCTCTTCTTAATAAATCATGTCTAAGGATTGTTACCCCTTGCCTCGGATCAACGCGCTGGTTGACTCAGTCGTTGGTTTCCCTATAATGAGTTTTTTAGATGCATTTTCAGGTTATCACCAGATCAGGATGCACCCTCCAAACATCAAAGATGTCTCCTTCATCACCGGGGATGGGTGCTACTGCTATAAAATGATGCATTTCGGGCTAAAGAATGCAGGGGTAACTTATCAAAAAATGATGGACAGGGTCTTCTGAGGGCAAAAGGGAAGGAACTTTGAAGTGTATGTCGACAACCTCATGATCAAGAGTCGAGACGGTGACTCTCACCTCCAGGATCTGGAGGAAACCTTCGCCACCCTGCGCGAGTACAAGATGAGGCTGAATCCCTTGAAATGCAACTTCGGGGCGAGCAAGGGCAAATTTCTGGGCCACCTCCTCACCTCCGCTGGGGTAGAACCCAATCCCGACAAGGTCTGGGCGATTATGGAGCTGGGGTCGCCTCGGAATGTGAAGGAGGTGCAGTGATTGACAGGAAAGCTGGCAGGGTTGAGCAGGTTCCTCTCCCGGGCCGGGGAGAAGTTCTCTCCCTTCTTCAAGACCTTGAGGGGAGGCCGGAAGTTCGAATGGACCTCAGAGTGCGAGGAGGCATTCCAGGTCTTGAAGAGGCAGCTGATTCAAGCCCCCGTACTCCAGGGGCCAAAGGAGGGGGAGGATTTATTCTTGTACCTAGGGGTCGGGTCGGAGGCCCTGAGCTCTGTTTTAGTTCGGGAAGAGGGGAAGAAGAAACTCCCAATCTATTATGTGAGCAGGGTGTTGAGGAAGGTCGAGCTCCGCTACCCTATTCTGGAGAAGCTGGCCTTCGCTCTAATCATCTCGGCCCAGAGGCTCCGGCCTTACTTCCAGGCACACTTGATCTGAGTGGTGACTGACCACCCCCTCCGCAACATCTTCGAGGGGGTGGATCATTCGGGCAGACTGGTTAAGTGGTCAGTAGAATTTAGCGAGTTCGACGTCTCCTTCATCCCTCGCCTGTCGATCAAGGCCCAGGCCATGGCCGACTTCCTGGCTGACTATGTGATCGAGGTGGCAGAGGAGGAACTCACTCGTTGGAAGGTCATGGTGGATGGTGCCTTGGGGCGGGGGTCATCTTGGAAAGCCCCCAGGGAACGAGGACCGAGCAGACAGTGGTGATATATTTCCCCATCACCAACAATCAAGCCGAGTACGAAGCCGTGATTGCGGGTCTGTGTTTGGCCAGGGAACTAGGGGTGAATGATGTGGAGGTCCTCACTGACTCCATGGTGGTGGCTTCCCAGATTAACGGGGAGTTTGAGGCAAGGGAGCCGACCCTGCGGCTCTACTTGGCAAAGGTAAAGGGAGTCATCAGCGCCTTCCAGACTTTCTCCATCCGACACGTGCCCAGGGAGGAGAGAGAGCAGGTGGATCAACTGGCAAAGCATGGCCCCCGGGTGGGGGGTACCCTCACAGATCTCTTCCGCCCATCCATTGAAGAGGGGGAGCTGATGGAGGTGGAGCAGCACCCCTCATGGATGGATCCCTTCTAAACATACTTGTCCACTGGGGAATATCCTGAAGGGATGGACAGGAAGAGGCTCAAGTACAAGTCGGCATACTACATCATGTGAGACGACAAGCTATACCGAAAGACCCTCTCCTGGATGTTGGCGCACTGCGTGGCCGAGAGGGAGGTCCCGAGGATCTTGGAGAAAATTCACTCCGGGAAGTGCGGGAGCCACTCCAGGAGTCGAACCCTGGAAGGTCGGGTCATCATGCCAGGGTATTTTTGGCCGACTCTGAGCCGAGATGCGGCGAAGTTCACAAAGGAGTGTCATAAGTTCCAACTGTTCGCCCCCTCCAGCTATAACTAGCCCAACGCCTTAGGAGTATCACAGCCCCCTGGCCATTTGTAATCTGGGGAATGGACTTGGTCGGGCCCTTACCCCAGGCCAGCAGCCAGAGAAGGTTCCTGCTCGTGATGATTGATTATTTCTCTAAGTGGCTGGAAGTTAAGGCGTTGGCCAAGGAACCTCCCAGGTCATCAGGAACTTCGTATGGGGGGAGATTATCTGTCGTCACGAGCTGCCTTAGGCCATTGTCATGGACAACGGCCCTCAGTTTTCCAGCACCGAGTTCATTAGCTTCTGCAGACAGCTCGGGATCGATCTTAGGTTCGCCTCGATTCATCACCCTAGGAGCAACGGGCAGGTGGAGGCGGAGAACAAGATTATTGTTAACCTCCTCAAAAAGAAGGTAGAGAATCTGAGAGGAAGCTGGGTGGAGCAGCTCCCTTTGGTCCTCTGGGCCCTTAGAACCACACCCAATACGGCGGCGGGGGAGACTCCTTTTAAACTCTCCTATGGGTGCGAGGCGATATTTCTGATAGAGTTCGAGGTCCGAACCCCTCGGGTGGTCGAGGCCGGAGAGGGCGGAGAGGAAGGGAGGGCCGAAAATGAGGAGGAGCTGCGGCTCTCACTCGACATGGTTGAGGAGATACGAGACCTCTCCGCCGTCAAGAAAGAGGAAGCGAAGAGAAGAATGACCAAATACTTTGACAAGCACGTCAGGGTCAAAAAATTCGCGGAAGGGGACTTGTTCTTAAGTGCACGCCGCGGGGAGGTCAGCCACCGTGGGGAAGCTCAATCCCAACAGGGAGGGGCCATACATTGTACAGGAGGCATTGAAGTCAGGAGGGTATCGCCTCCGAAATGTGGAAGGCGAGACCCTAAGTCTCACCTGGAGTGGTGATGACTTAAAACATTTTTTTCCTCTGAGTCATGTAAATGTCATTTCAGTTTCTAATAAAGCTTCTATTGATGAACTTGTGCCCTGACAATGAAAAGCGCAAATGCGAGTCTGCCTCAGACCCCAAGCAGATCCCGCTTCCAGACTCCCATCAAGCTGGCAGGGCTGGATGTCACTCGGAGGAGTCTGCCTCAGACCATGAGCAGATCCCGCTGCCAGGCTCCCATCAAGGTGGCAGGGCTGGATGTCACTCAGAGGAGTCTACCTTAGACCCCGAGCAGATCCCGCTGCCAGGCTCCCATCAAGCTGGCAGGGCTGGATGTCACTTAGAGGAGTCTGCCTCAGACCCCTAGCAGATCCAGCTGTCAGGCTCCCAACAAGTTGGCAGGGCTGGAAGTCACTCGGAGGATTCTACCATAGACCCCGAGCAGATCCCGCTGCCAGGCTCCCACCAAGCTGGTAAGGCTGGATGTCACTCGGAGGAGTCTGCCTCAGACCCCTAGCAGATCCAGCTGTCAGGCTCCCAGCAAGTTGGCAGGGCTGGAAGTCACTCGGAGGAGTATGCCATAGACCCCGAGCAGATCCCGCTGCTAGGCTCCCACCAAGCTGGTAAGGCTGGATGTTACTCAGAGGAGTCTGCCTCAGAGCCCCGAGCAGATCCCGCTCCCAGGCTCCTATCAAGTTGGCAGGGATTGATGTCACTCGGAGGAGTCCATCCCAAACCCTGAGCAGACCCCTGGAGCCCCGCTCAGACCCCCACTAACCGACGTGGGCGGGGGACCTCGGCAGGAGTAGCGTACAAGGGAAGGAGCTAGCCACCCCCGTCACGAATCGATCGGCGGGCCGACGAAGGGATCTCGGCATGGTGGAGGGCCAAGAAAGCCGGCCCTGGCCTAGAGATCGGCGGGCCCCAGAGAAGGGGCCCAGGCGGCGACAACCCGGCCGTGCCAAGGCCTCCAGAAAGCCGGCCCGCACAAAGTCCAAACGAACGCCAGGGTTTTCTCGCCCACCAAATGACGAGAATGGGTAGCGAGCCCGGATGGAGTAGGCGAGTCGCTCCCTCGCATCGCGGCTATCCAACTTACCTCCCGCTCCTAAGCCTAAGTTCAGAGTCTAAAACGAGCGGACGACCTCACTCGCTCGCTCACCGCCGCAACGTCCAAGAGAACATTCAAGGATAAAAGAAATCATAACAAGTGTGAGAATCAAGGGGCGAGTGCGATAAATAAAGATATTCACGTTCCAAATCAAAAAAAAGTTTTGTACATTTGGGAAATCAAAAGAGATAAAACTATTACAAAAATGGGCTCTGGCCCGCGTCACTGCCACGACAAAAGTGAGACGAATGCAAGCTCCAAGCGAGGCGAGCCCTGAGCGGCGGGCCCTTATACACGGTGGTACGACCCGTCGCCCGGCTCTGGTACCGGAAGAAACAGCTCTGGTACCACCTCGCTCGCCAGAAGCTGGGCACCGTTGTCCTTAATGAGGTTGGCCCGCTACAGCATCTGGAAAGTATACTTCGCCGCGCCAGCCGCATTCTTCTGCATCATCACATCGATCTCGTGATCGCTGTAATGAGCGAGCTGGCAGCCGCTTGTAGATGGAGGCGGGGCGGCTAAAACAACCTTCAATGCGTCCACCCGCTCCTGAAGCGCCTGCTTCTCCTGTTGAAGGGTGGCGATCTCAGTGCCCAGTCGGCTGGCCGTCGCCGCGTCCTAGGAAAGGAAGAACAACCAAGTTAAGTCGCGCGGAAGCGAGGAAAATCTGAGATAAGTTGAGGAACTTACCGCCCAGCCTAGGTACTGAGCGAGAGCGGCCTCCTCCGCTTCGGCCCGCTTCCGCAGTTTGTCCGCCTCCTCCTGGGCAAGTTTGTGGGCCGCCTCTTTCTCGTCGATTAGCTTGGTGAGGGACGGGGCGCTCTTGTACAGCCGAAGACACCGCCGGCCAACCATATGGGCCAGCTCGAGGCTGCAAAACTAGGCCCACGCGCTTTTATAGATCAGCACCCGCGTCGCCTCCTCGTCGTAAACGACGGCGTCCTCTCGCCCGTAGACGTCGAAGGCGAGGTTGTAAGCGTCCCCACTGCTGGAGTCGTCCTCTAACCAGCTCGGCAGCAGCGAGGATATGTAGACCCTGTTAGTCTCCTTATCCCACTGGAGCAGCGGGACTCCGGTCTCGTCTGCGGGCCCTTCACCGTAACCAAAGTTGCAGTGACCCCGGGGGGTTGGCTTCCCAGCGGGCTGATCCTCCTCCGCTGGCTGCGATGAGCCAGCCTCTCCGCCAGAAGATCTGACGGCCTGAGAGGGCGCGGGGGTGGGAACGGTTGACGGCTGGCTCGCGGGGGCCTTACCCTTTTCGCGAGTCGGGAAAGATGAACCACCAGCCTTCTTTGATTTCTTGGGAGGTGGCAGATCTTGGGGCTATTCGCGATTGGTCCGCTTCGCGGGAGCAGGGGTCGAGAGCTCGCGATGGGCGGCGGCAGCCGCCTCGGCCCGCGCCAGCTCGCCGGCGGCGAGTCGCGCGCTCTTATAAGGCGGGTGGATAGGAATGTCGCGCTCGCCTGCAAAAACGTGGGACTTAGAGAATGTTCGGCGAAATCAAGGACGTGTAGATGGGTGAACCGCTTACCTTCACCGGGCGGGACGGGGGCGAGGTCGTCCAGGTTTCTGCGGAGGTAGGCCACCTCAAAGTTCTTCCCAGCGAAGAACCCGAACAACCCCGCTTCATGACCCCCAGGGCTAGAGGCGGTAGCTCGCCTCGCTGAGTTGTACGGGCGAGAAGGGGACATTGCCGAAGTCCCCCTTGACGAAGATGAAATTATTGAGCCAGTTGTGGCTCTTGTTGACGGTCTCCCGTACCTTCATGTGGCTGCTGGCAAGGCAGGCGGTCCCGTCTTTATTCGCCCGGAAAGAGAACAGCTTGAGGAATACCGCGAGGCTGAACTCGATCCTCTCCTCTCGCAGGAAGCAGGCAAACCCAACGATCACTGCAACGGAGTTCGGGGTCACTTGCCCTGGGACCACCCCATAATACTTGAAGATTTGGCAGACTTCCGGCCATAGTCAAGCCATACTAGACGTTGGCATCAGTCAGGGTGCCTCTGGTTCGGTAGGGACAAAAGGCTTACGTCGAGTCCCTTTTATATGCAGACCTCTAAGAAGGCGTTCGCCGAATGACTGGCGAGCGTGAGCGAAGCGCGTAGCGGCGCGACCGTAGGGGCGAAGAGCTGAGCTCGAGCTAGGGGTAGCCGAAGGCCCGCCTCAAAGTGGGTCATGGGGAACGCGAGCTCATCAACGAAGAGTTCGTTTATTCGCTCCTCCTTCCTGGGCCGCCTCGCCTCAAAACCAGGCGGGACAAAGTGGTCGACTGTATCTACAAATTCTCTCGGTAAGGACGGCGAGAGGGAAATCGTGCTCGGAGAAGGTCCAAGCACATTTGCTCCTCCCCTCCGCCTCGCCACTGCCACCACCCATCCTGCAGTAATCTTATCGAGCGGGACAGGGGATTTCTCGCAAGGAGCTAGGGGGAGGAAGAAGTCTTAAATGCGGTAGGTGAGAAG
Organism: Platanthera zijinensis; assembly: GCA_039513925.1. Taxonomy (NCBI): domain Eukaryota; kingdom Viridiplantae; phylum Streptophyta; class Magnoliopsida; order Asparagales; family Orchidaceae; genus Platanthera; species Platanthera zijinensis. The sequence continues at coordinate 55,067,269 of CM077084.1, read as the reverse complement.
GGGCCGGCAGGGCCTATTTATAGAGTGAGAGAGGGCGGGAAAAAGCCCCTTTTGGCGGGAAAAGTGTAGATAGCAATATGGCCCTGACGTTTTGAATTCCGAACCCAATCCAGGTCTTCGCCAACCCGTCGGTCAGCCGCAAACCGCCCGCATAATCAAAGAGTGGCCGCAATACGGGCCAACTCTGACCCGCGCGCGAGTCACATGTCGCGCGACTCGCGAGCAACCAGTTCGCCTTCGCCAGTACTAAGTAACAATAGCCCGGCGAAGCGACTCGGCAAGGTCGAGCCCGCCCGAAGGAAAGCCGGCCGAGCTAGAGCGTCTCGCCCGCACATCCCGCGGAGGTCGGAACGATAACACAACCAAAAGAAAATTGCAGTAAATACTCGCCCGTGGAGGGCGAGAGTGGTCCTGAATTTTTACAAATGATTAGACTGTCCGAAGCAAAGAAATTAGCACCCTGGGCGTTTCGGCCGCTATATGCGGAGGCGATTCGGACCCAGCGGATCGCAGCCAGTGAGGGGAGGGGAAAAACTCAACGCGGGATCTATTTCCGCCTACCCCCCCCTCCCCGTGCTGGTTCGGGGCGGTACACGAGGGTAGTGATACTCGCGGACTGCCGACAGCTCCCGCTGGGTCCGATCAATCTGCTCTGAGGCACGCCTGAGTCGCCCCTCGGCTCGCGTGATGTGTACACCCGGAGAGGTCGCCTCGTCCTCATCAGATAGACCTCTCGCTTCTTCCAAATCCGCGAGTCACTCCTCCGTCTCGGCCTTGTCCTTCTCCACCCTGTCGAAGACCTCCCGTAGCAGCAGTGTGTGCTTTTTGAACAGCCGCGTTACTTGCGTCTTTATCCTCTCGGCATCAAACAGGTCTCCCAGGTATTCCGAGATGCGGTCCGTGTCGGGGGGAGGCGAGTACCCTTCGCTCATCTCAGCGCCGGAGGAGAAAATCGCGTTATAGCCTGCAGAAACAAGATCAAAAGAAACGGCAGCAGTAAGCGGGCTAAAGCTAGAGAATTCACCTGGTGTCGGCATGTCGTTCGCACCCTCAGCAGGCTGAGAGGTGCCCGGCTGACCCTGGAAGGGTTCTCCTCCAAGAGCAACAAAGGGTTTCCTCAGGCCGTGGGGCCTTGGCGACGGAGGCACCGCAGGAGGGATAGGCTCCTGTGGCAAAGGACTAGCGACCCGATCGGCCACCACCAGGGCAGAGCGCTCGAGATCTCCCTCATGTGCCCTATCTCCCTGAGGTATCTCCTACCAAAAGGAAAGGAAAGTCAAGAAGTATGGCGGCGGATCGAGTAGGAGAAACGTGTATACCTCGGGGATGACCTCGACACCACCGACCGAGCTGGAGGCGGGGGCATCGCGCCCTAAAGACCGCCAGACGACCTTTGCTTTCTTTGGCTTGAAAAGGGGGCCAGGCGACCCGCGCGCCAGCCACGGGGCATCTTTGCGAGCCGCATCCCGGGCACCCTCCCTCGCAGCCGCCAAAAGAGCCCGCATCTCCTCGGACATAGGCATCTCCCGACTACAGATCGCGGAAGGGGGTGGAGAGGAGTTATCCAAGAGGCCCAACAGCTTATTTATAGCGTGAAGGTGGGCCCCACCAAAATATTCCCTCCAGCTCAGCAGGGCTTTCGCCGAACACGTGGGGGTTGGATGTTTCTTTCCGAGCCTTTTGCAAAGCTCGCTACCCTGCTTGAAAAGAAGCGGTCCATACTATATTGACATAGGGAATGTTGCGCATCTGTGATTGTCTGCGATGTGTACGCGATTGTGAATTCCTGCAATGTGTACGCGGCTGTGAATGCCTGTGATGTTTGCACGGGTTGTGAATACCTGTTGTGCTGCAGCGTTAGTAGAGCCAATGGTTATACTATGTTGCACTTCTTTCATTTGCTCCTAGCTTATTTATGAAATACTTTGTTAACCCTCTCATGCTTCGGCTATCTCATATTGTTGGGTATGTGTGTGGTCGTCCCTAGAATATGGATCCGGGGAGGAGATTTGATTCCGCTTAGCTTTATGACTAACGGTTATCTTAATAACTATTCACTAGAGAAGGAGCACCGTAGTGACCAGCTGCTGCAGGACGATACACCAGCTTATAGGACTACCCGAGTAGAGGCACCCCCGTCGTCTCCTGAGTTTCGAGACGTGAGTACTAGCGAGTAGAGTTGAGAGAGAGGAGTTATTAGTTATCGTACTATCATAGCCTACGGGCTCTATGTATAGACAGTGGCTACGGCCTTTCATGTTTCCTATTAAATATATATTGATATATATATTTGTTGTGGTTTTCTGTTAATGCTTCCAAAAATACTCTGTAATGTGATGTGAATGTTATGGTTCAAGCCGTGCAAGGCGGCCAACCAGTGCTTAGTGAAGTGGGTCGTTACCCCTTGAGGAGCACTGGGTGGGCATTTTGGGCAAGTAAGATCCCCTCTGGCCCAACCCGGGCAAAGTTTTGAGGGGGGTCTTACAAGTGGATCAGAGCAATCACGATCCGTCCTTGTGGAGCAGTCTCAGGATCCCTCCGTCCCTTGCTTCGATCTTTGATTCGGGATGAACCATGCAGCGGAAGCCTGGTAGACTCTAGTGTAGAGGCTTAGAGATTCTAGACTGTGCGATAGAATGCCCGCACACCTCTGTTTCCGCTTTGTCAATCTTCTACGAATTTCCCCTACTTTTGTGAAACACTGACACGTGTTCCTTGTTACTTCTCCACATACCGGAGTCTAGTAACGAGAGATCCTCCTCCAGAGGATATGTTTTTGCCACCGCACCTCCAGACCCAGTTACCCCTGCAGCTTTACCGTTTGCTGACACCGACTTGGAGCAAACATTGACAGCTATCCTTGCGACCTTCTGGACAGCCTTGGCACAGCCTCGCAGTTTCCCACTGACCTACTGACGACTTTCCGGAGGCTGGGCCCTCCCATTTTTAGAGGCACGGAGACTGCCATATAGGCAGAAGAGTGGGTCGAGCGTGTAGAAGAGTTGTTGGTAGGAATGATGTGCCCGACAGTAGTTGCAGTATCGCTAGTTGCAACCTTGTAAGAGGGGTATGTAGTGGAGCCCAATCTGAATCAAGTCGCAAAAAGTACCCGACGCCGCAGCAGACCGTACCCCTACCGGCCCCGAGTCTTGTATTTTGTGTTTTTGTTTTCTGTGTAATATTGTAATTTTATATTGTGAAAAATATATATCTCTACTAATATACGAAAACTACTCTTTGGTGAAACATTGCCTGATATTCCTATATTACCCTTATAATTGTATTTATAATTACACAATTATACCAAACTTTATATTAGTATATTATAAAGTCAATATCCTTTTAGGTAATTACACAACTTTACAATATTAAAATACAAAAAATGAAAACACTAGATACCCTAAACCTATTGTCTCTAGTTAGAAATGACAAGAGAAAAATTAATGTTTTTACGTTAAAATATAATTTGTTTTACAAAATAAAAATTGTATTCTTGATTTATATTTTTTTACGGTTATTTTGAGTACTCATATGTATATGTTGCGGGTCGGGCGGAGCCCGCTGGGAGCGGGCAGAGCCCGCCGTCGTCGGTCGGGTACTGTCGCACGAGGCCATAGGGGCGGGTACTGCCCATGACAAATGTCGCCGCCCACGACAAATGTCGTCCCCACGACAAATATCGTCCCCACGACAAATATCGTCCCCACGACGAATGTCGCACCACCGGCGAATGTCGCATCCCGGCGAATGTCGCAGCCCGCCGAATGTCGCATCCTGCCGATTGTCGCACCCCCGCCGAATGCCCCCAGGGCACGGGCACGGGCCTTCGGCCCTTGGGGCATTCGGCGGGGGTGCGACAATCGGCAGGATGCGACATTCGGCGGGCTGCGACATTCGCCGGGATGCGACATTCGCCGGTGGTGCGACATTCGTCGTGGGGACGATATTTGTCGTGGGGACGACATTTTTCGTGGGCGGCGACATTTGCCGTGGGCGACGACATTTGTCGTGAATAGTACCCTCCCCTATGGCCTCGCGCGATAGTACCCGACCGGCAACGGCGGGCTTCGCCCGCTCCCGGCGGGCTTCGCCCGCTCCCGGCGGGCTTCGCCCGTCCGCAGCTGGCTCCGCCCGACCCGCAACATATACATATGAGTGCTCAAAATGACCGTAAAAAAATATAAATCAAGAGTACAATTTTTATTTTGTAAAACAAATTATATTTTAACGTTAAAATATTAATCTTTCTTTTGTCATTCCTAGCTATAGACAATAGGTTTAGAGTAGCTAGTGTTTTTATTTTTTGTATTTTAATATTGTAAAGTTGTATAATTACCTAAAATAATATTATCTTTATAATATATTAATATAAAGTTTGGTATAATTGTGTAATTATGAATATAACTATAAGGGCAATATAGGGACATGAGGCAATGTTTCACCAAAGAATAGTTTTTTTTCGTATAATAGTAGAGATATATTATCAGTTAGGTTTAAAGAGGTGTCGGTCCAGTCAATTCCTGTCCGTCTTCCTTCTCCCGATCGAGCAACAGGTAGCGGTAATGGCGGAAGCCTTGCACACCCTCTCTCCCACGACGCTGCACGCCCCTCCTTCTCCGGATCTCCAACCGCCGGCCCACGATCAGCGACTTCCATCCACGACGAGCGGCCTCCAGGCTTCGACGATCTTGCGGCTCCACGCCCTCCTGCCACTGCGGCCCTATAAAAGAGAGAAGAACAGGAAATGGGTGGTGAATGTTGAATGTTGAAAGTGATTTTGCTGTGAGTGTTACTCCCGATTGAGGATTTCTGTGTGAAGAACTTAGGCGCGAATGAAGCTCTGATTAGAGTTGTAGGTGTTAGGCGTGTGATTGTGAATTTTGGAGAAGATAAACATCAGATTACTGTTGCTAATTTCCTTATTTTTTGATTTCGCATGGTGAAGATGATAAATAGTAACATCAAATTTACTGTGCATTTTTTTCTCAACTGTTGCTTTCCTGTTCGAAGAAGAAGAAACACGGGACGGTTTAGTTGAAGAATCCGTGAACAGTAATATTATATTTACTATTCTTGTTCAATATTGTTGAACGTGAGTCAGTAATTAGGGTGAATCTGTGGTTGCTACTAGCCTTCACTCGAGAGGGATTTTAGGGTTGTTTACTATCTTGATTCGAGGAAGATAGTATTTAGGTGAATATGGTGATTTAGAATGGTAGATTGCTTCGTTGAGAGAAGTTAGATTACTCCTAGTGCTTAGAGATTTCGTGGAGCCACCTTGAGTGTTTGAGATTTCGCGGAACCATCTCTAGTGTGAGAGCGAGTGAATTTTAGGTGTGTTAGTTTGTGACTTCTTTACTTTGTTGAGTGATTCTGTGGAACCACCTCGTGTGAGGGAGTAACTTAATTCTTTGATGCCCGTATGTGATAGCGGCTGATCTCGGAGCGGAGATCGAAGGTGACGAGAAGTTCCTCGTGTGATCGCCATCGACTTCGAATACGGAAGACGCCTCTTCCGTGGATAATTGTTTCTATTTTTTCTTTTGTGTGTGCCCCTATATTTTCTCATAGGATAATTAACTCGTTGTTGGGTTTTCGCCCGAGTTTTGTCAGCGAACGCTACGTCGAAAACTCTAAACGGTAACGTATTTGAAGTTCACGATTTCCGTTGTGCTACGACAAAAGGGAACGGAACAAAAGTTGCGAGTTTTCTTCCCGAATTTAAAATTGAACTATTTTATTAAGAAATTTCATTTTCTAACAATGTAGTGAATTTTGTGCCTTACAAATTACATTGCTTAATTTCACAAACTTTGTGCAATGTCCGCTCAAATCTTTTTTATATATATAAAAAATTACATTTCGTTGCATTCAATTAGGATTTCCTAGAAATAGCCGACAGGCGCGTAAAACCTACATGTCGTCCTACATCAATTTGGTATCAGAGACAGGTTCCGAAATTTCTCTAAGTTTCGAGATCCGCCCTGCGTAGAATAGGAATCCGCATATCAATTTTAAAAAAAATTCCCCCCAAAAAAATTTTTAGCATCATCATTGCATTTGACTTATGTATTCGCATGCATCGGCGTAGTGAAAGGATGCGTCGAGTTGAGCTTGGTTAACCGGGCCAGGGGAATGAAGGGGAAGAACCACCCCAATGGTTTTTACCTTTTGCCCACCAAATGACGATATTAACTGAGAGTACCTGTCAGATGCGTGAAAGGTTAGAAAATCTTAGAAGTATGGTGAATAGTTTAGAAATACCCCCTCGAGCGTCAATGTCGCCTCAAATTCGAGATGAGCATTCTGTCCGTGCACGTTACGGTGTTCCTCATCACTACGAAGAAAGATCTACATTTAGGAGGAATCCACTATATGAGGATCACAACTACACTTACACTCCCTCCTATAGAGATCCATCAAGGAGATCTTTACAATACTTCGATGATTATACTCGATCACCGTATACCACTTCTAGAGATCGTGTTGACCCACCAACACGTTCTCATTATGTTAGGTACGATCAGTACGATGACTATCATCGTTATTATTCTCATACCCGAATGGATCTTAGTGGCTCTTCGACATCATATAATGAGGATAGAGTTCATTATAACGCCCGTTATCGATACTACACGTCACCACTATATGAGGAACCCGAGACTGCATATGTGCGACCACCACCACACGTTCGTAGGACACATGATTATCCCCGAGCATGATATGATTATGATATGGACGATCGTCACGACTACACTCACAAATCCTATAGTGGTCATTATCATCAAGAGTACGTCGCACCTAGTGATCCTCCTAGTGTTCTGAAGGTGAATATTGATTGATGAATATATGTATACTTTGGTTGCTACCTGTAATTGATTCTCTGTGAATGTCGTGAGGATGAATTTTTGTGAGTTTGTCAGCTGTAGCTTCCTGTTAGGGATTGAATGTATGGTTTCCGAGATAATTTTTGGAAGTGTTATTTGTATTTTTAGTTTCCTGTAACTGTTAATGGAGTAATTCCTGTTGCTAGTAGTAGTGATTCGGGTTTACGAACTTGGGAAGAAGGTGAACAGTAAAATTGAATTCACTGTTTGATCATTGTTTCCTATGGTTGAAATGGAAACTGTTCGTTTCTCTTTGAGTTACTTCCGTGAACAGTAAAGAGCTTAGAATATATCTTAGTGTTGAGATTTCGTGGAGCCACTCCTGTGTGTGTGAGAGTGGGTGAATTTAGGTTGTTAGATTGTGACTTCCTTACTTTGTTGAGTGATTCCGCGGAACCATCTCGCGTGAGGGAGTGACTTAATTCCTTGGTGCCCGTGTGCGATAGCGGCCAGCCTCAGAGCGGAGGATCGAAGGTGAAGAGGAGTTCCTCGCGTGATCGCCATCGACTTTGAAATACGGAAGGCGTTTCTTTTGTGGGTAATTGTTTCTATCTTTTCCTTTGTGGGTGCCTCTATAATTTCTCGTAGGATAATAGCCTTGTTGTTGGGTTTTCGCCTGAGTTTCGTCAGCAAACGCTACGTCGAAAACTCCAAACGGAAACGTATTTGGAGTTCACGATTTCCATTGTGCTACGACAAGGGGAATGGAACGAAAGTTGCGAACTTCCTTTCCCGAATTTAAAATTGAACCATTTTATTTAAGAAAATTCATTTTAAAAGAAAGTAGCGATTTTGTGCTTTACAAATAATTTAATTGCTTCATTTCTTAAGTTCATGCAAATTTCGCTCAAAACTTTGCAAAATTAAGTTAATCATTGCATGCATTTAGGGTTCCCTAGAAAAAGCTGGCTGGCGCGCAAACCCTACGTGTCATCCTGCATCAATATGCTTGAGACTGGTGGAGAGCAGCCAGCCACTCGACGTTCAGAGGACGACTGTTGAGCACTATCCTGTGGGGGGAGTTCTCAGAGACTTTTCTAGAGCACTTCATCTCGGACGCCGACCGAGCTACACTACAGGAAAGGTTCATACACATCTGTCAGGGTGACCAGACGGTGCTAGACTACGAGATAGAGTTCATCCATCTGGCATGCTTTGATGGAAACCTTATAGTCATTGATAGAGACAAGGCCGCTCGCTTATATCGAGGCTTGCGGGATGGCCTGAGACGGGCCTTGATTATGATCTCTCAGTCCACCTTCCCAACAATAGCAACTCACATCGTTGTGTTAGAGTTAGAACAAAAGATGGTGGCCCAGAAGCGTCGAGGACAGGTTGAGGTCTCTAGAGGTCAAGGACGAGATAAAGGACCTGCTCTTCGCTGACAGGAGAGAGAGCGCAGACAAAGACAACATAGGCAGCCTTATAGGCGCCCACCAACACCCTCATCGGTAACGTCCCAATTCGCGCTAGGCCCCTCGCACGTGTTCTGAGTCAAGAGACTCAACTCGGGCTCGGGATGCACTGGCGCGAGGTGTCAGGTGCATTGAATAAGTGTAGGGTTGGGTTCAAGGATACCCTAACCAGTAGCCGAGATGAGGGAACTCGGCCAAGTAAAAATCGATGGGAATGGAGGTTGATGCTCGTCAATCGTCGAGAATGGAGGTTGATACTCGCTGATTCAACGGGTATCGGTGGTTGATACCCGCCGGACTCAGAACTGCAGTAGGCTAAGGGAAAATCGTCGAGAATGCCTGACGATTCTCACCGATCGCCGAGAATACCCGGTGATACCCACCGACCATCGAGTATCGCCAACTGATACTCAACGCACACAACGACAGGATGTCCGATAAAACGGCTAAGGGAAAATCGTCGAGTATCATTGTTGATACTCGACAAATTCGTCGAGAATGACCCGCTAATACTCGCCGATCGACGGGAATAACTGGCTGATTCCCGTCGAATTTGACTTGTGCGTTTTCTGCGCCCAGGCAGATTCACCGGCTTGTACAGACGGACCGAACCGGACTCCGGGATTCGTGCTGAATGATCTGTGGACCGGTCACTTCAAATGAAACCTAATTTGGGCGGTCCAATTAGAGAGTGACACGTGACGGAAGGGACTTAACCTAATATGTAATATAAAAGGGAGTGAACCAAACCCTAGCCATCGAATCCGATCATTCTTGCCGAGCCGTCACTGTGCAAAGTCGACGGGAGCGGAAGAGGAGGATATCGCGGGTCGCCGGAGCCGGATTCTGGAGGAAAAGCTTCGCCGTTTCCGTGGAAGAACACTGCTAACGAAGGCAAGGATGTCGCGGAGAAGGGTAACGCGATCCATGGCCGGCAACGGAGGAAACGCCGGAAATGAAGTGAGTTTCCTCCCCTCTCCCTTAGTGCTAGATCTGTAGCTATTCTCAGGCGAGACATCGACTCAAAAGATTCTTGATGTGTGAGATGAAGCTTTCTAGGAAGGCCATGCTAGAACTTGTGTTCTAAAGCTTAGTCATCTTCAACCTCTCCTCGCTTCAAAGTGATGATAGGGGTGGTCTCGTGAAGAGGAAATGACCTCAAGAGGGAGAATAAGGGTGGAGGAACTTCTGGTTGCGATTTGGGGAAAATCGCTTGAGGAAGAAGATGAATGGATGCCGATCACTTCTCTTCAAGATGCGTGCAGAATCTGTGTTCTACACGCAGTGACCTTCTTGGCTACTTTTAAGCAAGAAAGGGTCGGATCTGGGCTTTCGACTAAACACGAAAGTCGTAGCCCTTGAAATTACCTTTCCAACGAGTGGTTGCACGTTTCCAGGCAATACCTGTAGCCACGGGAAAGTACGTTTGAATCCGCTGCGGTTGGGAGTTAATGCCCAGGAAATCTGTATCCTGTACGCAGCAGACTTCGAGTTGGATTTTTAGTATGATGTGACCAGATCTGGGCTTTCGACTAAACACGAAAGTCGTAGCCCTTGAAATTACCTTTCCAACGAGTGGTTGCACGTTTTCAGGAGATACCTGTAGCCATGGGAATCCTCAGTCAAAGTTGCTGACCAGATTACATATAATTCTAGGTGATTACAATATGAACTTGGATTCGATGGACTAGATGTTGCAATCCATCTCGAGGTTGGGTGAATTCTTTTGTGTTAATCACCGAGGTAATGTGAGGGTTGATGTTTGAGGACTTGGATTCCTATGCCGAGATGTGAATCAAGCCTAAGTGAATGAAAGGCTTTGTTATATTTGGTAGATCACCATTATGCGCATTATCTATAATATGTTGAATTCATGTGGAAGGATTTGTAAATGATTAAACTATGGCCCTGATGTATAATGAATTGATGGAAGGGAATGGATAGTCCAATGCTTAGAGTGTCGTCTCCCTACGGGTAGCATTGTGGAAGTTAACAAGTGCGGTGTTGACCGTCACTAATGGGAATGAGGTTGAGTTGGATAAAATTGGACGGTTGGGCTTGGTCCTCGGTGTTCACGTCCCGGGGCTCCTTCCGTGCCACGTGAACGGTTGGGCTTGGTCCTCGGTGTTCACGTCCCGAGGCTCCATCCGTATTTGTTGGATGGTTGGGCTTGGTCCTCGTGCTTTCTCCGAGGCTCCTTCCATGCCATGAATTGTGGAATTGCATGCGGTGTGAGTCGACACGCGGTGTCGTAATCCCGGGTTAAGGATAGTGTGGCAGGTCTACGGGCTCGCCAATCATCACACCGATGGGAGTTGACAGTTAGACCTTGGGCGGTTGGGCTTGGTCCTTGGTGTTCACGTCCCGAGGCTCCTTCCGTGCCAAGTGAACGGTTTGGCTTGGTCCTCGTGCTCATTTTCGAGGCTCCTTCCGTGTCATACCATAGGCCAGTCGGGGCTAGGATCTTGGTGCATATTTACCCGAGAGAACCCGCTGAGCCGTAGTACGCATGTGAGCTCCGCTATTGTGTTCTTAGCGTTGAGGCGTACGGAGGCCTAGGCCAGGTAGTGTGGAGACCAGCCTAGTAGTGGAGATGCCCGCTCTACTGTCACCGTTTGGCCACGACGGTTGATGCCTGAGAGGTTAGCTACCTGCTCGAAAGTCTGTGTCGACATAGCGATTGCATGTGCCGGATCATGGGTGTGTCATTGCATTGCATACATAGCATTGCACTTCATTACATACACAAGACCCTCATCGTATAAGTTTGTATGGGCACTCCTATACGATGAGTTACTTTCTGCTGAACGACCCTCAACTTATATGCTTGTATGGGCACCCATATAAGTTGAGTTACTTACTGTTCTAGATATATACTCTCTTGCTGCTGTAGATTGTAGATTTGTAAAATAAGACCTTGTTCATTTGTATACTGTTTTTATTGCTATTTATGATATGTACACATACTTCACCTGCTTGTACTACTGATATATATTTATTGTACTTGTTCCTTCCTCCGCCCGGTGCCGAGGAGTCGCCGGGGGAGCGGATGTGAAACCACTTAGTCTTTTTGACTAACGGTTGCTACGTCTTCCTTTTTAGGAGGAAACCCCGCAGGTGGAACAGCAGGCTATACAGACGGACAGCCAGGCCAGGGTGACAGGGCCTGAAGGGACGGTACCGTCGCTACCGTCGGTTACAGATGTGAGTGAGAGAGAGATTTTGTTGTAGCCCTTCGGGGCAATTTTGTTCTCGTACTCTGATATCAGAAGCTTGTTGTAGCTTCTTTATTTATAATATTATGGACATATGTTTGGTGTGGATTTGACTTTCATATTATTATGGTTGGGTTGGCAGTTATTTTCTTATATTGGTTGTAGCCGACAGAGTAGGCGTCCTGTGGTACAGGCTAGCTCGAGTGCTAGTACTACCGCAAGGCGGCTGTTCTGGGCATAAGACCCCTCTCGTGCCGTGTTTTGTGTTCCGGGAGGGGGGGTCTTACAAATGGTATCAGCTTGCTACGATCCTCCAAGGCGAAAGTCACTTAACAATGGTGCCACCCCCGTTTGATTGGTCAGTTTGGGGACAAGCTGACTTAGCGGAAGCAGTGGTGTGCCCATATGTAATTCACACTAAGTTGTCCATCTTTAACCTTAGATTAGCCAACCTAACCCTAGGTTTGTACCTTATGTGTAGATCCCAGCACATGTTGAGCCAGTAAGGGGCATCCCCGCCCCGTCCGTACCTACATAATTCCAACTATCAGAGCTGGGGCAGACGCTCACAGCTATTCTGGATGCCTTTAGGTCCCAATCTCAGCAGACACCTGTACAACAACAGGGTCCGGGATCTAGTTGGTTAAGTGTTTTCCGAGCTCTCTCCCCTCCTGCTTATATTGGGACAGAGTCGGCAGTGCGTACGGAAGAGTGGCTCGACACTATACAAGAGTTGTTGGCAGGAATAAGATGTACAAACAACATGGCGGTGACCCTTGTGGTGACACTCTTAGAGCTGCACGCCAAAAGGTGGTGGAAGTCCCTCATGGGCTCCACTTTTCGTGGAAGAGTGTACACGGACATTAGTTGGAGCGAATTCTCCGAAGCCTTCTTAGAGCATTTCATCCCCTCGGCCGCTCGGGATGGTCTGGAAGAGAGATTTTTGCAACTAAAGCAAGGGTCCATGTCGGTGACGGAGTACCAACGGGAGTTTCAGCACCTGGCTAGATTTACCGACTCCTATGAGCTGGATGATAGAGGGTACGCCAAACGATTCTACAAAGGCTTGCGAGATCCCCTAAGGCAAGCCCTTTTGTTTATAGCGGACTCTAGTCTGGAGTAGATTATTGATATGGCAGAGATTGGAAGCGGACCACTTGGGAAGTGGTAAGAGGCCAGCGGAAGGCGTGATGGAAGCAGGCCCCAGCAACAGAAGGAGATTTGACAATAAAAGAGGAAGAGGATATCGAAGGGGTGGCGGGCGTTTCCCCCAGAACTTTAGAGAGGAGCGCCCGGTTCCACAACCGCCAGCATTACCTCCACCTCCACAGTTTCAGCAACACGGCGGAAGGCAGGAACGGGTGTGCTTTGAATGCAACCAACCGGGCCACATTCGACGCTACTGCCCGCAACTGTTTGGAGATGCGCCTTTCGCTCTCCCTCCAGCAGCCCCGCGGGGGAGAGGGTATGTGCATGGTCGAGGACGAGGACCACGAGGAAGAAACCCCGGACCCGCTCGAGATCAGATGTATGCCCTGGACATGACTCAAGAGCGGAACCCTCAAGAGATGATTGTAGGTACGATTTGAATTAGTCATTTTGCTTCCATTAATATCCTCTAGTTGCTTGAGATATACTAGACGTCTAGCTTGAGTATTATTAATGACACTTAGGCACCGTGATGGTCGGCGGGAAACCGGCTTATGCGTTATTTAACACCGGTGCCTCACATTCATTCGTGTCTGAAGACTTCATCAAAGATATACACGGAGTGCAATATTTCACTGGTATTGCTCGAAGAGTACGCCTCCCAGACGGATATGAGATGATGGCAACCGCGAAGTGTGAGTTAGAGATAACCATTGGGGGAAAGACCTTTGATACCCCTGCCATAATTTTGAGAATACCAGAGTTCGACCTCATTCTGGGTATGGCGTGGCTGGATTGGCACCATGCAAGAATCGACTGTGCGGAGAAGCGTATCTATGTGAGACATGGGGATACTGATGTAGTCTTCCAAGGTAAAAATTTCGCACCACGAATATTGTTATCCTCAATCCAGACCTTGAAAGCTCACATGAGAGGGGATGAAGTCTACATGATACGATTCGAACTAAAAGAGATGAAGGTAGATGTGAAGGATGTGCGGGTAGCACGGGATTTCCCTGAGGTATTTCCCGAGAAATTGTCAGGGTTACCCCCCGCATAGAGAAGTGGATTTTCAGATTAAGCTTGTACCAGGAGCTAAGCCTGTCTCCAGGACCCCTTATCGGATGGCCCCAAAAGAACTTGCGGAGTTTAGAGTGCAATTGCAGGAGTTGGTAGAATCAGGGTTTTTTCGCCCCAGCTCGTCGCCTTGGGGAGCCCCTGTTCTATTCGTCAAGAAGAAAGATGGAACCCTGCGTTTATGTATAGACTATCAGGAACTCAACCGACTGACAGTACGGAACACCTACCCGTTACCTCGGATCGATGAGTTGTTCGACCAACTGGTGGGAGCGCATTGGTTCTCCAAGCTAGACTTGCGCTCGGGGTACTACCAATTGAGAATACAGGAGGATGATATACAGAACACGGCTTTCAGCTCAAGGTACGGCTTATATGAGTTCACAGTGATGCCGTTTGGACTCACCAATGCCCCATCAGCTTTCATGAGCTTGATGAATAAAGTGTTTGAGCCCTACTTAGATGTCTTCGTCATTGTGTTCATTGACGACATCCTGGTCTACTCGAAGACGGAGGAAGAACATGCCGGACATTTGGCCTTGGTACTGGAGAAGTTAAAGGAGCACGCCCTATTCGCCAAGTTTAGCAAGTGTGAATTCTAGCTTAGGGAAGTTGCTTTCTTGGGTCACGTAATCAGTGGGGCTGGACTAGTTGTGGATCCGGCCAAGGTGCGTGCCGTGAAGGAGTAGTCACCTTTGAAGTCAGCGGTCGATGTGAGGAGTTTTCTTGGACTTGCCGGATAATACCGCAAGTTCGTAAAAGGATTCTCCAAGATTGCCCTCCCGCTTACTTCCTTGACAAAGAAAGGAGTGCCATTTGAGTGGACACCCCAGTGTGAAGCGGCATTCCAGGAATTGAAGGATAGAATTACCTCCGCCCCCATCCTTGTCCTTCCGTCTGGGAAGGAAGGATTCCAAGTTTACACGGACGCGTCTTATCAGGAGTTGGGAGCGGTGTTGATGCAGCACGGGCACGTAATTGCTTATGCTTCAAGACAATTGAAGAAGCATGAAATCAATTACCCGGTGCATGATTTGGAGCTAGGAGCGGTGGTGTTCGCCTTGAAAGTATGGAGGCATTATCTGTACAGCGTCCACTGCGAAATCTTCTCGGATCATAAAAATTTGAAGTACGTCCATACCCAGAAGGAATTGAACTTAAGACAACGGCAGTGGTTAGAGTTTCTATGCGACTATGAGTTTACCTTGAACTACCACCCCGGAAAAGCAAACTCGGTAGCTGATGCGTTGAGTAGGAAAGAACCCGGCTCGAACCCAGAATCTTGATTGATGAGCATGGAGTTGGCACGGATGATCGAGGAGATGGACATCACCTTAATATTTAAGGCTTCTTCGGAATATACGGAGTACCTGTCCAACATGAGCATAGTTTGTGATATCCGGGACCGGATCCGAGTGGAGCAAGGATTGGATGCGGCTTTGGCCCCGGCAATAAAGTTAATCGAAGACGGGACTACCGACAAGTACACACTAAAGGACGGCCTCGTTTACTTTCGCGGCCTACTCTACATTCCCAAAGGTGGCAGAATCCGGGAGGATATTATGAGAGAAGCACATTGCTCTCAATATTCCGTGCACCCAGGAATTTCAAAGATGTACGCCGGCTTACGGAAGACGATGTGTTGGCCAGGGATGAAGAAAGATGTCCGGTACTTTGTCACGCATTGTGAAGCCTGCCAAAGAGTGAAGGCGGAATGTAGGAGTCCCGGTGGCCTGTTGCAGTCGTTGACAATCCCCGAATGGAAGTTCGAGGATATATCCATGGACTTCGTACATGGGCTACCTCGCTCCCGCTCAGGGAATGATTCAGTGTGGGTGATCGTTGATCGCCTGACGAAGGTTGCCCGGTTCATTCCTATGAAGAAAGAGGCTCATGTGGATTTCTTGGTACGTCTGTTTGTGGAACAATTTGTACGGTATCACGGCGTACCCAAGACGATAGTTTCGGACCGTGATGGTCGTTTCACCTCCAAGGAGTGGAAGGCGGTACAGACGTATTTGGGCTCACGTCTTACCTACAGTACCGCATTTCATCCTCAGACGGACGGACAGTCTGAGCGGACCATCCGAACATTGGAAAATCTGTTGAGGTTGTGTGTGATAGATAGGGGAGAGCCGTGGGAAAGACTGATGATAAAAATTTCTTATTTAAATTAAAAATATTCTCCGAATCTATATTCGACAAAGGCAAGCGTACCTTATCGATTATAGCATAGGATATTAAAATCAAGGTCGTATTAAATCCGGGAGCGTCGATTACTTCTACTTTAAGAAAATCGCTATTATCTTATCGATTGGATTTTGAGTTGTTTTTTTTTTCCGAGTAAAATAAACGATTACGAATGAAAATGATGATTTGAAATATAAAAGAAAAAAAACTAGCACTCGATCTCGACTCACCTCGATATGAAAATAATCAAAGAAAAAAAACTAATTCTCTTTAATAAAATATTTTGACCGTAGAGTTCCAAAGCATGAGCATTCCTCTCTCAAGGATTACCCAACTGAGTTTAAGTTAATCGGTCGAACTCTCGTTCTCAATCCGAACACCTAAAACTCGCTTTCAAAATTGAACCCCGCAAATCGGAAGAATTTCGCCGTCCTCTCTCAAGGGTTGCGTACAAATTCTTTTTACCCCTGAGCGATCAATTCGTACAAGAGCCTCTCAGCTAACTAAGGTACGAAAACATGGATGAAAATCATATATCGAAGTTATGATCTCATTCAATAAAAAGCAAGGGCAAAACAAAAAAATATTTCACCAAAGAGAAAAAAATAACGATTAAAACATGATTATCTCATCCTCGGATCGTCTCGATCGAGTACTAATGAAAATTTAGTTACTCATAGCGTTAGAGGAATTCATAGATAAATTAAGTATTTGCATGATTAAAAAAAACACAAAAATGGATAAGATAAGAGAAAATTGTAATTCTATTTATATGAAACGACTAGTACATATGAACAGAAATCTAAAGCGCAAGAAAGAGAATAAGAAATATTATAACAACAACAAAATAAACTCTCATAAAACTCTCCACAATATCTCCAATAATCTCTCTCCAAAATCTGATGTGTAGTCCCCCCTCCACCATGGCTCCAATGGGTCCTTTATATAGGTAAAGAGAGGAATGAAGATGAGAGGCAAATGAAGAGTTTCATCATAAAAATGAGGAGGTGGGCCATGGATGTAATTAATTGGTGGTGGTATTTATTTAAATAAGTAAAGGTGGCTGGCGGTTTTTTTAGGAGAGGAAGAGGTGGCAATTTTGAATTTGAAGAGGTTTGCATGAGTTTAATTAAGAAGAAATGATGTGGTGGCATGAGATTGGATGGGAGGGGAACTGCCAAATTAAAGAGGAGTTGATGGGTTTTGGCAAATTAAAGAGGAAGAAGAGGAGGTTCAGCTGGCGTTGGTTTTAGAAAAGGTGGGGGTTTTGGTTTAGAGAGAGAGAGAGAGAGTAGAGCAAGATGAAAAGATGGCGGTTATGGTGAGGTGGCGGGAATAAAGAGGAGGTGGCTGGTTATGAAATGGTGGGAATGAATGGGAAAGAGAGAGAAGCTGGAGGTTTTGGAATTAAATGGAGGGAGGTGGGCTGTAATTGGTGGGAGTGAATGGGAGAGAGAGAAGCTGGAGGTGGTTTAATTAGATGGAATTAAGTGAATATGGCTAGCATGCATGGGGGTATTCACGTGAATGTGGACTTGGAGAAGCTCGCCCATGCATGGGTGCGACTTTGGCGGGTGGTGGCGACATAAGTTCTTGATCGGGAGTAGCTAGCAACTTTGGACGACAATGGAAGACGTCAACTTGGCGGAGTCATCACATTATTTGGATGAGAGAAACTAGAACGGGCGCGACTAACGCGACAACTCCAACAAAATATATCATCATCCAATTTTTGGAATGCGAGCACAACATTATTCCTACAAAAGTAAATATAACTTAAATTAGCACAATAATATAAAAAAGAAACAATTTATAAATAAAAATACATAATGTATCACTAATTTATATTAAATATAGAACTAAATTATATCACGAAAATAGGCATATTTTCTAATTATCAAAGACTCTTGCCCTTGGTGGAATTCTCCTATAACAATAGCCATCAAGTTAGTATTGGCATGGCGCCCCATGAAGCCCTATATGGAAGGAGGTGTAGGACCCCCTTGTCTTGGGTGCAAGATGAAGACCCGAAGACTTTGGGAATTGAGTACATAGATGACACTGATGCGGTGGTTAGGCTGATAAGGGATCGCATGTTGGAGGCTCAAAGTCGGCAGGCAAAGTATTACAATGCAAGACACCGTATGGTGGAATTTCAAGTGGGTGATAAGGTGTTTCTAAAAATCCGGCCGATGCATGGAGTGTCACGAGTGCGAGGAGTGAAGAAGCTCAGTCCACGGTATGTTGGGCCCTATGTCATATTGGAAAGGGTTGGCCCTTTGGCCTACCGGCTGGAGCTACCGCCCGAGCTAGAGAATCTCCACGATGTGTTCCATGTATCGTCGCTTCGGAAGGCGTTGTTGCGGCCCGAACAATACATCCCCACAACTGATGGTATTGTGGCGTCTGACAGATCTGTGCGACTGGAGCTAGTGCAGATCGTTGATAATGAGATAAGAACCTTGCGCCGCAAAAGTGTCCCCTTGGTAAAAGTGCTATGGTCTAATCATGGGAAAGAGGAATTCACATGGGAGCCAATGGATTTGATGCAAAGACGCTACCCGGAGTTGTTTGCTTCAGGTAATTTTATTTAAAAGCATATTTTGTTTTCTGTATGCTTTACTCCCCACGACCTCAGCCTGATTTCGGGGACGAAATCTTTTTATTTTGTTTATAGGATTTGTAACGTCTCAATTCGCGCTAGGCCCCTCGCACGTGTTCTGAGTCAAGAGACTCAACTCGGGCTCGGGATGCACTGACGCGAGGTGTCAGGTGCATTGAATAAGTGTAGGGCTGGGTTCAAGGATACCCCAACCAGTAGCCGAGATGAGGGAACTCGGCCAAGTAAAAATCGACGGGAATGGAGGTTGATGCTCGTCGATCGTCGAGAATGGAGGTTGATACTCGCCGATTCGACGGGTATCGGTGGTCGATACCTGTCGGACTCAGAACTGCAGTAGGCTAAGGGAAAATCTTCGAGAATGCCTGACGATTCTCACCGATCGCCGAGAATACCCGGTGATACCCACCGACCGTCGAGTATCGCCAACTGATACTCAACGCACACAACGACAGGAGGTCCGATAAAACGGCTAAGGGAAAATCGTCGAGTATCATTGTTGATTCTCGATGAATTCGTCGAGAATGACCCGCTAATACTCGCCGATCGACGGGAATCACTGGCTGATTCCCGCCGAATTTGACTTGTGCGTTTTCTGCGCCCAGGCAGATTCATCGGCTTGTACAGGCGGACCGAACCGGACTCCGAGATTCGTGCTGAATGATCTGTGGACCGGTCACTTCAAATGAAACCTAATTTGGGCGGTCCAATTAGAGAGTGACACGTGGCGGAAGGGACTTAACCTAATATGTAATATAAAAGGGAGTGAACCAAACCCTAGCCATCGAATCCGATCATTCTTGCCGAGCCGTCACTGTGCAAAGCCGACGGGAGCAGAAGAGGAGGATATCGCGGGTCGCCGGAGCCGGATTCTAGAGGAAAAGCTCCTCCGTTTCCGTGGAAGAACACTGCTAACGAAGGCAAGGATGCCGCGGAGAAGGGTAACGCGATCCATGGCCGGCAACGGAGGAAACAGCGGAAATGAAGTGAGTTTCCTCCCCTCTCCCTTGGTGCTAGATCTGTAGCTATTCTTAGGCGAGACATCGACTCAAAAGATTCTTGATGTGTGAGATGAAGCTTTCTAGGAAGGGCATGCTAGAACTTGTGTTCTAAAGCTTAGTCATCTTCAACCTCTCCTCGCTTCAAAATGATGATAGGGGTGGTCTCGTGAAGAGGAAATGGCCTCAAGAGGGAGAATAAGGGTGGAGAAACTTCTGGTTGCGATTTGGGGAAAATCGCTTGAGGAGGAAGATGAACGGATGCCGATCACTTCGCTTCAAGATGCGTGCAGAATCTGTGTTCTACACGCAGCGACCTTCTTGGCTACTTTTAAGCAAGAAAGGGTCGGATCTGGGCTTTCGACTAAACACGAAAGTCGTATCCCTTAAAATTACCTTTCCAACGAGTGGTTGCACGTTTTCAGGCGATACCTGTAGCCACGGGAAAGTCCGTTTGAATCCGCTGCGATTGGGAGTTAATGCCCAGGAAATCTGTATCCTGTACGCAGCAGACTTTGAGTTGGATTTCTCGTATGATGTGACCAGATCTGGACTTTCGACTAAACACAAAAGTAGTAGCCCTTGAAATTACCTTTCCAACGAGTGGTTGCACGTTTTCAGGCGATATCTGTAGCCACGGGAATCCTCAGTCAAAGTTGCTGACCAGATTACAATATGAACTTGGATTCGATGGACTAGATGTTGCAATCCATCTCGAGGTTGGGTGAATTCTTTTGTGTTAATCACCGAGGTAATGTGAGGGTTGATGTTTGAGGACTTGGATTCCTATGCCGAGATGTTAATCAAGCCTAAGTGAATGAAAGGCTATGTTATATTTGGTAGATCACCATTATGCGCATTATCTATAATATGTTGAATTCATGCGGAAGGATTTGTAAATGATTAAACTATGGCCCTGATGTATAATGAATTGATGGAAGGGAATGGATAGTCCAATGCTTAGAGTGTCGTCTCCCTACGGGTAGAATTGTGGAAGTTAACAAGTGCGGTGTTGACCGTCACTAATGGGAATGAGGTTGAGTTGGATAAAATTGGACGGTTGGGCTTGGTCCTCGGTGTTCACGTCCCGGGGCTCCTTCCGTACCACGTGAACGGTTGGGCTTGGTCCTCGGTGTTCACGTCCCGAGGCTCCATCCGTATTTGTTGGATGGTTGGGCTTGGTCCTCGTGCTTTCTCGGAGGCTCCTTCCATGCCATGAATTGTGGAATTGCATGCGGTGTGAGTCGACACGCGGTGTCGTAATCCCGGGTTAAGGATAGTGTGGCAGGTCTACGGGCTCGCCAATCATCATACCGATGGGAGTTGACAGTTATACCTTGGGCGGTTGGGCTTGGTCCTTGGTGTTCACGTCCCGAGGCTCCTTCCGTGCCAAGTGAACGGTTGGGCTTGGTCCTCGTGCTCATTTCCGAGGCTCCTTCCGTGTCACACCATAGGCCAGTCGGGGCTAGGATCTTGGTGCATATTTACCCGAGAGAACCCGCTGAGCCGTAGTACGCATGTGAGCTCCGCTATTGTGTTCTTAGCGTTGAGGCGTACGGAGGCCTAGGCCAGGTAGTGTGGAGACCAGCCTAGTAGTGGAGATGCCCGCTCTACTGTCACCGTTTGGCCACGACGGTTGATGCCTGAGAGGTTAGCTACCTACTCAAATAGTGGGAACTATAAGTCTGTGTCGACATAGTGATTTCATGTGCCTGATCATGGGTGTGTCATTGCATTGCATACATAGCATTGCACTTCATTACATACACAAGACCCTCATCGTATAAGTTTGTATGGGCACTCCTATACGATGAGTTACTTTCTGCTGAATGACCCTCAACTTATATGCTTGTATGGGCACCCATATAAGTTGAGTTACTTACTGTTCTAGATATATACGCTCTTGCTGCTGTAGATTGTAGATTTGTAAAATAAGACCTTGTTCATTTGTATACTGTTTCTATTGCTATTTATGATATGTACACATACTTCACCTGCTTGTACTACTGATATATATTTATTGTACTTGTTCCTTCCTCCGCCCGGAGCCGAGGAGTCGCCGGGGGAGCGGATGTGAAACCACTTAGTCTTTTTGACTAACGGTTGCTACGTCTTCCTTTTTAGGAGGAAACCCCGCAGGTGGAGCAGTAGGCTATGCAGACGGACAGCCAGGCCAGGGTGACAGGGCCTGAAGGGACGGTACCGTCGCTACCGTCGGTTACAGATGTGAGTGAGAGAGAGATTTTGTTGTAGCCCTTCGGGGCAATTTTGTTCTCGTACTCTGATATCAGAAGCTTGTTGTAGCTTCTTTATTTATAATATTATGGACATATGCTTGGTGTGGATTTGAATTTCATATTATTATGGTTGGGTTGGCAGTTATTTTCTGATATTGGTTGTAGCCGGCAGAGTAGGCGTCCTGTGGTACAGGCTAGCTCGAGTGCTAGTACTACCGCAAGGCGGCTGTTCTGGGCCTAAGACCCCTCTCGTGCCGTGTTTTGTGTTCCGGGAGGGGGGTCTTACATCATCACTGTAGTAGGAGCCCATTCCAACTGTAGTACCACAGCCCACGCTAGTAGCGTGATGATACGTTCCCCTTGTAGGGAACTGCTTTCAGTGCCAACAGTCAGGACACGTGAGAGCTTTCTTCCCGCATGCAGTAGGAAGGCCAGGATTAGGAGCAGTTCAAGGAGGACATGCAGCGCGTGGACAAGGCCAAAGAGGCTGAAGGGGTAGAGCTGGCAGGAAAGGTCAGCAGGGCCGAGCAGCGCCCTTGGAAGCTTATGCTTTGGACCTTCAACATGGACCGGCCCCCGATGTAGTGATAGTATATATCTTAGAAGCTAGTGTTATATCAGATATTGATACCTATGTTATATACTATATGCATATGTATGCCTACATCGGATGCGTGTTTTGTTGTATGATATGTATATACTGCTCATCTACTTCAAAATAAAGAATGAAGTTCAAGTGCTCACCAAAGTTCCGGTGGTGCGAATTTTTCCGGATGTTTTCCCTGAGTCCCTCCCGGGTTTTCCACCACAGCGAGAGGTTGACCCTCAAATTGAGCTTGTGTCTGGAGCTCGACCAATGTCCCGAGCACCCTATCGAATGGCCCATAAGTATTTGGCCGAGTTGAAGATCCAACTTCAGAAACTGATAGATGCTGGATTCATCCGCCCAAGTTCCTCACCCTAGGGATCCCCTATACTATTTGTAAAGAAGAAAGACGGGACACTGCGCTTGTACATAGACTACGGTGAACTAAATAAACTCACTATATGGAATACGTATCCACTTCCAAGGATCGATGAGTTGTTCGATCAATTGCAAGGTGCATCTGTATTCTCCAAGATGAACCTGAGACCAGACTACTATCAACTTCGGATCCGGGAGGAGGATATCCCCAAGACTGCCTTTAGCACCCGCTATGTTCTGTACGAGTTTATGGTGATGCCTTTTTGGCTCACTAATGCCCCCCTCTACCTTTATGGCTCTAATGAATAGGGTATTTGAGCCCATTTTGGATCATCCTATGATTATCTTTATCGATGACATTTTGATCTACTCGAAAACAAAGACAGATCATTCTAGACATCTTCGGTTGGTGTTACTTAAACTTCGAGAACACTCCGTCTTCGCCAAATTCAGCAAGTGTGAATTCTGGTTAGAAGAGGTCGAATTTTGGGCCATACCGTCAACAAGGATGGAGTAGCGGTAGATCAGGCCAAGATCCAGGCGGTTCAAAGCTGGCCGCTGCTTAAGACGGTAGCAGATATACGAAGTTTGCTTGCTCTTGCAGGGTATTGCAGGAAATTCGTGGAATTTTTTTTCCGAGATTGCATTACCCCTCTCAACTCTTATAAGAAAAGATGTTGTGTTTAAATGGACGCCGGAATGTGTGCCTGCGTTCGTTGAATTAAAGAAGCGACTAACTTCTGCCTCAATCCTCACAATCCCCTCAGAAACCGAAGGATTCCAGATTTATACGGGTGCATTCCTGAAAGGATTGGGAGTTGTTCTAATGCAACATGGTAAGGTGGTGGCTTAAGCATCTCTCCAGCTAAAGCCGCACTAGCTGAATTACACAACCAACGATCTAGAGTTGGGCGTTGTTGTTTTCTCCCTCAAGATGGAGCACATGAGGAGTTGAACTTGCACGATGAAATCTTGCAGTTCAGGCACCACATATTTATTCCCTCCACCGAAGGAATCTGAGATGAGATTCTTCAAGAAGTGCACCCGTTGAGGTATTCTATTCACCCTGGTGTGGTTAAGATGTATGTGGATCTACGGAGGACCATTTACTGGCCTGGAATGAAAAGAGACGTCACCAACTTCGTGGCCAAGTGTCAGACCTATCAAAAGGTTAAAGCTGAATATCGCAACCCAGGAGGCCTGTTGTAGCCCCTGCCGATATCAGAGTGGAAATTTGAAGATATTTCCATAGATTTTGTCCACAACTTACCTCGATCCCATGTTGGAAACGACTCTATATCGGTTATCGTGGATCGACTTACCAAGGTAGCGCGGTTCATTCCAAAAATACAGGGTGATGGAGTTGACGTTCTTACCTGATTATTCATAGAGCAAGAGGTCCGGTTCTACGAAGTGTCGAAGACCATTGTGTCGGATCGTGATGGCATTTCACATCCAAGGAGTGGAGGCGGGTGCAGGCATACTTGGGAACCAAGTTGGTCTTTAGCACTGCCTTCCACCCTCAGACAGATGGGCAGACGGAAGGGACGAACTGAACGATGGAGGATCTACTCCGACTCTGCATAATAGAGCACATCGAGCCATGGGAACAGCTGCTCCCTTTAGTCGAGTTTTCTTATAATGATAGCTATCAGGCCAGCATTAAGATGACACCGTACGAGGTATTGTATGGAAGGCGTTGCCGAACTTTGTTGACTTTGGCTCAATATGAGGACCCGGAAGCCTTAGGAGTGGCTTATATTGATGATACTACGGTAGCGATACGGCTAATCCAAGAGTGAATTAGGGAAGCGCGGAGCTGGCAAGCCAAATATTATGATGCGCGACACCGACCGGTAGAGTTTAGCATGGGAGAAATGGTATTTTTTGAAAATTAAGTCCATGCATGGTGTCTCCCGGTTGAGGAAGCAAAAGAAAATAGATCCCCGCTATTTGGACTCCTATCAGATGATAGAGTATGTTGGCCATGTTGCCTATTGATTAGAACTGCCCTGGAATTGGGAAATATTCATGATGTGTTTCATGTCTCATCCTTAAGACGAGTCCTCCCGCAACCAGAACATCATCTACCTATACCACCAGTGCAACTGCATCCCGATAGATCCATCCAGCTTGAATCGGTCAGCATAGTAGATTATAAAGTAAAGAATCTGCGAAACAAGACCATTCCGATGGTCAAGATTTTTTGAACTAATTGCGGACGAGACAAGTATACATGGGAACCCAAAGCACTCGTCCGAGAAAAGCACCCAGAGCTCCTTCCCTAGGTATGTTACTTTTCCCCCCTACTTTAAGCAAATTGTCGATGACGAAAATCCTTTTATTTTATTGGATTGTAACATCCCAACTTTTATTGGGCCACCGGGACCCTTATAGGCCCAATAAAAGTGACCTGAACCTCTACTTGTAGCCCATACAAGATAGAAGGTAACTATAGACGGGGATATCGAGCTAAAAAACTCTGATTTGAGTTCTGTTAGTTCCTATGGCCTCGTATAGTCAATACGAGTGCGCTGGAACTCGTTCCAAGGAATTTTGAGGTTTTATAATGGATATGGTTGTTCCTAGTAGAACGTCGCAAAATGAGATTTTTGGATATTGACATAGAGAACTTCGATTTTAGTTCTGTCAATTCCGATGACTTCGTATAGTCGATACGAACGCATCAGAACTCGTTGCCCCGTGATTCGAAGCCTAACGATGATTATGAGTGTTTTGGCCATTTTAGTGCGCCGCAACGCGCAGATTTTGAATGCTTAGCAAACAAACTCCGATTCGACCCGGTCAGTGGCATTGGATTCGTATGGTCAATACAAAGTCAACATAAATGATCCCGATCAATTTTGATGATGGGTGGTCAAACCGTGGTCAAATCAAGCAAATTTGTGCACTAAAAAGCGTGTGCACACAAATTTTGACTCGACACCCCAAATTTGACCCAACTCCCGATGTCTTGGACCTACTTTGACTTTGACTAGCATGGGAGACCCACCATAGGGTTTACTTTGGTCAACCCCCCCCCCCCCCCCCCCCCCGAAAACCCAGTTTTTGGAAATTTTCTTAAGGAGGTGTACACCTCCTCTTCATGTATGGTTAAGGCCCCACCCCCCTTTACCCTTGTGCCACCGAAATCAATCCACACAAGGAAGCTAGGTGGGCCATGGGTCAAGGTAGGCCCAACACCCAACTCCCCTCTTTCCCTCCCCTCTTCCTCACTACCAAGCCCAAGCCTAAGGCTCTCTAGGCCTTGCTTTATCCCCCTTCCCTATGCAGCAAAAGAGATCAACCTCCAGTTGTCCATGGCCAGCTGGAGGGTGGTCATTAATCCCTCCCTAAGATGGATTAATCCCACACCGAAAAGGGAGGGGATAAGACCCCCTCCCTTGGCTATTTATAGCCTTCTCCCCCCTCCCCAACTCCTCACAGCCCTGGTGAACCTTCTCCCCTCCCCTCACCGAAGATACCCCCACCGAAAAACTTTACCACCCAAGCTCCACCACCACCTCCAATGGCGGCTCGGTCGAGACCCACCCAAGCCCCCTCTGCACAGGTGGAACCTTCTTCCCTTCCCCTTTCTAAATCTTTGGACATCCTGCATGGGCCCTCCGGCGGCCGGAGCGCCGCCGGCACCACCCGACCCATGCTCAAGTTCGAGTGGTGGCCGCAAGAAGATAGCCCCTCCTAGTGCCGGTGGAGGCATTGGGGAAGGCCTAGTCCACCGGAGATGCCTTTTCCCAGTGGTGGAAGGCAAGGGTACCGCCGGAAAAATGCCGTTCTGGTGGCACCCGAGAGACAGAGGTTTGTTTTGTTTTTTCTCCGACGGCGACCGATCGTCGGGTCACCACTGGAGAGGAGCTCTGCCCCTGGCGCATCAGCCAGGGGTGGTTTCGTGGCCGGGTTATACATCGAAGAGGCAAGGTGGCGCGGTGGCGCTGGGAGCAGAGACACTGCCACCCTGCTCTCGGGTTGTTGATTTCAAGCGGTGGCCGGTGGCGGCGGGCCGCCGGACCACCACCCAGAGACTCGCCGGCCCCCGACGAGTTAATCGAGGATGGTGTAGAACCCGGCAGAGGCCGGTCGGCGATGGCAGAGGGCCACCGCCTTCTTCTCTAGCGAGAGAAATCACTGTCGTTCATCTCACAGATTGAGATGAACAAATGTGATAGCCTTATTCACCCCCCCCCCTCCTCTTCTGTGCCCCCATAGCGGATCTATGGTTGATTCGCTGTGGGGAAGTGTTGGCAGTTTCTCCTGTCTGGCGCGATCCTGGCCGCAAGATCGTGCTTTGATCTGCTATATGCAGACCATATTTTAATCAGAGTCTTGAATATTTTCTATAAAAAATATAGGCTCCTGGGGAAAAAGTTTTGAATATGAAAATTATTTTCCTTGACGAGGGAAATCTATACAAAAAATTTGGAAATTTTTGGAATTGATTTGATATTTTTAAAAACCTAAATAATACTTATTTAGCCAATTTGCAGGCCCAAAATTGCTCGGAAAATTTGGAAAAATTACTAGGTTCTTTTTAGGTCCTCTTAAAAGTTGTATAACAATTTGGGAATCTTGGGATAAAAATTGAAGATTTTTCCAATTTTTTTGAGCCTAGGGTCGCGCTCGAAAATTTACGCGCTCAAATTCTTTGAAAATTGAAATCGAAGGGCTCGACCACTTTTTAACTTGAATGATAAGTTCAAACTGCTTTACTAACGAGAGTGATCGAAATAAGTGCCCAAGCTCTGAGTGTTCCGGGGTTTCGTGAAACTGTAGAGCGCCTCGTGTTTTCTTTTAAAGACTCTCGGGTAATATGAGCAGGCTCGGAAGATGAGATTACGAGCATTTAAGTTGTTAATTATTCTCAATGAATAATAAAAATGTATTCATAGTAAGTTTCTCCGATCTGATTAAGCCGTGATTAAAAAAGGGCGCAACTAAATTATGATCGGATCTTAATAATTGGAAAAACCCCAAGGAAGCCTCCTGAGAACAGAGATGGAACTGAACTAATCCTCCTGAGAACGGAGATGGAACTGAACTAAGCCTCCTAAGAATGGAGATAGAACTGAACTAATTCTCCAGAGAACGAAGATAGAACTGAACTAATCCTCCTGAGAACAGAGTTGGAACTGAACTATTCCTCCTAAGAACGGAGATGGAACTGAACTAGTCATTCTGTGAACGGAGATGGAACTGAACTAGTTCTCCTGAGAACGGAGATGGAATCGAAGCCTCCTAAATGGAGTGATTGGACTACTAACCTTTTGCTTTATGTTTTATTCCAGTCTCGCATTGGTCCAGTTCATTTATTTATTTCAGTTTAGTACACTCTTTTCAATACTCCAGTCTCGTACTGGTCCTGGTTATTTACTTTCAGTTCAGTTCATTTCTTTTAAAGTATTATTCCAGTCTCGTACTAGTCCAGTTCATTTATTTATTTCAATTCAGTACGCTCTTTTAAATACTTCTGTCTCGTACTGGTCCTGGCTATTTACTTTCAGTTCAGTTCATTTCTTTTAAAGTGTTATTCCAGTCTCGTACTGGTCTAGTTCATTTATTCATTTCAATTTAGTACTTTCTTTTCAGTACTCCAGTCTCGTAATGGTCTTTGCTATTTACTTTCAGTTCAGTTCATTTCTTTTAAAGTATTATTCCAGTCTCGTACTGCTACAGTTCCTTTCAGGACTTACTTTCGATTCAGTAATACTCCAGTGTCCTACTGGTCACATTTCTTTATAGCATTTCAACTCTGCAGTTTATACTAATAACATCGTTTATTACCGCACTTTTGTTTCTGCAATTTACTATTTTAAGCACAGTTCCTGCCTTGACGGACAGTGATTTGATAGGTTGAGCCTTAGTTAGGGATAACAGGAGTTAAGATATTTCTCTGAAGTTAGCCACAAATAAAGTGCTCCCACGCTCCTTGCTGAAAGTCGAGTCAAGTGTCGTTTGCCTGAATTATTAAAGCATAGTAGGGCAAGCCGTTGTAGACTTGGTGTATGCTAACAAAACTATTCTTACAGATTTGCTTGTAAATTGCTTGCGGTAAATCGTGGCAGGTCAGTCACTTCCGTAGACCGTTCGTACCGGTTCGGGAAGTTCGACGACTCAAGGCGACAGGGAGATGAGTACCACAGGTGACCGACCATTATGTTTTTCCCTATTGGGTTTCTTCCGCTGGTCGGCCAAAGTGTTGAATCGTCGGATGTCGCTCGCATCCAATAGTACACGGGGATGTACGTTAGGGCCTGGGCTGTGCAGTACGACCACCCTCGGAAGTGGCAGGACTGGCCACTGTCACCGACAGCCACATCAGTGAGACCTGCGGGGCTCGCTACCCTGCTTGAAAAGAATCAGTCAATACTATGGCGACATAGGGAATTATGCGCTGTTGTGATTGCCTACGATGTGTACGTGACTGTGAATGCTTGTGATGTGTACGCTACTGTGAATGTCTGCGATGTTTGCACGGGTTGTGAATACCTATTGTGTTGTTGCGCTAGTGGAGCCAAAGGTTATAACTGACGTAAATTAATGTTGTTAGTCCAATTATACTATGTTGCACTCCTTTCGTTTGCTCCTAGCTTATTTATGAAATGTTTTGCTAACTCTCTCATGCTTCAGCAATCTTATATTGTTGGGTGAGTGTGTGCTCGTCCCCAGGATATGGATCCGGGGAGGAGATTTAATTCTGCTTAGCTCTGTGACTAACGGTTATCTTAATAACCATTCACAGGAGATGGAGCACCGTAGTGACCAGCTATTACAGGACGATAGGCCAGCTGATAGGACTACCCGAGCAGAGGCACCCCCATCGTCTCCTGAGTTTTGAGACGTGAGTACTAGCGAGCAGAGTTGAGAGAGAGGAGTTATTAGTTGTTGTACTATCATAGCCTACGGGCTCTATGTATAGACAGTGGCTACGACCTTTTGCGTTTCCTATTAAATATATATATATATATATATATATATATATATATATATATATATATATATATATATATATATATATATATATATATATATATATATATATATTGTGGTTTCCTGTTAATGCTTCCGAAAATACTCTGTGATATGAATGTTATGGTTCCAGCCGTGCAAGACGGCCAACCAGTGCTTAGTGAAGTGGGTCTTTACCCCTTGAGGAGCACTAGGTGGGTGTCTTGGGCAAGTAAGATCCCCTCTGTCCCAACCCGGGCAAAGGTTTGGGTGGGGGGGCTTACAGCCCACTTGAGAGTAAACTCTGCCTTAGCATTTGTCCTTCTCCAAGCTCTCACCACTTCAGTATTGTTAGTGCTAGCAGTAACCTTTTGCCTTTCGTTTCCACAAACGACCTCCCAAAGGTCCTCGCCAGGAGGTAACTCTCCAAGCACGACCTCCACTTCTTGAAGTCTATCAACGTCAAGAGTTCAATTCTCAGACCTCTTGCAAAACTACCTTCCATTACATAAACACCGGTCTACTTAACTCCTAAAAGCAAAGAGCAAACTTGATGGTTGATAACTGCTCAAACCACTTTTTCCTCTGATACCATGTGAAAATTTGTGATAAGCGAAAAACGGGAACCAAGTCACAGGAACTCTCAACCAAACCAAGTCAGATAAACCATATGCAAATAGAAGAGCAAACAAATCTTGTACTATTGCACTCCTTTACAATGTGAGTCATACATGTCGAGATACAATTCGTCAATATACCCGATGAAAGCAAAAACATACAAGGAAAAAACAAGCCGAGCGGACTAAGCTAGTAACCGCCACTACTGTCGAACTGAACAAGAGAGTCCGCTGAGACTGCCAAGTTACCAGACTGTAACTTAACCTCATGAACACCCCGTTATTCAATGTTGAAGAACTCTGTCCGGAATCTGCAAGCCACATGATCGTGAGGTCATCTAGCCGCCAGAATCCGCGAACAACTACTACAGAACAGAACAGACAAATTGCCAACTGGCGGACAACCTTATTGAACTGGGAAAGATTGTCAATGAGAAGACCTCATGGTCGCAAGCCGCGACCTACTGCAAACCACTGATTGTATCTGTAGAGCCCGCACTTATCCTTAACGCTGTCAGAACCAAGTCCCTAGCTTCCAAGCATTAGCCTCACAATCTACAACAACAAAACCGGTTAACTTCTCAATCTGCATGGATAACAAAAACCTGTCCGCAGTAAACAATCCGAGCTCACTTACTATTTATTCGTTCATACTTTATGATGTGACAGAGGGCCCAATTTATAGGCGCGGAGAGGAGTGTGGTCACCTCCCTAACTGATAGGATCACCACCCTTCTCACAGCTAGAAAAAGACCTATCCGTATAGTGCGGACACAAAGCCAGTCTGCAACACCTTCAGACACCGCTTGACATAGGCACAAGCCCGCAGCACCTTGCAGACATAGCTCCAGCCCGCACAACATGCGGATGCTGGATAAAACAATCTATCTGCGCCATCAATTGAACATAGCGAACATGGATCAACTAGACTTGGCACAAAACCGAGACCAAGTCCAAACAATCAAGAGCCTTTGGCGTGAACTCCATACCGGCAGACTCAAACACTAGTTAGCACTAACCGACGAACTCTGCAGTCTCTGCCTAACTACGTCATTCGAGAACAAGACCAAGGCATAAAACAATGCTGATTTTCCAAGCTCCAAATGAGTCTGTGACAACCCGAACTCAGCGAACTTCAAACAAGCCCACCACTCCTGCGGATAGACACCAATCTGCGCGGTTACATCCTGGGAACAAGCTGACTGCAAAATTACTAGCCGAACTAGCTAGTTGCCACTTCAGACCACGCGGTCTGAGCAATCAGACCGCCATCATCTAGCCGCACAGTCTGCCCAGTCAGACTGCCACTTTAACATCAAAAAACTCAACAAACGCCCCCACGTCCTTCGTGTTTCACGAAACCCCTCACCAAGCATAAGGCAAAGCACAATGACATGCTTGTCCTACCATGACGGGCCAACCTCTGGATCAGTCATCTCAGGGCCCCCCTCAGCCATCCGGCATCGCTCCGCTCAAAGGTACGATGACTCCCAGTGTTCAGCAATCGTGGAAGCCCGTGACATCCTGATATCCTAAGGCACAAATTTCATTAACGCAACGTCCTCTGGCCACGCCAACTCGGTCTCATCCTCGAATGATGCAACCTTGACTCTTGATAAGAACATGCACCGAGTCCTCCTATACTCCTAGACAAGAACAAACCCCGAGTCCTTTAACGCTTCAAGATAGGCGCGAGTCACAAATTAGGACGAACCTTGAATCCTTCTACATCATCTAAAAAGAGCAGACTCTGAGCCCGTCTATGCCACCAAGGTAAGGGGGCATAAGACCCTACTCATTACTCTCAAGCAACAAGTTCCTGACGCTAATGCACAGTGACAGTTATCAAGGGTAGTGCACGATGCGCTGGGAGTGTAAAGTGCAAGATACGTCTGGATCACCGCAACGCACAAAGCTCAGAATAGAAGAACATCTTCAAGGACGCCAAACGCACAAAAGTACGTTACAGTGCAAGGCCGCACACACCACTACCGACACAAAAGCAATACACAAGTTAGAGACTGTCAAGATCCCCCACCTAATATCAATTACGGGGTCAACACCTCGCAAGGATAACATCGAGTGATGCCAAGTCATCAATGTACACATCCAGGTATAAAGAAAATGACTTTCCACACCGCAAACAAAAAACTTGTGATGCTCGCGTGTCGAAATGATTCAAAGTCCATCACCCAAGATGGTTATACCTAAAATTTTCGGGCTCGTCGCATCGCGGATTACGACTAATGAAATTGTGGAGACATTTGATGGGGTTCCCCCTAAAGATTCCCCAGTCAAACTGGAAGAATTTCAGTCAAAACAAGCAGCCAAGGCAACCTGGACGAGCGAGCCACGCGCACGAACTGCGGTCGCTCGAAGGAAGCAAAAATCATCCAAAAGACACATGTATGCACGAGAACATACAGCGCGCACAACGCATAGGCGCGCGGTACGAGGCGTGCACGTGACAAGGGGCGCGCGCGCTGCCCCCATTGCTTCCGGTCGGTGCGCGCGCGGCCCCCATTGCTTATTGTCGGTGCGCGTGCGACCCCCATTGCTTCCGGTCGGTGCGCGCGCGGCCCTCATTGCTTCCGGCCGGTGCGCGCACGACGTTCTCACAGCGCCCCTCATGCACACGGTGTGTGCACGACGTGCTCACAACGCCCCTCACGCGCACGTCGACAACCGTCATTGCTTTCGGCTGCCTCCAACCACCTCCGACCGCCGTCACCGTCGGGCAACCTACCCGGGCCGCCCGGGGCATGTCTGTCATTTCGTGAAAATTGGTGATCCTGGTGACTGTGAAGGAGCGATGTCATTGGCCAACTCAAGATTTAGCCAGACGCAATTACCAACACATCCATCCAGAAAGCTATAAAAAAGCTCACATGCGTTCATTTGAAGAGAAACAACTTCAAAGACTACATAAAGCTCTGAGGTTTTCCTGCAAGAACATGAATTTAGTTCATTCCTTCACTTGGGATTCGCTCTGCTCCTTTCGTAGTCCTCTCAAGGCTCAACGCTCGTGTGGACGCTTCAGTGAGCCCCATAAAAAACTCATGAGGACGCTCTCGTGGACGCATCATGGAAGCTCCATGGACTTAGTTCTTTTCCTCTTCTTTTTGTGCTTAAAGCATGTGGCGGAGATGTGTCATGTCACCCTCCGAGAAACTCCAAACACTTGTAAACAAATAAAGAATAGTGGACTTAGGTCCGACACAGATCCAGCCGTGTGATTTTTTAGCTTTTCCGAGTTTTCCAAGTTAAAAAAAATCTTGTATCATTGTTGTTTGGTTTTCACTTGACTTTGTGCGCGCCCGGTCCAACTGAGCTAAGACGGTCAGATTCTCTGGACTAGAGGAAAACCTGGTGACTCGCAACGCTACCTAT
This sequence comes from Platanthera zijinensis, assembly GCA_039513925.1. Taxonomy (NCBI): domain Eukaryota; kingdom Viridiplantae; phylum Streptophyta; class Magnoliopsida; order Asparagales; family Orchidaceae; genus Platanthera; species Platanthera zijinensis. The sequence goes on along the minus strand of CM077084.1, from coordinate 55,033,547 downwards.
CCAGGGCTTTGAAGACAGCAGTCGACAAGCTCACAGGCGACTGACGAGGTAGGGTGTCAACAGACGAGTTAAATGGAGGGAACTGGGGAGCCTTTGTTATTTTCTCATTCTAGATGAGCTATGGACTCTGTGGCGGATCCTTCATAAGTGAATGGAGAGAAGAAATTGAGCAAGATGAATGGAGGGAAGAAATCAGAGCAAAAGCCTGAAGGGGAGTCGGAAATCGAAAGAGAAGACTAGGGAACACACGACACTGGGCGCTGGGGGAAATGGTGGATGGACGGGGTCGGGAATTTAGGACCATTTTTTATTTATTTTACAAGGGGTGCAAATAGCTTGATTGGTGTGTGATTAGCCGATCTTAGGTGTGCAGATATCCGATAGTTTGTGTGCTTATAATAAATCACAAAAAATAATGGGGGGCAGTGTCCCTCAGGCCCCGCTTTGGATCGCCCATGAAAAAGAACCTAGGTTCACGTAGAAAGTGAAAGTATGTTTCACGATTTGCTCCCAAATAGTAAATACGGGAGAGCAAGATTCATTGTGATTTTTTCAAGTTTTTTATTAAAAATATATAATTGAAATAAAAATATTATGCATTTTTAAGATGGTGTGACACTAATTTGGGAGATTCAGTCTTCGTTTGATGCAGTTTTTTTGCTCAGATGAGTTTGATCAAAAACACCATCATCATAGAATGCATGTTTGACAAAACAATGGTTATGACGACTACCAAGAAAAGAAAAAATACTTTTGAACATAAAAGTGGATGAAGTTCCTTAGGTGAGGTTAGACATTCACGAATGAGATTTCATAACATACGAGCTAATGGCGGTGGAATTTTCTGAAAATGTGTTGGAGCCCGAACGACACACCAAACAAAGTCTAAATCGTTCTTTCTTCATTTTCATGGTAACCTATAAAGATATCACAATATTTCATCCGTAGTGTTTTTCCAATGATGGCAAGAAAATATAGTTGCATCCACCAAGTCCGCTTGGGAGCTAGCCCTGCATTGATTGACATGTGGAACAATAAATTGTCATTCATAGGTGTCTTTAAAGAATGAAACATGTGTTAGCATTTGTCATGACTTAGGTTTTATTTGAGGTAACTGATGCTGATGAAAAGGTTATTTATTGAATAAAGCTAATAGAATAGAGCTATCAGAAAAGCAATGATGAGAAAGTTGCGGACTGTTTAGAAAATCTATGCATAAGCGATAAGCGTTGATTGAATAGAGCTTATTTATTTTAAATTGTTTGAAAGAATAGTTGTTTGTAAACAACCAAATGTGAACTATAATGAACATCACCATGAATCTACATTAATATTACAATAGCCGTTTTAACCTTGAACTATATATTTAAATATTATTTGTCAATATAATGAACATCACCATGCATATTTGATTAATGCTATGCCCTTCAAACGTTTATCCTTACCTTCTCTTGAAGCCGACAGGAGGAAGCTCATATGAGAACACTTGCCGGTATTGAGGCAGAAGAAATTTCTTTGGCGTCACCGTCACATGCCAATGGAGGAAGGAGCGACCTGCTAACATATGTCGGTGGCAGGAAATAAATGGGATTCTGTTGTGAAAGGAAGAAGATGAGCCACTGTGAAATGTGAAAGGGGTCGGGTGTGCAAAAAGAACCGAAAAACCGAGAACCGTCTGGAACCAAACCGATCGATTCAAGACGGTTCTAATAGTTCTCGGTTCAGGTATGGTTCTTGAAAAGGCAAGAACAGATCTTTCAGGTCGGTTCTCAGTTCTGCTGCAAGAAATTTATTCCAACAATACGAATATCACTGCCCCAATCTCTCATCCCTCCAAAAACTCATACAACTTTTCAAATCAGTTCCTGGAAGTGAGGAGAGCATTCATTTAATTGTTTTGCAAACATCTGACCTCCTGAAACAACTCATACAAGTCAACTTGCCGTTGTCCTCAGTCGTCAAATCTCACCGCTGTCCTCAGCATAAATTCATATGCTTTGCTTATGAGGAAATGTTCTGTTGTATATCATTTTCTTTCAGAAATTTGTCTGTTGATGCTATGTGTTCTTTTGTATTGTGTGCTACTAGCTGCTAACTTGTCACGAAAAGGATTTTTCAAGATAAAATTTCATTTGATTTGATATTTCAAATGATTACAATTAGAACCGTGAACCGAACCGAAACTGAACTGAACTATTCAATTCGGATCTGGTTCTATATTTTAGAACCGTGGATTGGTTCCGGTTGCCAAAATTTGGAACCAGCCTTATATGGATCAGTTATTGGTTTTGTGTGAAACCGAACCGATCCCGGGATGGAGAATGGTAAAGATGCTACTTGCCTCTCTCGAAATGGACGGTAGAAGCTCCAGCCGTCACACTTGATAGAAATTTCTTGGAAACCCTAGCAGCGAATGCAAATGAAAGTGGAAGGGAGTATGGTTTCAATCACTGCATAAAGTTTTTTCGATCCAGGGATCGGGAAGAGGAGCGAGGAGGCAAGCGAGAAAACAACGAATGAAGGTCACGAATGACAATCCACAATTTTACCTAAACCAAGCATCTTCAACTTCAGGCATCACTTGGCTGTCCGAATAGAGGAGAAAATGTCCTTCAAAAAAACGTCATGTTCCAAAAGTTGTCGAAACAAACATATAAAAAACAGTGTTTGAGTACAAAACAGAGCCTTAACCTTTTAAGACTAGAATAATGTTTGTCGAGGAGCTTTCACTTGATTATTTATATTTATACAATTATGAGAGCATGTTTCTTTGTTGCTCATAAAGTGGACTGATTTATATATTTTGCCTCATTATAATCGATGAATGTAGATCAAGTCCCCGTCAAAACTTTTTTTTCTGGCTACAAACGGCAAAGTAAATGAATTTAATAGAAATGAAGGCTCTATTTGACATGGCGGTGACAGTCGTGAACGCAGTGATTATGAATCATTTGTTCTTCATGAATGACCGGCCTCACTTAATGAACTTCATACATGTTTATGTTCAAAGTTAATTATCTTTTCTTGGTGGTGAAAAATTTGTGATAAGCGGAAAAATGAAAATTTGGTCGCAGGAACACGCAATATAAACCAAGCCAAATAAACCAGATGCAAATAGAAGAGAAAACAAATCTTGTACTATCAATCTTCTTTACAATGCGAGACATACATGACGAGACATGATTCACCGATGTACCCGATGAAAGGAAAAATATACAAGGCAAAAGCTAGCCGCGCGGACAGATCCTGTAACCATGGACTCTATCAAACTGAACTAAGGAGATCGCCGAAGCCGTCAAGTCGCCAGACCGCAACTTAACCGCGCGGACACCCCGTTATTTCAAGTTGAAGAACTATATTAGCAATCTGCAAGCCGCCTAACCGCGAGGTCGCCTAGCCGCCAGATAACCGCGAACAGATGCTGCCAAACTGAACAGGCAGACCACCAGAAACGGACAACCTTATTGAACTGAGAAAGATTGCTAATGAGAAGACCGTCTGATCACAAGTCGCGACCTACAGCTAACCGCCGATTGTATCCGCAGAACCCGCACTGATCCCTGACGAAGTCAGAACCAAGTCCATAGCTTCTCAGTGTTAGCCGCACAATCTGCAACAGCAAAAATCGATGAACTTCTGAAACCGCGCGGATACAGAAACCTGATCGCAACACCTTCACCCGAGTTCAACTTACTGCTCATTTGATAGTTATGATGTGATAGGGGATCCTATTTATAGGCACGGAGAGGATTGTGATCACCGACCTAACTGATAGAATCATCACCCTTACTCGCAGCTAGCACAAGACGTATCTGCACAGCGCAGACACGAAACCATTCCATCTTTGTCTCCCCGACAAGGCCGGATAGTCAGTCCACCAAGTTCGCACCAACAAGGCCGGACAGAAAACATATTCGTCTTGAACACCACAAGGCCAGAACAAGGACTAGTCTGCCACACCTATGGACATTGCGGATACAGCACCAGTACGCACATTCTGCAGACACTACGGATATAGAACCAGTCCGCACATCCTGCAGACACTACTTCAGTCTGCACATCCTACGGACACTACTTCAGTCCGCACATCCTACAGACACTACTTCAGTCCGCACACTCTGTGCCCGCAACTAGAGCAACAAACGATGATAACAGTTGTCGAACTCGGCGGATAGAAAAGCAGTCCGCGATTACCCGCGCGAACTCCAAGACTAAGCACAACCAAACTTGGTGCAAATCGAAACCAAGTCCACACCTCCAGCAATCCCTGGTGCGAACACAGTACCAACGGATAAAAGAGCCAATCCGCACAATCCGGCGGACTCAAACACCAGTCTGCACTATCCAGCGAACTATGTGGTTTCCACCAAACCGCTCCAGCAGAGAACAAGTCCAAAGACATAAGACTATACCGAACTCGCGAGCTTTAGAAGAGTCCGCAACACGCCGGACTTGGCGAACTCCAGATGAGTCCATAGCTCCCATGGATAACAATCCTATCCGCCCGGTTACATCCTGGGAACAAGCTGACAGAACCACTAGCCGAACTGGCTAGCCGCCACACCAGTTCGCACAGACCGCGCGGACAGTCCTCACAGACCGCGCGAACAGTCCGCATAGGATGCCACTTTCACTTCAAAAAATTCAATGCTCCCCCTTGAAGTGAGAAGTGGAAACCAGTCTCAATAGTCCCCGTAACTGTATAAATGGCCTTTTCGATAGTGGCTTCCATCTGCCTTCTTCTTCAGCTTGTATAATCACTTGCACGTCACATGAGTAACGCCATCGACCTTGGGCACAAGATCTCAAGTCTCTTTTTTTTGAGGTCAGCCATCTCCTCATCCGTGGCATTATCTCACTCGTTGACTCCAGTGGCGTCTTCAAAACTAGAAGGCTCTAGCTCGTCCAAGCAAAGAAACAAGAGACAAAGCTCATCATGTTCCCTTCGCTATACCGAGCTGGTGGTTCGATGGTCCCCTTCGACCACCGAAGAACCTGACCATGACTGACAACCTCTGCTGCTTCTTCTGAACCAGCTTCATTCCCGGGCAAACTTGGAGCATCGCTCCCCCTGCTTCTGAAGCCGCTAGACTAGATCCTGATTCCAAACTAGAAGCCTCTGCCCCAGAGCTAGAAATACCTGGAGCTCCTGGTGACACAGACATCTCCACCAGAAGATCTTCAGCAGCCTCATTTTGCCCACCGTCCGACCTGCTTTCATGTAGTTCAACGGATGAACTACCTTCAACGACGTCAGTTCGTCGAACACAACGTCTCTAGAAACGATGAACTTCTTCGTGGCAGGATCCATACACTTCCATCTCTTCTTCTCGTCATAGCCTACGAAGATAAGCTTCCTCGCCTTCGCATCCAACTTATTCCTAAGAGCATCCGGAACATGTACGTAGCAGGTCGACCCAAACACTCGAAGGTGTTCAACACTGGGCTTCTCCTTAAACATCAGCTCATAAGGAGACTTCATGTTGATCGGACTCAGAGGCATCTGATTGATGACGTATGTCGCGCAGGCCATCCCCTCTGCCCAGAAGGACCTAAGAATGTCTTTGGCATGAAGCCAACACTTGCAGGTCTCCGTCAGATGACGGATCTTCTACTCTGCTACTCTATTTTTTTATGGAGTATGAGCACAAGTGAGCTCTCTCCAGATTTCATGCTTCCTGTAGAAGTTAAAGAACTCATTTAAAACGAAATCACCTTCATTGTCTGTTCTCAACTTCTTAATCCGCAGGTCATGCCGGCTCTCCACAAGCTCCTTAAACTCCACAAATAATTGGAACGCGTCCGACTTCTCCTTCATGAATTACACTCAAGTGTACCTAGTATAGTCATCAATCAAGATAAGCATGTACATGCTGCCTCCATGACTGGAAGTGACGGTCAGTCCCATCAGATCACCATGGATGCATTCCAACGGTGCTTTACACCTGGTCTGTGACTTGTCAAATGGAAGGTGATGTGTCTTACCATATTGACACCCTACACAGACATGACCGTCGCCGAAGGATGTCAATCTAGGAAAGCCTTTCACAAGGCTTCTTACCTCCATAGCTTTCAACTTGTCCATCTCGACGTATACCAGTCTCTCATGCTAGATAGCATCACTATCATTGGCTCTCATCCGATCAACATAGGAACTTGTTGATAACACAAACAAGTCCCTTACTCTCCTCCCTACATGAGAAACGCCAGCCTTCATCACTGATACATTGCAGAGAAACTTCACTTCTGTCGGGCCGAACATAACGTGATAACCTGCATCCACTGCGTTGGTCACAAAGAAGAGGTTTTTCTTCATGCTCGGCACATGATAAGCACTTCTCAAGGTGAGTGGACCCTTATCACATCCCAAAGAAACGACGCCCTCCTACTCGACTGCATGAACAGTATCATCAGCTATAATAATAGTTTCATTACCTGAGAACGCTTGCAAAGAAGAAAACTTTGACTCATCCCCGGTGAGGTGGTGACCACACCCTAAGTCCACAATCTAGTCGTCTTGGTAGTTGATGGAGGACAAAGCATGAACACACGTGCCCGTCATGAATGCATTCCCACATCCTCCCTCCTTAGCAATGGAACCAGCATCCTCTTTAACTACAACGTGCTCTGGCTGAAGTTTAACCTTGCAGTCCTTCTTGAAGTGACCAGGAAGACTGCATTTGTAGCATCTTGGCCCTTCCTTCTTCTTCTAATCCCGCTTAGGAGCAGCACTCCTCTCTTGTTGATATGAAGTAGAAGGACCATCACCAGCAGACGTCTTCTTTTTCTTGTCCCACCTCTTCTTCTTTCCTGAGAAGAGCGCATCATTATCTCATCCAGAGAAAGAAACTCCAGCCATCTGTATTGCTAGGCTTTCATGTGAAGCCAGCAGGTTCTCCAGCTCAAGCAATGACGGTTGAGTGGCCCAGCTTTGAATAGAAGTAACAAAGACAACATATTCCTTCCGCAATCCGCAGATTATGTGCCTCTTCGGCTTTGCTTTTAAAATCGGCTCATCGGGGTCCAATGCTGAAATTTCAGCACACAAGTTCTTCAGCTTCAGGAAGAAAGTAGAGATGGATAGATTGTAGTACCCCCCCCCCCCAACCTTTTGCCCGGGTCGGGCCAGAGGGGTACTACTGGCGGAAGACGCCCACCTAGTGCTTATAAGGGAAGCGTTCCACCCTATCCAAGCACTAGTTGGTCGCCGTGCCCGGCTCGAATCATAACATTCACAACCCATCAGAATATAGTGGAAGCATTAACAGGAAACCATTGCAAATTTATATATCACATATCAAAATCACAGCGGTTCTAGGGCCGAAGCCTAAGTACTTATATAAGCTCGTGGGCTATACATGTGCTACATATAATCCTCATATACTCTCTCTCTCTACGCTGCTCGGCGAAACTCACATCTCTAAACTCAGGGGACGGCGGGGGTGCATCTGCTCGAGTAGACCTAGCTGCTGGCGTAATCTCCTGCGGCAGCGGGTCACTACGGTGCTCCACCTCCTATCAATGGTTAATCAAATAATCGTTAGTCACAGAGCTAAGTGGAAACAAATCCCCTCCCCGGATCCACATCTTGGGGACGAGCACGCACCTACCCAACAGATGTAAATAGCCGAAGCAAGAGAGGGTTAGCACAACATTTCATATATGAACAGCTAGGAGCAAACATAAAAGAGTGCAGTATAACCGGAAAAAGCAGCAATAGTATAAAACGGTTATAACAATGCTCTACTAGCTCATCAGCACATGTTTTCATATCCTGAATTCTATCGCAGACATTCACAGTCGCGCACATACCGCAGGCATTCACAACACGCACACAAACCCTATGCTGACATAGTTTGGACCGCTTTTGTTCCAGCAGGGTAGCGAGCCCCGCGGGCCTCACCGATGTGGCCGTCGGTGACAGTGGCCAGTCCTGCCACTTCTGGGGGTGATCGTACCGCACAACCTCAGGCCCTAACGTAAAACCTGGTGTACTCTTGGATGTGATCGACATCCAGCGAATCATTTTGGCCGACCAGCGGAGGAAAACCCGACGGGGAATAAAATGGCTGGTCACCCGTGGTACTCATTTCCCTGTCGCCTTGAGTCATCGACCTTCCCGCACCGATATCAACGGTTTGCGGGAGGGACTGACCCGCCACTATTCTACCGCAAGCAATTTACAAACAATCAATCAACGACAAACATAATACACACCGGGTCTACGTCAGCCTGCCCTACTAGGCTTCAAACTTCGGGCGGCGGCACTTAGCTTTACTTTTGACAAGGAGCGTGGGAGCGCTTTATTTGGGGCTAGACCTGGAGGAATACCTCAACTCCGGTTATCCCCAACTAAGGCTCAACCATAATAACGACTGCTCGTCAGAGAAGGACCCGGGATTATAATAGTAAATTGCAATGAGGACAAATGCGGTGTTTATGCTGCTTATTTAAAGTGCTGGAAAGAAACGTGACCAGTACGAAACTGGAGTAGTACTGAATTAAAAGTACTTGACCAGTACGAGACTAGAGTAGAACTGAATTAAAAATACTTGACCAGTACGAGACTGGAGTAGAACTGAATTAAAAGTACTTGATCAGTACGAGACTGGAGTAAAGCTGAATTAAAAGTACTTGACCAGTACGAGACTGGAGTAGAACTGAATTGAAAGTACTTAACCAGTACGAGACTGGAATAAAGCTAAATTAAAAGTACTTGACCAGTACGAGACTGGAGTAGAACTGAATTGAAAGTACTTGATCAGTACGAGACTGGAGTAAAGCTGAATTAAAAGTACTTGACCAGTACGAGACTGGAGTAAAGCTGAATTAAAAGTACTTGAACAGTACGAGACTGAAGTAGAACTGAATTGAAAGTACTTGACCAGTACGAGACTTGAGTAAAACTGAATTAAAAGTACTTGACCAGTACGAGACGTGAGTAGAACTGAATTAAAAGTACTTGACCAGTACGAGACTGGAGTAGAGCTGAAAAAGTACTTAAAAGAGTAAAGGAATTGGACCAGTGCAAGACTGGAATAATCATAAAGAAAATGGTTGGTAGTCCAATCACTCCATCCAGGAGGCTTCTGTTCCATCTCCGTTCTCAGGAGGCACATTCAGTTCCATTTTAGTTTTTAATAGGGTTTCATTGGGTCACACCCATTATTAAGATCCGATTATGATTTGGTTGCAGCTTATTAATCACGGCTTAATCGGTTCAGAGGCTTATCAGGAGTTACCCCTCATTATTTATCGAGAATAATTCGCAACTCACTACTCGTACTCTCACTTTCCGAGCGTACCCAAATCACCCGAGAATCGAAGCGCTCGACGGTTTCATGAAATCTCGAAACACCCGGAGCTTGGTCACTTGCCTCGACCACTCTCATTGATAATACAATTTGAATTTCTTATTCAAATTAAAAAGGGTGGTCGCGCGCTCCAATTTTTACCTTCGAGGAGAATGAGCGTGATAAATTCCGAGCACGATCCTAGACTTCCAAAATTTGGGAAAAATAGCAAATCTACTCACCATGATCCCAAATTTTGATAAAACATTTAATAAGGCCTAAAATGAGTCTAGTAATTTTTCCAAAGTTCTTCGGGCAATTTTGGACATTTAATTTGGCTAAATAAAATTTATTTGGGCTTTTAAAAAAACCAAATCAATCCCAAAAATTCTCAAATTTTTTGTGAAAACTACACTCATCAAGGGAAACAATTTTCATGTACAAAACTTTTTTCCTAGGAGCCTATTTTAATCTCTAAAAAAATAATTAACACTTATTTAATTATAATATTATAATATTTATATATTATAATAATATAATTTATATATTATAAAACGAAAACACTGTACATCATCTTCTCCCCCCCCCCCCCCCCCCCCCCCGCTGTAACAAAAATCCGCGCCCTTACGGGCCTTCCCCGTCGCGGGCCGGCCACCGGCCAACCCGCCGGTGGTGGGCGCTCCCTCCGGCGGTGGTCTGGCGGCCTGCCGCCACCGGCCATCGCCGGAGCATTTTTTTTTTTAATGGGAGGGGAGGGGGTTGACGGCGACGACACTCCGACCGTCGGAGCCTCCATGCAGCTCGTCAAAAAGACAGGGAGGGAGGAGGGGAGAAGTTTCTACCTGAGGTTGGGGGTTTGGCGGCCTCCGGCGAGTTCCGCCATGAATGGCTTTGGAAGGTGGTGGAGCTCGGCTTTGCCTTTTCCGACGACCTGAGCTCCGGCAGAGCTTGGAGAGGGGTGGGAGAGTTGCCCTCTGGGCTGTGAGGATAATAATAGAGAGGGGGGCCTTTATATAGGCTTGGAGGGGGGAGATCTCCACCCTCCAGCTGTCCTTGGACAGCTGGAAGCTCAATTTTATTTCCCCATGTGGGAAATGATGTTGGCCTTTATGGGCTTGGGCTTAAGAAAGAGGGGGAGAAAGAGAGGAGAGGAGGGGTAGTGGTGGGCCTCCACTCTCCTTAGGATGGGCTGTTTGCTGGTTGGGGGCCCAAGAAGAGTGAGGGGGAGTATGGGTCATCCTTCTTTGGAGAGGAGATGGGCCCCTCACTTGGAGAAAAATCCAAAAAAAAAGATTTTTAGGAGGGTTTGACCAAGTCAATCCTAGGGTGAGTCCCCCATGCTGGACAAAGTCAAAGTGAGTCCAATTCATCGGGGTCGGGTCAGGGTTCGGGTGTTGTGTCATAATTGGTGTGCGCGCGCTTTTCATTGCACGACTAGGCTTGATTTGACCACGGGTTGACCAATTATCGTCGAAATTGACCGGGATGACTTCCGTTGACTTCGTATTGACTACACTAGTCCAACGCCACTGACTGGGGTTGAATCCGAGTCCGTTTGGCGAAATTCCAAAATCTGCGCGTCATAGCGCGCTAAAATGGTTGAAGTGTGTAAAATTGTCGTTAGACCTCGGATCGTGACGTGACGAGCTCCGATGCGTTCATATAGGCTATACAAGGCCACGGGAACTGATAGAACTTGATTCGGAGTTCTCTAGCTTGATATCCAAAATCTCACTTTCATTGCGTTTACGAGTAATGGTCACATCCACTATATGACCTCGGGGTCCAACTGAACGAGTTCCGATGCACTCGTATTGACTATACGAGGCCACAGGAACTGACAGAACTCAATTCGGAGTTCTCTAGCTCGATACCCTGCCTAGGGTTGCCTCCTACCGGGTCACGGGTAGAGGCTCAGGTCACTTTTATTGGGCTCATTAGGGCTTTGGTGGCCCAATAAAAGTCAGGATGTTACACAGATCACCCTAAGTGGCACTCGCCAACTCATTCTCGAAGAATTGTAGTCGCGCTACATTCTTCTTATTGAACAACCCATCAAGAGAAGTCCAAATCTCGGCAGCTGACATACATCCAATGATGCGGTCAAAGAGTTCCGGTGAGATAGCCTGCTTGAGAGTAAACTTCTCCTTAGCGTTTGTCTTCCTCCAAACTCTCACCGCTTCAGCATTGCCAGTGGCAGCAGTAACCTCTTGTCTCTCGTTTCCACAAACGACCTCCCAAAGATCCTCGCCAAGAAGGTAACTCTCCATACATGATCTCCACCTTCTTGAAATTGGTCGATGTCAAGAGTTCAATTCCAAGACCCCTTGTGAATCCTCCTTCCATTGCACAACCATTGGGTTACTTAACTCCTTGAAGAAAATATCAAACTTGATGGTTGATTACTGCTCAAACCTATATTCCCTCTGATACCATGTAAAATTTTGTGATAAGCAGAAAAACGAAAACCAAATCGCTGGAACACTCAACCTAAACAAAGCCAAATAAACCAGATGCAAATAAAAGAGCAAGCAAATCTTGTACTATCAATCTTCTTAATAATGCGAGACATACATGACGAGACATGATTCACCGATGTACCCGATGGAAGCAAAAAATATACATGACAAAAGTTAGCCGCGCTGACAGATCCAGTAATCGCCAACTCTGCCGAACAGAACTAAGGAATCCGCTGAAGCAGTCAAGTCGCCAGACCGCAACTTAACAGCACGGACACCCCGTTATTCTAAGCTGAAAAACTATATCCACAATCTTCAAGCTGCCTAATCGCGAGGTCGTCTAGCTACTAGATAACCGCGAACAGCTGCTGCCGAACTGAACAGACAGACCACCAGAAACGGATAGCCATATTGAACTGGGAAAGATTGTCAATGAGAAGACCGCCTGATCGCAAGCCGCGACCTGCTGTTAACCGCTAATTGTATCCACAGAACCCGCAGTGATCCCTGACGCAGTCAGAAGCAATTCCCTGACTTCTCAATGCTAGTCGCACAATCTACAACAGCAAAAACCGGTAAACTTCTCAAACCGCGCGGATACAAAAACTTGACCGCAACAACTTCACCTGAGTTCAACTTATTGTCATTCGGTAGTTATGATGTGACATGAGGTCCTATTTATAGGCACGGAGAGAAGCGTGGTCACCATCCTAAACGATAGGATCACCACCCTTACTCGCAGCTAACACAAGACGTATCTGCACAACGCGGACACGAAACCAGTCCGCCTTTGTCTCCCCGACAAGGCCGGATAGCCAGCCCGCCAAGGTCGCACCAACATGGCCAGACAGAAAACCTATCTGCCTTGAACACCACAAGGCCCAAAACCAGGACCAATCCGCCACACCTACGGACACTGCGGATACAGCACCAGTCCGCACATTCTGCGAACACTGCGGATATAGAACAAGTCCGCACATTCTGCGGACACTGCTCCAGTCCGCACATTCCGCGCCCGTAACTAGAGCAATAAAAGATGGTGACATCTGCCGAACTCGATGGATAGAAATACATTCTGCGATTACCTGCGCGAACTCCCAGACTGAGCACAACCAAACTTGGTACAAATCGAGACCAAATCCACACCTCCAGCAATCTCTGGTGTGTACACAACACCAGCAAATACAAGAGCCAATCGGCACAATCCGGCGAACTCAAACACCAGTCCGAACTAACCGGCGAACTCCGCGGATTCCACCAAACCTCTCCAGCAGAGAACAAGTCCAAAGGCACAAGACTATGCCGAACTCGCGAGCTCCAGAAGAGTCCGCGACACGCCGGACTCGGCGAACTCCAGATGAGTCCACGGGTCAAGCGAATAACAATCTTATCCGCCCGGTTACATCCAGGGAACAAGCTGACAGAACCACTAGCCGAACTGGCTAGCCGCAACACCAGTCCACGTAGACCGCGCGGACAGTCTGCAAAGACTGCCCTTTTCACTTCAAAAAAATTCAACAGGTGATTGACAATCATAACCATTATCTTGCCAAACATGCATTCTATGTCCGTGGCTTTTTTTTCTCCGAACTCTTCGGAGCAAAAAAGCGGCGCCTAACGGAGTAAAAACCAATTATTAACAAGTAAAATCAAAGTAGTTGGGGGTGTCCTGAAAAATTGAACAAATAATTAAGACATTAATACGGACGAATGAAAACTAAAATGCACATTGTGAATTATAAAACATATAACAACATTGAAAGAGCAAATGATATGCATCTTCTGTTTTATGTGGATGATGAACATTGTGGGTTGATCAATGTTTCCATGTAAGGAAAGGCGCAAAAAGACAGGCTGAATTGGCCACTCAAAGTTTGCACAACACAAGCTCCGGATTTGAGATTGCATCGAAGAAGATAACCTAGTTCATTACAGTAAATTGCTTTACATCTACTCAGTTTAACGATGAGCTCTTCATCTCCAATAGTGATTGCTCGGCCTATAAATATAAGCCACCGAGTATCAAATGGTGAAGGACATCCATGAATTTGAGCATAGCTGAACGTATACCTATTAGTCCAAACATCTTTCATGATCCAAACATCAATGGTGTTGTTCTTGTCGACAAGCCAAAGTCCAAGCTCTCCATTGAAATCCATCAGGTGACCTCCAAGGTGATGGAGCTTCTCGAACGGCGGCAGAGAAATCACACTATAGACCTCTTTCTCTTCATCAAAGATCACAACGGTGTCCGGCGGATCTTCGGAAAGGGTTTCATTTCGTGAGTGTGCTAGCCAATATATGTTTCCGTTAAGATCCAAGGGGTATGGACAATGAAAGAAGGCCGGGAGGTTGCCGGGGATGCGTCTCCAGGAGCTTTCGCCGACCACCAAAACTTCGCTCTCACGCATGGTGTCCATAAATCTTATGAGGCGGTATTTAGATGTGGAACGATGAAAGTAGAAGCCCAAATTACAGGTTAAAAAGACGCCGTCTTTCGGCAAGGGGATGGACTGGCGTGTGAGAGGATTAATGACATGAGACTGAGTGTTACTGTAGAGGCATACAAGCCCATCACATGAAGCAACTGCGTAGCTATATTCTGGAAGGGGTTTCAATGGATGGTACTCGCGCAAGCGAATGGAGAACTTAGAAATTGTTGCTTCCGCAGAAGCCAAACATATTCTTTTTGGCCGCATCTTACTTCCAATGATGAGTGAATGGCGAATAATACGACTGCGTTGGGCGTTGGCTCGAATGAAAGCGGTGTTGGAAGTGATGGAGAGCCATGATTTTGAGACGCGCCTAAATTTTCCCAAGGATTTGGCCGGCAGATTCAACAAAATCTCTGAAACTATATCCACCGGAATATAAAGGCCGATTTTTTCTCCTGCCATCCGTTCAGTCTTCTTCACCAACGGCGTCTTCTTGTTGTTCTTCTTCTTCATCATCAAAAACTTCATGTTTTTTGTTTCACCGGCCGTCGTCATCACGGCCCTCTTCCGCCGGCCGGCCTGCTGCCTCTCCCAGCGCCTAACTGAAGGGGCAAAAGGCTGCACGACTCCTTCCTCCCAAAAAAAAGGCTCCTTTTCCTTCCGCCTGCTCTCTTCTCAGCCCTACCAAAGAGCCGGCAGAAAAGTAATATAGAGTAGATCGGTGGCTGAATCTTATGCCCTTAAAACCTAAACCGTAGAGAGTAGAGAAGGAAGGGGATCGCTCTCCATTTGGTATGAAATTGATTTTCATACCAAAAGGACTAATAAATTAATTAAATGTAATATTTTAATAATACCTACCATTTTTGCGGCTCATTCTACCCTCCACGAAGTCGGCATGCTCCTCCCCCGTTACTCCCCATTGCGACTATTCTCTCTGGCCGGAACTCCTCCATCTCTCCCGCTCGCATGCCCTTTTTTCCCCACCTTTATCTGGTTCTAAATCAACACCTGGTCCTTACAATTACCCTGATTAAGGGTTCATATCATAGAAATTAAGAGAAAATTAAGAGCAATGTTAAGTGCAAACCTATTTTTGTTATATGCAAATCACTGTTAAGTGCAAACCCAAAAATGTTAAGTGCAAACCAAAATGTTAGGTGCAGACCAATTATAAAAACAAAACAAAAAATCATTCATCCATGAGTCCATATTAAGTATTACAAATTCCATGATATTTAATACAAAACATGAGCCCTTTGACAAAAATTGATACTAAAATTTGAGTTCCAACACCATTGTGTGTTTTCAAGCAATCAACCTACATGAAAAATAAAAATTTATACAATGACTTTGCAGTAAACTTCATGATTAAAAAATATTTTTTTCTTACCATTTCTGCATGCCAAAAAGATTTAAAATAGCACGTCAACTTATCTCACTCTATAAGTAGTTCAATAAATCAAATGGATAATCAAGGTGCAAGAAATGAACTTCAGCAATAAACGGATTATGGTTCCTCAAATAGATGATTAGTGTAGTGACTACCACTATAATAAGACAATGAGTGATGTAGAATTTAGTCTCGCGTATTTTAAAGTAAGCTCTAACCTAGGCTCTGTACCAAACTGACGCAGGACGGGCTGTGAAATGTGGTTGTGCCGACGCTAATACAGTCCTACGTGTGTGGAATGAGCTTGAGCGCACTTACGCTATATGATGCATGGAGACTTAAGTTTAAAATCCGGAATTGAAATTGCTAGCAAGTAGAATTTTACAAGATTAGTAGTAAGCACAATGCTCACAATAATTTTGGAGTTAGCAAAATCTCAATCGCTTTCGCTAGAAGTTGCTATCCACTACAACTTGACAAGTCATAACTTATAAGCAAACAAGAAAATTAAACAATAGCACGGTAAGACTAATTCTTAAGCAAATACGAAATACTCATCCATTATTCAATAAGAAATACGTAACACAATACAATAATACTCATGTAGCACGAGTATGGGCTAGTGGTTTTGAATAAGATCTCTGCTGGAAAAGGTTACATGAAGAAATACTTCTTTGGACTTTAGATTAGGGAGCATTTCCTGCTGCAGATTTTCGGAAGACTTGAGGTAGGGATGCTGTAAATGGTGGGCTGGTTTGATATGGATGTAGAGGTAGGATTTTGTGGAGGAAACAAGGAAATTGATATAGTTGCTATCCACTACAACGTCTAGGTAATCAGAAAGATGAGATATTCAGCAAGAATTTTATTATGGCAGAAAGATGAGAAATTTGTATGCTTACAGGGGTAATAAGAAGATCTGTAATCGGACCACTCAGTGATGAACGATTCCTAAAAATCTCCTTCTCTTCTCCCCATCCTAAATGAGCAAAACCATAAATCAAAGAGTAAAATATGTCATGGGAGAAGAACGATTCCAGAAAAAATGAGGTTAAAACGAATCCAGGAAAAAAAATAGGACTCACCGGACTGCACTAGGGTTTGGGAACTACGACACTTCACCGGCACCGAGCGGCGTTTGGGAGGTGGAGATCGGCGAACGGTGAATGGGGGTCGCGGGGAGGAGAGCTGCTCGCAGGCGGTGTTTGGGAGGTGGAGATCAGCGAACGGGCGCGAGCAAGCGCGAGGAAGAAGCGCGGTACCTGGTCGCTAGGGCACGGGCGAACGGTCTGCACTAAAATTTCTTGAGAAAGGAGATTAAAAGCTTTTGGTTTTTTTGAAATGAAATTAGAAAAAAAAAATACAAGTTTAAAGGTAATTAATTATTCACTCAATTATTTTTGGTGATTGATGTTAGTTGAAATGTAAATAATTATTCACTCAATTATTATTCACAGCAAGGCAGCATCTGCTCTGGAGCGTGCGGTTTCACCGAAGCTGTTTGATCACATCATCGAATGTTGGTCAGCAGCTAAAATTTGGATGGTCTTCGATGAACTGTTAAGCAAGAAGAACGTAGCTCGGCTACAGTTTTTGGAGAATGAGTTGACGAATGTCACTCAAGTTGATCTGTCCATTTCTTCTTTATTCTCGAAAATGAAGAACATATGCTCTGAGATTACTGCATTGGACCCGGAAGGGCTGATCTCAGAGTCGAAGCTGGAGAGACACATCATCCGCGGCTTGCGGAAGCAGTATGTTGCATTTGTGACGCCTATGCAAGGCTGAGCCAATCAGTCATCACTGCTCGAGCTGGAAAATTTGTTGGCTTCACAGGAAAGCTTGACGAAACACTGAAATTTGTGAAGTGAAAGTGAGTGATCGGTCAGACCGGGCGACCTGGGTGGACTGCTTGCGGCCTGGGCGAACTGATGTTGAGGCCTGGGTGGACAGCGGTCAGGGTGGACTTGGTGGCTTGGGTGCTATTGGAGAGGCCTGGGCGGCCTGTCTGTGGCGGGCTGGTGCACTGTTCGCAAGCTATGTGGGCTGGTGTCGTGTCTGCATGTAGCGAGCGGACTGACGCTGGAAAAATTTCAGTCAACAAGCAGCCAAGGCAACCTGGATGAGTGAGCCACGTGCACGAACTGTGGTCACTCGAAGGAACCAAAAATCATCCAAATGACGCATGTATGCAAGAGAACGCGCAGCGCGCACAAAGCACAGGCGCACGGCACGGGGCGTGCACGAGACATGGGGCGCGCGCGCAGACCCCATTGCTTCCGGTCGGTGTGCGTGCGGCGCCCATTGCTTCTGGTCGGTGCGCGTGCGGCCCTCATTGCTTCCAGTTGGTGCGCGTGCTGCCCTCATTGCTTCCGGCCGGTGTGCGTGCGACTTGCTCACAACGCCCCTCACGCGCATGGTGCGTGCACGACGTGCTCACAACGCCCCTCACGTGCACGCTGACAGCCGTTATTGCTTCTAGCCGCCTCCGACCGCCGTCGCCGCCGGGCAACCTACCCGCGCCGCCCGGGGGCATGTCTGTCATTTCATGAAAATTGGTGATCCTGGTGACTGTGAAGGAGCGATGTCATTGACCAACTCAAGATTTAGCCAGACACAATTACCAACACATCCATCCAGAAAGTTATAAAAAAGCTCACATGTCTTCATTTGAAGAGAAACAACTCCAAAGACTGCATAGAGCTCTGAGGTTTTTCGGCAAGAACATGAATTTAGTTCATTCCTTCACTTGGGATTCGCTCTGCTCCTTTCGTAGTCCTCTCAAGGCTCAACGCTCATGTGGACGCTTCAGTAAACCCCATAAAAAGCTCATGCGGACGCTCTCGTGGGCGCATCATGGAAGTTCTGTGGACTTAGTTCTTTTCCTCTTCTTTTAGTGCTTAAAGCTTGTAGCGGAGATGTGTCATGTCACCCTCCGAGAAACTCCAAACACTTATAAACAAATGAAGAATAGTGGACTTGGGTCCGGCACAGATCCAGCCGCGTGATTTTTTTAGCTTTTCTGAGTTTTCCACGTTAAAAAAAAATCTTTTATCACTATTGTTTGGTTTTCACTTGTCTTTGTGCGCGCCCGGTCCGATTGAGCTAAGACGGTCTGATTCTCTGGACCAGAGGAAAACCTGGTGACCCGCAAGATGGGAGAGCATGATTCATTGTGATTTTTTTAAGTTTTTTTATTAAAAATATATAATTGAAATAGAAATATTATGCATTTTTAAGATTGTGTGACACTAATTTGGGAGATTCAGACTCTATTTGGGACAGCATATGCTTATGAATAATCTCTATTTAAAACACAAATGCAGTTTTATAACTATTTGTTTGTGCAGCTTATAGAAAATCACTTATTTCAAATTTGATGATAAGTTGATTTTTCATAAACTACTGGGTCCAGCTTATAATTTCTTATAAGCGATTATCTCTTTAAAAAGTCATTTGCGTGTTTTTTTTGTCCAAATGTGATTTTTTTAATCTGGATACGATTTTTTCACTCAGACACGAATTTCTCATCCGCGATAAAATTTCTCACCTTAGCGCGATATTTCTAACCGGGCGAAATTTTTTCGCAAGGGAGCGATTTTTTCGACCAGGCGCAATTTTTTCGCCCGGGCACAATTTTTTCGACCGCCCGAGAATTTTTTCGCCATGGTGCAATCATTTTGTCTTAGCGCAAACTTTTCTCCCGGACGCAGTATTTTAGCCATAACGTGTTTTTTTCGCCCTTAAGCATTTTTTCGCTCGAGCGTGATATTTTTGCCCAGTGCGACTTTTTTTCGCCCGAGTGTGGTTTTTTCGCTTGACCGTGATTTTTTTCGCCTGAACGCGTTTTTTTTGCCCGGACGCGATTTTTCTTGCCCTGACGCGATTTTTTTGCTCGGGAGCGATTTTTTCACTCGGACGCGATTTTTCACCCGAGCGCGTTATTTTTTCGCACGGGCGGGCTTTTTCTCCCTGGCACGATTTATTTTCCTGGCCGTGATTTTTTCCCCGGAAGTGATTTTTTTCCCTGGATGCGGTTTTTTCTTCCAGGCGCGACGGAGATCGATATTTTTGCCCAGACGAGATTTTTACGCTTGGACGCATATTTTTTACCTGTTCGTGTTTTTTGTAAGCATGATTTTTTCACAGGAACGTGTTTTTTCGTTCTCCAGGGCGTTAAAAACGTGTCAAAGAGAAAAAACACGTCCTTTCAAAAAAATTGCACAAGGGCGAAAAAATTGGGCACGGGCGAAAAAATTGCTCCAGGGCGAAAAAAACGCGCTCGTGCGAAAAAAACGCGTCCGGGTGAAAAAACGCGCCTGGATGAAAAAAACGCGCCAAGGCAAAAAAAACGAGTCCTGGAAAAAAAACGAGCCCGGGAGAAAAAAATGCGCTCGGGCGAAAAAATGTGACCGGGCAAAAAAAATCGCGTCCGGGCGAAAAAAAACCGTGGCTGGGCGAAAAAAGCGCTACCGGGCGAAAAAAAACACGTTTGGGTAAAAAAAAACCGCTTGGGCGAAAAAACCACGACCTGGTGAAAAAATCGCTCCCGGACGAAAAAAAGCGTCTGTGCGAAAAAATCAAGTTCGGGCGAAAAAATCTAGCTCGGGCAAAAAATTGCAACCGGGCGAACAAAATCGCGAACACGCGAACAAAACACGTCCGGACGAATAAATCGCGCTCGGGCGAAAAAAAAATGCTTCCAACCGAACGGACTCTTATGAATGAAATTTTAGATAAACACTTATGAACAAATTATCCAAACAGTCGACTACTTATACATCATTGATTTTATAAAATCTCTATGCAAACATCAATTTTCAATTAGCGTCTTATTCATCATCATAAGCTATCTCAAACAGAGTCTCGGTCTTCGTTTGATGCAGCTTTTTTGTTCTGGTGAGTTTGATCAAAAACACCATCATCATAGAATGCATGTTTGACAAGACAATGATTATGACGACTACCAAGAAAAGAAAAATACTTTTGAACATAAAAGTGGATGAAGTTCCTTAGGTGAGGTTAGACATTCAAAAGACATTTCATAACATACGAGCTTTTAGCGGTGGAATTTTTTGAAAATGTGTTGGAGCCCGAACGACACACCAAACAGAGTCTAAATTGTTCTTTCTTCATTTTCATGATTACCTATAAAGATATCACAATGTTTTATTTGTAGTGTTTTTCCAATGATGGCAAGAAAATATAGTGACATCCACCAAGTCTGCTTGGGAGCTAGCCCTGCGTTGATTGACATGTGGAACAATAAATTGTCATTCATAGGCACCTTATTCATAGGCGCCTTTAAAGAATGAAACATGTGTTAGCATTTGTCATGACTTAGGTTTTGTTTGGGATAACTGATGTTGATGAAAAAGCTGTTTATTAAATAAAGCTAATAGAATAGAGCTATAGCAATGATGAGAAAGTTGAGGACTCTTTAGAAAATCTATGCATAAGCATTGATTGAATAGAGCTTATTTATTTTAAGTTGTTTGATAGAATAGTTGTTTGTAAACAACCAAATGTGAACTACAATGAACATCATCATGAATCTACATTAATATTACAATAGCTATTTTAACCTTGAACTATATATTTTAAAATTATTTGTCATTTTAATAAGTTGTCATAAGTTTAACTGACAATAATAATCTAAAATGGGATCAATTGGGAACAGATAATGTGATCAATGATAGAAAAAGTTATAAACTTAGGGAGATGCTTCCTTTTCTTTCTTCTCAACTTCTTCAAAATTTTAAATGTGATGAATACTAATATTTCAACAAACATCATTGCACATCTTTTTCCAATATGGCTCAACCTAATATTATATATTTTATTCACTATAAAACATTTCAAGCATTACTAGGGTGATACCGTGCTTAATGATGCATATTTGATTAATGCTATGCCTTTCATACGTTTATATGCCAATGGAGGAAGCTCATATGAGAACACTTGCCGGCACTGAGGCCGAAGAAATTTCTTTGGCATCACGGTCACATGCCAATGGAGGAAGGAGCGACCTACTAACATACGTCGGTGGCAGGAAATAAATGGGATTCTGTTGTGAAAGGAAGAAGATGAGCCACTGTGAAATGTGAAGGGGGTGGGGGTGTGCAAACAAAACCGAGAACCGACCCGGAACCAAACTAAACCAATCGATTCAAAACGGTTCTAATAGTTCTCGGTTCGGGTATGGTTCTTGAAAAGACAAGAACCGATCTTTCGGGTCGGTACTTGGTTCTGATGCAAGAAATTTATTCCAGCAATACGAATATCACTGCCCCAATCTCTCATCCCTCCAAAAACTCATACAACTTTTCAAATCAGTTCCTGAAAGTGAGGAGAGCATTCATTTATTTGTTTTGTAAACATCCGACCTCCTGAAACAACTCATACAAGTCAACTTGCCGTTGTCCTCAGTCGTCAAATCTCACCGTTGTCCTCAGCATAAATCCATATGCTTTGTTTATGAGGAAGTGTTCAGTTGTATGTCATTTTCTTTCAGAAATTTGTCTGTTGATGCTATGTGTTCTTTTGTATTGTATGCTACTAGCTGCTAACTTGTGACAAACCGGATTTTTCAAGATAAAATTTCATTTGATTTGATATTTCAAATGATTACAAGTAGAATCGTGAACCGAACCGAAACTGAACCGAACTATTCGATTCGGATCTGGTTCTATATTTTAGAACCGTGGATTGGTTCCGGTTGCAAAAATTTGGAACCAACGTTATATGGATCAGTTCTTGGTTTTGTGTGAAACCGAACCGAACCGATCCAAGTTGTACCGGGATGGAGAACAGTAAAGATGCTACTTGCCTCTATCGAAATCGACGGTAGAAGCTCCAACCGTCACATTTGATAGAAATTTCTTGGAAACCCTAGCAACGAATGCAAATGAGAGTGGAAGGGAGTCAGGTTTCAATCACCGCATAAAGTTTTTTCGATCCTGGGATCGGGAAGAGGAGCAGAGACGCAAGCGAGAAACCAACGAATGAAGGTCACGAATGACAATCCACAATTTTATCTAAACCAAGCGTCTCCCACTTCAGGCGTCACTTGGCTGTCCGAATAGAGGAGAAAATGCCTTTCAAAAAAACGTCATATTCCAAAAGTTGTGGAAACAAACATATTAAAAATAGTGTTTGGGTCCAAAACAGAGCCTTAACCTTTTAAGACTAGAATAATGTTTTTGTAGGAGCTTTCACTTGATTATTTATATTTATACAATTATATGAGAGCTTGTTTCTTTGTTGGTCATATGGTGGACTGATTTATATATTTTGCCTAATTATAATCAATGAATGTACATCAAGTCTTCGTCAAATCTTTATTTCTAGCTACAAACGGCAAAGTAAATGAATTTAATAGAAATGAAGGCTCCATTTGGCATGACGGTGGCAGTCGTGAATGCGGTGGTTATGAATCATTTGCGTGAATGCGGTGGTTATGAATCATTTGCGTGAATGCGGTGGTTATGAATCATTTGCGTGAATGCGGTGGTTATGAATCATTTGCGTGAATGCGGTGGTTATGAATCATTTGTTCTTCAGAACGATCAGCCTCACTTAATGAACTCCATCCACTTTTATGTTCAAAGTTAGTTATCTTCTCTTGGTGGTTGGCAATCATAACCATTATCTTGCCAAACATGCATTCTATGTCCGTGGCTTTTTTGTCCGAACTCTTCAGAGCGAAAAAGTGGCGCCAAACGGAGTAAAAACCAATTATTGACCAGTAAAATCAAAGTAGTTGGGGTTGTCCTGAAAATTTGAACAAATAATTAAGACATTAATAGGGACGAATGAAAACTAAAATGCACATTGTGAATTGTAAAACATATAACAAAATTGAAAGAGCAAATGATATGTATCTTCTGTTTTATGTGGATGATGAACATTGGGGGTTGATCAATGTTTCCATGTAAGGAAAGGTGCAAAAAGACAGGCTGAATTGGCCACTCAAATTTTGCACAACACAAGCTCCAGATTTGAGATTGCATCGAAGAAGATAACCTAGTTCATTACAGTTAGGTGCTTTACATTTACTCAGCTTAATGAGGAGCTCTTCATCACCAATAGTCACTGCTCGGCCTACAAATATGAGCCACCAACTATCAAATGGTGAAGGACATCCATGAATTTGAGCATAGCTGAACGTATACCTATTAATCCAAACATTTTTCATGATCCAAACATCAATGGTGTTGTTCTTGTCGACAACCCAAAGTCCAAGCTCTCCATTGAAATCCATCAGGTGACCTCCAAGATCATGGAGCTTCTCTAACGGCGGCGGAGAAATCACACTATAAACCTCTTTCTCTTCATCAAAGATCACAACGGTGTCGGGCGGAACTTCAGAACGGTTTTCATTTTGCGAGTGTGCTAGCCAATATATGTTTCCGTTGAGATCCAAGGGGTATGGACAATGAAAGAAGGCCGGGAGGTTGCCGGGGATGCGTCTCCACGAGCTTTCGCCGACCACCAAAACTTCGCTCTCACGCATGGTGTCAGTAAATCTTATGAGGCGGTATTTAGATGTGGAACGATGAAAGTAGAAGCCCAATTTACAGGTTAAAAAGACGCCGTCTTTAGGCAAGGCGATGGACTGGCGTGTGAGAGGATTAATGACATAAGACTGAGTGTTATTGTAGAGGCATACAAGCCCATCACATGAAGCTAGTGCGTAGCTATATTCTGGAATGCGCTTCAATAGACGGTACTCGCGCAAACGAATGGAGAACTTAGAAATTGTTGCCTCCGCAGAAGCCAAACATATTCTTTGTGACCGCATTTTACTTCCAATGATGAGTGAATGGCGAGTAATACGACTGCGTTGGGCGTTGGCTCGAATGAAAGCGGTGTTGGAAGTGATGGAGAGCCATGATTTAGAGACGCACCTAAATTTTCCCAAGGATCTCGCCGGCAGATTCAACAAAATCTCTGAAACTATATCCACCGGAATATAAAGGCCGATTTTTTCTCCTGCCATCCGTTCACTCTTCGCCAACGGCGTCTTCTTCTTCTTCTTCTTCTTCATCAAAGACTTCTTCTTTTTTGTTTCAGCAGTCTTCATCGTCACGGCCCTCTTCCTCATCTCCATCTTCTTCATCTTCCTCAGGAAAGAGCCACCTGCTTTCGCCGGCCGGCCGGCGGCCTCTCCCAGCGGCTAATTGAAGGGGGAAAAGGCTGCACGGCTCTTTCCTCCAAAAAAAAGGCTGCTTTTCCGTCCGCCTGCTCTCTTCTCCGCCCTACCAAAGAGGGGCCGGCAGAAAAGTAAAGAGGAGCGAAAACTGGCGTATAAATATATATAGATAGATCGGTGGCTGAATCTTGTGCCCGTAAAACCTAAGCCGTAAACAGTAGAGAAATTGATTTTCATGGTTGAGATTAAACTCTCCTCAATAAAAAAAAGGTGAGTGTTATCCGCACTACAATTTTGGTTATTCGCACTTTTTTTTTCCAATTTTTCGCGCCTTTTAGAAATACGTCTTGTACATGCATTTTTACGAAAATTGTTCAACACCAAAGTTGTAGATCTCATCGAGATCTACAACTTTCGTGTTAAACACTTTTCCTGAAAATGCATGTACAAGACGTATTTCTAAAAGGCACAAAATCTGGGTGTATTTCCAAAGTACGTCTTGTACATGCATTTTCAGGAAAAGTGTTCAACACGAAAGTTGTAGATCTCGATGAGATCTACAACTTTCGTGTTGAACACTTTTCCTGAAAATGCATGTACAAGACGTATTTCCAAAAGGCGCGAAAAATTAGGAAAAAAATATTTACGAATAACCAAAACTGCAGTGCGGATAACAATCACCTAAAAAAACGACTGCTAAATTAAATGTATTTTAATAATACCTCGCTGAAAAAAATAAGAGAAAATTAAATACTCGTTGAAAAAAGAGATGAAATTAGGCAAAAAAAAATCCCAAAGGTAAATTAATTATGACAGTTATTATTCGCTGATCGTCTTTCTATATTCGTAGACCAAGATTTTATCTAATTTAGTATTTTTAGTATTCCTTTTAAAAAAATCACTCTCTCTATTTACAGATCTACCACACGTGCCCTGCCTGAGCAGGAAAATTTTTGGGTACGTGAAATGCGGAATCCTGTGCGTCATATAAATAGGTACAATGGTATCGGGCCCACCTGCATTTTGCTTCCAAAGCAAAATTTCACATTTCCCTCCCTTCCGGCTATTCCCGCTAACCTTACAGCTCCTCGACGCAAGCCTCTTGGCCTGAAAACCCAGCCGGAAGCATCGGCGACTTCTCAACCTGGACCCTCCTTCACCTTCCAGGACCTTGACGGAGTTCCTACCCGACCACGAATCCGGCGAGCTCAAACTTGTAAACTCGAGCTCTTCAGAGAATCATGTTTTCAAGTCCTTATATTTCTGAACCCGAGCTCACGCAAGTGGAGGAGCATTTAATTTCTGAAGAGCTCCTGCATCCTGAGGAGCAGGTAATTTCTGAAGAGCTCCCGCAACAGGTAATTTCTTTCGTTTTTTTTTTGTGTAATCTGAGTGTCTTCCGATCGGATTTACTAGATAATATGCAACGGGGTAGCTACGTCCGACCGGATATAGTCAGTTTTTTCTTTTTGTAACCTGACTGTCTTCCGGTCAGATTTAACAGAGAATATGCAACGTGGTAGCTACGTCCGACCGGATATAGTCAATTCTTCCCTAGATTTCCTGCAGAGAGAAAATCGTATAATCATGTTTTATTTTCTGATTTTTTTTCTTTAGGCAAGTTCCGCTGTTGTTTTCCCAACAGTACATTCAGAGGTAGATGCATACAAATTATATTGCAATTACGCTCACCATGCTGGTTTTAGCGTTCGTAAACAACATATTTGGTATTGGACACATACTCGAATTATAAAGATTAGAGAGTACTCGTGTTCCAAAGCTGGTTTGAAGCGATCCATTCAAACCATGCAAGATGCTGAAGGTTCAAAGAAATATCACAAACTAGATACTCGTACTGGATGTAAAGCATGCATACAGTTCACCACAGATATAGAGGGAAAGAATTGGAAAGTAATCAAATTTGTAGAAATATCACAAACTAGATATTCATTTGTTGCAGTCTAACAGGAAAGTATCTGATGATCAGGGCAGTCTTTTAAAGAATTTGACTGGAGTAGGTATAAGGACGTCTGATGCGTACATGTTTATTGCTGGGGAGGTGGGTGGTTTTGAAAACGTTGGTTTTTCAAAAAGCGATGCGTACAACTATGTTCAGCGAGAAAGATCTGCTCTTATAGAATTCGGCGACTCGAATAGCTTGTTGAAATTATTCAAGGCAAGACAAATGGAAGATAGTTTGTTTTCTTTTGATGTCCAAACCGATGAGTTCAACAGGCTTACAAGTTTTTTTTGGATGAACGGTCATAGTAAAATTGACTACGACAGTTTTGGTGATGTGATTATTTTTGAAACAACCTATCGCCTCAATAAATATAACTTAGTTTGTGCTCCTTTCATCGCGGTGAATCATCATTGGCAAAATGTGTTAATTGGTGGGGCCCTTATAGCTGCAGAAACAATTGAATCTTTTTGCTGGGTATTTGAGACGTTCCTGAGATTTGTTGGCGAGAAGCAACCAAGCATCATATTCACAGATCAATATCAAGCCATGGCGGTTGCGATTGCTAGAGTTTTCAGCAGTAGTCGTCACCGACTTTGTCAGTGGCATATTTCCAAAAATGCCCCGTCTAAGGTGCCAACCTTCAACCATGACAAGAGTGTACGATCCTTATTTTACCATTGCATGAACAAATGTGATACAGAGGGTGAGTTCGATGCTCATTGGAACACAATGATTTCAAAGGGACATTTGGAGAACAACAAGTGGCTGGAGGATCTACATAAAATTAAAAGTAAATGGTCCAGAGCATTTAATAAGGATATCTTAGACCTGGGTATATTATCCACCCAAAGAAGTGAGTCTGCCAACAACGATTTACATGGATGTTCAAAAGCCACCAGTTCGTTAGTTGATTGCTTTAATGGGATGGAAAAACTAATTTCATCTTGGCGACGATCGGAACAAGAAGAGGACTTCAGATGCAAAGAAGGTAGCATTACTCTAAAATTTAAAAACTGTTTGCATGTCAAACAAGCTTCTAAAATATACACAAGAAAGATGTTCTCCATCTTTGAAAAAATATATATTGAAGGTGCAAACAGTGTCAGCGTCATAACAGAGATCCAAAACACTGATAATGAGATTATATTTGTCACTAGGCATTGTGATGGGACAGAACATGATAAAAAGTGGATTGTCAAACTTGTTCCAACAACATTCGATGCAGAGTGTTTCTGCAAGGGATTTGAAACAAAGGGGATGCTATGTCAACATATCCTGAAGGTGTACATTTCGAAAAATTTGAAGCATACTAACCCTAAGTACATGATCAAAAGGTTCACTCGCACGACCAAACCGGATTTGTACTTTTCAAAAACACCATGCACAAATGTGTTGGATTCAAATGTAGTGTTTAAAAGTCATCTAATGTGTTTCACATACGAGTTGGCAAGAAATGTTGAGAATTATAACGCTGCGAAGGAGCATGTAATAAAGGTTATGACTGAGTTGAGACGGACGATGGGAGAAATGGTTGAGAGGGATGGAATGATGAGAAAAGATTTGGTTGCTGATGATAAGGAAGGAGAAGGCATGTAAGGAATCCGGCGGCTGTTCGACCAAAAGGATTATCAAACGCAAGGTTGAAGAGTCATTTTGAAAAGCCTGCCAAACGACCAAGTAATTTATAAATTTTTTTCATCTTCCTAATTTGACGACATTTACTATTGTAGCTCACATTAAAATAATATCTATTTCTAACTATTGTTTCTGTTTTACAGGAAAAAAGATTGACCACCCTAAGATGAAACCAGCTGTTAAAGTGGACAATGATCAGATTAGAGAAATAAATTTTATCGAAAACTGCACATTCGAAGGTGAATCGGCCTCTACGCAATTCCCGAGAAGTGATTACGGAAACGATGACTTATATTGGTCATTGCCGTTTAACTTTAGTTGCGTGCCCGATGTCTTGAAAGGGTGATGTTGTACTATGTTCAGTTAAAAGTTAGAAATATATGCATGTAGTTTTGAGATGCCACATTTATTAACAGTACTCATATAATAACTACTTCATCAAAAGTAAGATTACCAATTAGAAATATTAAGATTACCAATTAGCACTATTATGATTATCAATTACCACTATTATTAGTCTTAACAACTTAGTAGAAGTTCTAATCAGCAGCAAAGGAAAACAAAAATTAACTATTAGTCTTAATAACTTAGCAGTTCTAATCAGTAGCAAAGGAAAACAGAGAATATCCACTCGGATGAAAGCTATTTGGACCCTAAAAAAACTGCTATCCGGTCGGATGATAAAATCTCGAACAAAAAAAAATATGTTGTATAATTCAGGCGCTTCTCCCAGGGTGTAATGACTATCTATAACCTAAACAGGAGTTTTATTCAGTAATAACCAATCAACAAAAGTTCTAATAAGTTTATATAACCAATAACAAATCACATATAATACTGTCATATACTATTCTAATTGGCTGTTCTAATTAGTAATAAAAATCAGTAGCAGTTCATAGATATTGCTCAGTCCTTCCCTGTTATAACAAAACAGCGTATTAAATCGCATGCAATCTGGGCCCTAAATTTCGGCATTTGAAGGTCCCAATCTTTATGCTTGTTCCAACATATGAGCTCCCTTGATGTTATCGTCTCCATGTATTCTATCACAAAGACACCACAGTCATCGGCGTTGTTCTGTGTTGGGGCAGCATTCACCATTGTGATTGGCCACTCGTGCATATTTTCCGGAAGTACATCTCTACGTGACTCGTACAACCCAGTTACATGCACAAAAATAAAGGGGAATTAGATGGAACCATTTCAATCTAAAAAGTTGCAAGTCCTAGTTGCACAATATATCACATTTCGAAGATTATGTTTGTGTGTCTTATTTGGCATTGAATCGTAAAAATGTCAAGTTTCTCGCTGCAAATTGCACACTAGAAGTGTCCAATGCCTTCGATTGTTGATGTAAACTGGCATCAATATTATGTCGGCGACTTGTACATTTGCTGCCGTGAGATGTGAAATAAGAATTTCGCTATTTTTTACACCAGAACTTTTTTGATACTATCAAATAAAAAACACTTTAATCAAATCATTAGGTACAAAAAGTTCTATACTACATTGATCTATAAATATTTTGTAAGTTAGAATACCCAGAAGTTTGCTGAAACATAAATAAAGTTGCACCACTCTAAAGGTGATGCGCTCCTTCGATTGCTTAAAACAACTGCAAAGGCATCCAAGTGTGAATCACTCAGCCAGCCCTTATGCAGCAAGTCATCAATACATTTGCGTGACAAAACAGTATTGCCACTTTCTATTATCACGGTGTCACTACATAATCAAATAAATCAGTATTATTAAATAACAAGGTAATGGTTTCTAATTTGTATTAATACAATGATGTCAATGCAGTTATAATTACCTCAGGAGAAATTGCCTGAACGTTGATTCAATCAATGCCACGTCGGACTCGGATAGATGTGTCCGGCCGGGGAAAGACATTTCCTTCCCCCTCTCTTTTCCTCCTAGGTGTACACCTCCCCTCTTAACTTTCTTGCCCTTCCTAACCCTGATTCCAACTTTTGTGGTTGGGGCATACTCTTCGACATCTAAAATGGCAGGGGATTCTTTGTAGGGGGTGGGATCAAAAGGAGGATCACAGGCAGGTGTGGTGGATGGAATGTGATCCTTTGGATGCGAGAGTGAATTTATTAGTCCGATGATAAATTCAAATTTTTCTTCGCAAAATGAGCGTAACTCGCTAATCTCTTTCTTGACATTACTAATTTTACGGGAGATGAATATTTTCATCTCCTTTTCTATCTTCCACTCCATTTCTTCTTTAACTTTCTTCTCTTTTTTTGGTTCATCCTTCTCTCCACTCCTCTTTCTTTTTTTCTCCTTAGGTGCCTCAAATGAGGACTCCACCTCATCATGTCCTACAAGGTTTTGCTCCTCCTCGAAAATATTCAAAAACCTTGTAGAAATCTACAATTAAAAAGAAATATCAGAAAAAGTATAAAAAAATAGTAGATGATAAGTGTGCACAAAACTTTGAGCGAACCTCCTTCTTCGGCCACAACCTAGATGATAACTGTGCACAAAACTTATAGCTGAAGCTGGCCTTTGCAGACCAGCGACATATCCGGGGTCTCGCCAATGCATCTTCAGGGACCTGTAGGTTAGTGTGCTCAAACAGCCAAACCTACATGAAAAGGTTTAAGTTAGTTTAAATTTATTTAAAAATGAACATGAAATTTAAAATAATAAAATTACTTACCACCAAAAAAATAGAACAACTTTCAAGATAGCCTAAGCTTGAAGGTTCTTCTCTTTTGCAGCTCAATTTATGTAGGGGGTAAGCTGTGCATTGAGAAATCCGTGGATAGCCTTTGCCCAATTATATCTCCTAAAGTCCTCCAATCCACCAATTTGTTGAAGACATTCAGGAATTCCAAGGGACTTCAGTGGGAAAAAAAATTTAGCCACAGCATATTTAGCAAGGGCATCCACCCTTCTCTCCTCCACTTCTTCAGAATTGGCTTCATTAGCTAGCTAGTTCAACTCAGCGACTATGTCGCTTTGTTTCATCTCAGAGAATGAGGTTCTATGAAAATGAAAGTCGTCTCCCCTATTAGGTAGCCCTAAAATGAGCGCTACTTCATTGACAGTAAATTAATGTAGTATTGATCAAGAATAAATGCTGCCTTATCAGGCCTATAGAGTCTCAAGAGCCTGTACAGGATTGGGATGTTTTGAGGAACATCTGGCATTGAGAATAATTATAGCAGGCCAACTTCTCTTAGTAGGTCTAAAGAGTGCTCTGAAAGCACTTGTAGAAGGGGTTCTGCATATTTCTTGAAGGTCGAAATAACACACCTAGTGTTCAAATACGTACCAGTCATCTATTCCAGTAAGAAAATAAATAAGAGCAAGGAAAATAATAAGGAAAATCCTAAAATTTTGCAGCTCAAACAGAAGCCTAAAGTAGAGAATATCCGGTCGGATAGCAGCTCTCTGAACCGTAAAAAACAGCTCTCCGGTCGGATAGCAGTTATCTAAACCTAAAAACCGTTGAATATCTAATGTCCAATGAAAATAATCCGACAGGATGATTTCTATTTACAACCTTAAAAGTAAAGGATATCCGGTCGGATATAAAAATCACGAACAAAAAAAAATTTTGTTACATAAACCCTAGGCTTCTCCGACAGTATAATATCTATGTAAACAAATAGCAAAGGTGAAAATTTTGAAGAAATATAAACCCCACACTCCAGAATACTCACCGTCGTTAGGAAAAAGGATGATTTCAGTCGTCGTTTAGGAAGAAGGGGAGAATGCCGAAATGTGATCGCCCTGTACGCCGAGTTCGTCGAGTTCCTGGAGCGTTGCGAAGTTCGCCGCTGGGATTATCTGGAGGTTTTTCTGGAGCGTCACGATCGTCGCCGGGTGTTTAGGTTGGGGAGTCGTCGGGGTGAGAGCTGGAGCTGGAGCGTTGTTATTTTGAAATTTGAAAAAGTCTGAGCTCGGGAGGCGAAATGAAGGTGGGCCCGATTCCATTGTACCTATTTATATGACGCACAGGATTCCGGTACGTTTCACGTACCCAAAAATTTTCCCTGCCTGTGGGGAGATCGAAGCGATTGCAGGTTCCTCGGCCGCCGCCACCCGTCTTCCTCGATCAGCCACCCCCAGTCGCCAGCGACGTCACGACTTGCATCCCCAATAACTTTGGCGACATCCTCTTCCTCGATTGAGCAATCGGCTGAGCCCAACGTAGCCGGTACGCCAAGCCCACTAACCCCCCTTCTCTGGTGACGTAAAGCAAATTCGAGCCCAATTTCAGCCATCTCCTCTGCGGCGACAGTCTAAGCAGAGTCATAGCGCCAACTGATAGTAAAAAATGTACTCCCTTTGCATTCTAGGGTTTAAGGCATGCAAATGTATATTTGAATTTTTTCCCCCTTTTTTCCCTTTTCACTCTGGGATGTATTTAACTTAATAATGTCTGCTTAGATTGGTCTGAGTTCACTCTTAAGTCTAGGCGCTTGTGTCAAATGAAGGGAACAAAGGTTAAGTTGGTGTTATTGTTGAAATTTTTGAAGTGAAAGTGGGCGGTCTGTCCGCGCGGCCTATGCGGATAGAGGGTGGCAGCTTGACAGGTCGACTTTATTGTGGCTGGCGGTTTGTTCCCTGAGGAAGTCGGGTGGATAGGATGGTAATCCGCTCAATTGTCGTTTTGTGGTCTGGCTCTGGAGTTCGCAGGCTTTGTGCGGACTACTTCTTGTATCCGTTGGTGTTGTGTTCGTACCAGGGATGTCTGATGGTGTGGACTTGGTTTGGATTTGGATCAAGTTCAGGTTGGCTCAGTCCGGGATGTTGCGTGGTCTGCGCGGTCTATTTTTTTTGTCTGCCGAGTTCGACAGATAGTCGTGTACTTGGACTGCGGGCTTGGGGTATGTGGACTGGAGTTGTGTCCGCAGGCGCGTGCGATCTGGAGCTAAGTCCGTTTGTGTGCGGACTGGAGGTTGTTCGCAGGTGTGCGGACTGTCGCGGTTTTCGCAGTGTCCGCCTGTTTGGCATCCTTAGTTTGACTCGGTGACAAGGAGGTTTGGCTGGGTATCATGCTGTAGTGATGCGACCTCGGCGGTCTAGCTATCTGTCCTAGTCGCGACAGTCTGATTTGTATCTGCGGCTATGCGGATTTACTTGGTGCTTGCCGCGAGATAGGGCGATGTTCTTATCGGCTAGGGTAGTGATCAGACTCCTCTCCGCGCCTATAAATAGGACCCTCTATCACATCAATGACACACCGAGTGAACAATAAGTGAACTTGGGCAGTTACTGCGGACAGGATTTTCTATCCACACGGTTTGAAGTGCTTAACCGGTTTGTGCTGTGCAGGTTGTGTGGATAGCGCTGAGAAGCTAGGGACTTGGTTCTGACTTCGGTCAGGGACAGTGCGGACTCTGCGGTTTGCAACCAGCGGTTAACAACAGGTCATGCCTTGCGACCAGGTAGTCTTCTCTTCTGCAACTTGTTTCCCAGTTTAATAAGTTATCCGGTCTGACAGCTTGTTCAGTTCGGCAGCAGCGGTTCGTATGATCTGGCATCTAGGCGACCTCGCGGTTAGGTGGCTTGTAGTTTAACAGACAGAGTTCCTTTCAGTATTGGAATAACGGGTTATCCGCGTGTCTTGGTTGCGATCTTGCAACTAGGCGGCTTCAGCAGACTCCCTAGGCAGTTGGCAGGGTCAGCGGCTTCTCCTTAAGACCGCGCGGGTTGTTCTTTGCCTTGTATTTTTTCTGCTTCCATCGGATACATCGGCGAATCTTGTCTCGCCATGTATGGCTTACATTGTAAATATTTGTTTGATAATACAAGACACTTGCTCTTCTGTTTGCATTTGGTTACTTGGGCTCAGATAAGTTGAGTGTTCCTGCGCCTAGTTTGTCAATTTCCGTGGTTCGCGATTTTTTACATGGTATCAGAGGATTCAGAGGTCGAGCAGTGATCTACCGTCAGTTGCCTTATTGCTTCTGAGAGTCGAAGTAATCAGGGATAGTGCAATGGAAGGTGGTTTCGCAAGCGGTCTTGGAATTGAGCTGCTTACATCGACTACCTTTAAGAAGTGGAAGTCGTGTATGAAAAGCAAACTTCTGGGCGAAGACCTTTGGGAGGTCATCTACAGAGACGAAAGGCAATAGGTTACTGTTGTTGTGGGTGTTGAAGCGGTCAGAGCTTGGAGGAAGACTAACGTGAAAGTACAGTTTACTCTTAAGTGGGTCATCTCACCAGAACTCTTCAACCACAACATAGGATGTCGGTCTGCTGTAGAGATTTGGACTTCCCTCGATGGGTTGTTCAATAGGAAGAATGTAACTAGGCTACGATTCCTAAAAAATTAGTTGGCAAGAGCCACTCAAGTAGATCTGTCCATCTCGACGTTCTTTCTGAAGATGAAGAACTTGTGCGCTGAGATTTCAGCGTTGGACTCTGATGAGCCTATTTCAGAAGTGAAGCTAAAGAGACACATAATTCGCGGTTTGCGGAAGGAGTATGTGGCCTTTGTCACTTCTGTTCAAGGCTAGGCTACTCAGTCGTCTTTGTTAGAGCTGGAGAACATGTTGGCTTTGCAGGAGAGCTTAGCTAGACAGATGGCTGGAGTCACTGTCTTTAAAGAAAGCAGTGATGTGATCTTCTCAGGGAAGAAAAAGATATGGGAGAAGAAGAAGACTGATGCTGGTGATGGTCCTTCAACTTCTTATCAACAAGAGGGGAGTGTTGCTCATAAGCGTGATTGGAAGAAGAAGAAGGATTGGCTTTAGTGCTACAGGTGTAACCAGCCAGGTAACTTCAAGAAGGACTGCATGGCCAAGCTACAACCGGGGCATGTTGCAGACAAAGACGAAGCTAGTTCCAGTGTTGAGGAAGGTGGATGGGGGAATGCATTCATAATGGGCACGTGTGTCCGTGCATTGTCCACCATCGACTACAAAGATAACTGGATAATGTACTCGGGGTATGGTCACCACCTCACCAGGGATGAGTCAAAGTTCTCCTCTCTACACATGTTTTCAGGTAACGAAGCTATCATAACTGTTGATGATACTATTCATGCAGTCGAGAAGGAGGGTGTCATTTTTTTAGGTAGTGATAATGGTCCACTCACCATGAGAAGTGTTTATTACGTACCGGGCATGAAGAAGAACCTCTTCTCTGTGATCAATGTGGTGGACGCATGTTGGAGCTAGTAAACCCGACTCCCCCTAAAGCTCAGATCTAAAACTGCAGCTCACACCTACTCTCCTCGAACCGCCCCTTAGATGAGAATCTCAGAGGAACAGACCGTGGGCTTCAGCGCGGAGGTCCCATCTCTTACCCGGAAGAATTATCAATTCTCCCCCTCCCTAGCCAGTGTTGAGCTAGGTGCCTTAGAAGAAGAAAAGAAGGGGCAACAACCTTCTCTCGGGCACCTTATCGGTCTATCTATAGGCCTCTTAATCTGAACTGCCAATAACCAAACTGAACCAACCAGAAATTACCAGAATACCCTTAGTCGGGTCTGCCAACAGCCAAACTCCGCTGTTCTGAAGGGTTATATGCAGACCACCAAGGGCAAAAGTGTAAAATCACATGGGGATAAAAAGGTGAACCACTTTCTTCCTGAACCGGCCCTTGACCAAACACTGAACTGGCACTAAGCCCCTCGCTGAACCGGCGCTAAGCCCATCGCCGAACTGGCGCTTGGTGAGAGCGTCATCTCGCGGGCGAGAGCTCTCCCCTCTGGATCCCTCTCGCCCAGTGAGCAGCTCTCGCCACTCCTGTGGCCCTTTCCCTGGGATCCACTCACCTAGCCAACGACACGGCTCTCGCCTGGACCCCTCTCGCCCAGTGAGCAGCTCTCGCCCCTCCTGTGGCCCTTTCCCTGGGATCCATTCGCCTAGCGAGTAGGATCTCGCTTGGGCCCATCTCGCCTAGTAAATAGCCTTTTCCTTAAACTCATCTCGCCTTCTTTTCCCTGATCCTTCCACTCCTACGAGCCCGAGGTTGTACACAATCCCCGCTCTTTTCGAGGTTACCTCGGGCTCAGAAAGAAAGTTCAACCGAGGCTAGCATCATTAAAATGAATTTATGATGGAATCTTTTTGGGTGGCCCTCCACCTGAACCTATAAATATAGGATTTCCGCCCCCGTGTAGAGAGTGCCTTCCCCCCTTTCCACATTTCGTCCTCCTCTAGCTCTACTGCCATCATGTCTCATAGCCAGAGCTTCCGCGACCGTATTGGGATGGTGCGCAAGCGGAACAAGGCCAACGTGGCCACTCTGACCACAGTTCTGGTTCGCACCCCCCTCCTTACCGTCATCATCGTCTTGTCTAAAAAAGGCAAAAACAACGGACCCCTCTCCCTTGGCGGAGGAGTCCTCTCGCACCTTCCCGGAAATCCACGCCCCTCCTCCTCCCGCGTCTCCCAGAGAGAAAGAGGTGAGCTTCCGCTTCTTGTCCCTGTTCCTCCTTTATCCGCATTTTCTCACTTACTATTCACTTTCAGAGGGATCTCGCACCCCAACCCCTGCCCGAGAGCCCGCGGGACGTCACCGCCGACCATCACCAAAATTCCGACTCGCCTCAGCCATCCACCCCTCCATCTACTCCTCCAAGTGCGAGGGAGGAGGACCTTTCTCACGCTGTTGGGACCTCTCGTAATCCTGGTAAAAAACCTTCCCTTTCAGACATCTGTCCTGCTCACTACTCCCATACACTACTGCGAGAACCCCCCTTATTCTACCCTCCTGCCCCTTGCGTAGGCGTCCAGGTCGACTCGCCTACTGAGGAATTCTCTAGGCAATTAGTCGTCTCACCCTCTCCTCCTATAGACGAGATTGAAGACTACCTGGGTGACCCCATGGATCCGCTAGAGATGAAGCGAAAAATAGCCGAGATGTTTCGGAAGTACGCCCGTATCATCCGCAAGTTGGAACAAGATAACAAGGTGGCCGACCGGCGAATCGACTGGTTGGAAGTTGAATGTGCTCGCTTGTCTTTGGAGATAGATGCTGACATTGAGGTGGATGAGACTTATCCTTAGGCCATCCTAAACGAGGTCGATCAGCAGCTTCGTCTCGCCCGCCGTGGTGTTGACGCGGCTCGCACTTTTCACCTCCCTAACCGACCCCCTTGTGCAGGATCTCGTGGCGGCTACTGGAAATGGCACAAGCACTGAAGACCCCTCGGCTCGT
Organism: Platanthera zijinensis; assembly: GCA_039513925.1. Classification (NCBI taxonomy): domain Eukaryota; kingdom Viridiplantae; phylum Streptophyta; class Magnoliopsida; order Asparagales; family Orchidaceae; genus Platanthera; species Platanthera zijinensis. Next base: position 54,996,080 of record CM077084.1, on the reverse strand, counting down.
CTCGCCTAATTTACTCGTCTCGCGCTTCGAGTTTGTAATATTCCTGTAAGGTTTATTATGCTACTGCCTCGCCCAGGTCCTAGGACCTGTGAACATATTGCTCGCCTTGTGCGGGATGGGATAATTAAATAATCGGTATTTCTTATTTATATTTTTTTTGTGCTTAGTTTTAACTTCTTTTTATTTATTTCTTTGTCGTTCGCTCTTTGTCCCGCCTTCTGAGGGAACCCGCGTTGGGCCGCACATGAATCGAGGCAGATAGAGAGAGAGTGAAACGTCGGCCGACTCTCCCCCTTCCTCCATATATTTTTCCCGCCCGTTTTTCTTTTCACTGACCATATCTGCTATAAATACCCCCTCACCCCGGATCAGAGCTACGCTCTTACTTCTGTTGCGCTCTAGCTCTCTTCCTTTTGTTTCCCCCGTCTCGCCTATCATTCACGCCCTTTGTTACTCTCGCTATTTCTTCTTTCGATCGTCTCGCCATTCTTCTCGCCACCTCTTCTTTTAATCCCCTCCCCTCCAACCGTTTTGCTAAAAATGGGAAAGAAGAAAACTGACGAGGGAGAGGGGCACAACCGCTGTGGGAAAAGGTTTACCGACCATGACTTCCCTCTCGGTAAGATCTCTGAAGAAGAATATGACGACTTCGCCTGCGAGTTCCTAAGGGAAGGGTTTGAATCGCGGCCCCCCAAAGTTGGCGAGGCGATCAACACCTACTACCCTAGAGAACTCGCCTTCCCCGTCTCGCACTTCGAGGCGGGGTTGAGACTGCCTCTTTGGCCGGAGGTAAAGCAGGTCCTGAAATATTTTGGCACAGTCCCCGCGCAACTTAACCCGAACGCTATTTTGGTGTTAATTGCTTTCGCCAGCTATATGCGTCGGGAGCGCATCGAGTTTAGCTTGACGGTCTTCCACAAGCTGTTCGTCTATCATGCTAACGCCGACGACGTCTCTTACTTCACTGGCAAGGGCTCAAGGTGTGCGAGACACCCAATAAGAACCACCACTGGCTCACGAAATTTGTCTTCATCCGTGGAAACTTCGGGGGCGTCCCACTCGCGCCTGTGTCGCCTCCCGAGATATTTTACGTGTCTCCGCTGGTGGGTGGCACCGATAAGCTGTTGTACGATTTCTTCATCGGCAAAAACTTCGAAGTCCTCTTCCTGCAGCGGGGCCTCGACTTGCTACTTCTCGTGCTCCCTGGCAAAGGTACTCTCGCTTCCCTTTGGTCTCGCCTTTACTTATTTCATCTTGCTTTCTTATCACCCAGTTATTTGTTTAGGAGAGAGGAACGTCCCCGTTCACCCCCCTTACAGGAGTAACGCTAAACCATCCAAGGATCTCGCTCTCGCCAACATGGCGGCCGAGGCGTTAAAAGAGTCCTTGGCCCCCTTCGTCAAGAAAAGGCCCGCTGAAGGCACCGCCCCGTCTCGCCCCAGCCTCGAGAAAAAGATGAAGAAGGTTGTGTCCTTCTCCAATGAGAAAAAGGGGAAAGCCCTCAAAGAGAAGAAGGAGATGTCGGGGTCCCTGAGCCCCATATCCATAGGATCACAATCCCCTCAATCGCCTCCTCGGTCGTCTCGTCCACAGGCCGTCTCGCCTACCTGCGAGATGGCACTGCCCGACCAACCTGCCGGCACCTCGATTCAACCAGCTGGGTCTCCATCTCGTGCAGCCGCTTCTTCCAGTCGCCCGGCCCCCTCTTCTCATCAAAATTTCAACATGGGCCCCTTGGTCCAAGACGCTGTTAACGACCCAGTTTTAGTATGGGAGAAGGAGGCGAACCGGGTGTCAATCTCCACCCTCCTTCCTTCATGTAACGAGCAGGACCCACCCACTAGCCACGCCTTCTCCCTGGGCTTCGGCCTTTACGGGGGCCCAGGGTCAGATTCTGTCGAGACGAAACTTCGCGAGGTCTTGTTCTGAAGACCACGCATGCGCAGCTGCGCTCCTTGGAGCTTTTGCACTGGCTCTCGCGCCGCCTGATTTTTAATAATCGAAAATGGAAAGAGTTTGAGGCTGACCTGGCGGCGGAACGCGAGAAGTCCGGGGACCTCGAAAAGAAGCTGGTTGTTGCCGAGGCCCTTCTCGCTAAGGCCCGGGGTGGCGTGGTAAGCTTCATCTTACCTTCTTTCTGCTTCTCTCACGTCTGCCTCAGGTTAACTGGTAAGCTTTTGCAGGATGCAGAGACGGCGGACCGACTGCATTCGCGCATAGCGACACTAGAGGAGGAGGTCAAAGATCTGAAGTCTCAGATCGTCCATCTTCGAGACAGCACTCCATCATCTTCTCACTCAGTACTTCCTCAGGCTCCTCCCCCTCATTATTCCTACGAGGAGGTCGAAGAGCTTTGCCGAGACTCCAACATTAGGACGGCCAAGCTCATCCTGAAAATGATGAAGGAGCTGGGGGTTGTCAAGGAAGAGTCTGAAGATGTTACTGCTCACGATCTGGAGCCAGAGATTTATGGTGAGGAGTATGATGACTCGTCTTCCAGCGAAGAGGAATGAAACACTTCTGGCGAGACCTAAGGCTCTCTTTTTGCTTCCCTATAACTTTGTACTTAATTTCTTTTTGTAATGAACAGTTATATGGATAAGTGTATATGATCTTGCTTTATTTATTATGTTATTTCATTTTATTGCAAGACGATTCTTACATTTGTTCACGCTTGCGAGATGGGACCATTCCTTGTCTCGCCACCCTGTGGGAGAGTGGATTTCTTCCCAGAGTGCGAGTTACCGCATTCCCCACTGCTATTGAGCGCGAGACCAACTTGTTCTACCCTCTCGTCTTGCCTCACGGTATCTCTGGCGCGAGTGGTCTCGAGGGGTCAACCCACCCCCCTTATTATTTTATGAATTTTCCTCGTTTGCTAATCAGAAGGGATGTTTCTTCAAGGGACCTCACCGCTTACTCTGCCACTTAACCTGCCCACGATCCCGTCAGCTTAGTGAGCCTGGTCAGCATGTCTTCTTAAGGTCTCCTCTCCAAACCAACTCCAACCACCGAGTGAGCCTACATCCCTGCCATCTTGATGAGAGTCTGGTCAGCAGGTCTTCTCGGGGTCTCCTCTCCAAACAAACTCCAACCACCGAGTGAGCCTACAGCCCTGCCAGCTTGATGAGAGCCTGGTCAGCGGGTCTTCTCGGGGTCTCCTCTCCAAACCAACTCCAACCACCGAGTGAGCCTACAGCCCTGCTAGCTTGATGAGAGCCTGGTTAGCGGGTCTTCTCGGGGTCTCCTCTCCAAACCAACTCCAACCACTGAGTGAGTCTACAGCCCTACCAGCTTGATGAGAGCCTGGTCAACGGGTCTTCTCGGGGTCTCCTCTCCAAACATCGTAATCTTATCTCATGAAGGAAAACACCTTGAATTTTATTATATCAGGAAGCCGAGCCAAGTTTACAAGTATTGAAAAAGGCAAAATATCAAGTACTGAAAAAGACAAACAACAAGTATGGAAAGAGACAACATCAAGGGTAGAATCTTTTCAAGTCATCGTCGCTTCGGGCACAATCGAGAGATACCTCGTCCACATCTTATAGATGGTACCCTCCTGACTTCAAAGCCTCCCTTACTATGAAGGGACCCTCCCAATTGGGGTTGAGCTTCCCTACTGAGGCTCCCCTGCCTGCTACATCCACTTTCTTGAGGACCAAGTCCCCCTTATGGAACTGCCTAACCCTGATGTGCTTATCAAAATACTTGGACATTCGGCGCTTGACTTCCTCCTGTCGGATCGATGCTAGCTCCCTGAGCTCCTCCGCCAAGTCAAGGGAAAGCTTCTGCTCTTCCCCATTTTCTGCTGGCCATCCTTCATCTCCTTTCCTTGTCGTTGCTGCCCTGGGGGGATTCAACCTTGAACTCCACAGGTATAACGGCCTCCGAGCCGTGAGAAAGTTTGAAAGGCGTCTCTCCCGTGGCAGTATTCGGTGTAGTTCTCAAAGCCCAGAGAATAGAGGGGAGCTGTTCTACCCAACTCCCCCTCAAATTCTATACCTTCTTCTTCAAGAGGTTTACGATGACTTTGTTTGCAGCTTCCACCTGCCCATTGCTTAGAGGATGATGAACTGAGGCGAATCGAAGATCTATGCCCAGTTGGACACAAATCCACGAATTCCCTACTAGCAAACTGCAGTCCATTATCCGTGACGATGGCCAACGGGAGCCCATGTCAGCAAATGATCTCTCCCCACACGAAATTTCTGACTACCTGCGACGTCACCTTTGCCAGTGCCTTCACCTCCAGCCATTTTGAAAAATAATCCACCATGACCATCAGGAATCTCCTCTGTCCACTGGCTTGGGGGGAACGGGCCAACCAAATCTAGTCCCCATATGGCGAAGGGCCATGGAGCCGTGATTATGCGTAACCTTTGGACCGGGAGGAGTTGAAGAGGGGCGAACTCCTGGCATTTCTTACATCTTCTTGCGAATTCCTCAGCATCCCTCCTGAGGGTAGGCCAGAAGTAGCCTTGCCTACAAAGTCCGACGTCCAAAATGGCTCCCACATTCTCCCGAGTGAATTTTCTCCAGCACCCTCGAGGACTCCTTCTCCGATACACACCGAGCCAGTAGGCCTGACAGCGTCTTCCGATATAAGGTTCCCTCTTTCAATAGATAATATGATGATTTGTACCTGACTAGCTTCTTCTTAAGGTCTCTCTCGGGTAGACATCCCGATGTCAGAAAGGCGATAAATGGATCCATCCAGGACCCTTGCTGGTCCACTTCCATCAACTCTCCCTCCTCTATGGAAGGCCTGAAGAGCTCTGTCACAGTTCCTCCGGCCCGAGGGTCGTGCTTAGCGAGCAGGTCCGCCTGAGTATTCTCTTCCCTGGGGACATGACAAATTAAAAAGCTGTGGAACCGCCCGATGACACCCCTCGTCTTCGTCAGGTACAATTGGAGGGTGGGATCTCTCACTTCAAATTCTCCATTAATGTGTCCTGCAACTACCATAGAGTCCGTGGAGACCTTGATGTCCTGTATGTCGAGCTCCCGAGCAAGCCTGAGCCCTGTAATGATGGCTTCGTATTCCGCCTGGTTGTTGGTGAGGGTGAAGTGAATCTTTAGGGCCTGCTCAATTCTAGTCCCCTCGGGGCTCACTAGAATCATCCCTCCTCCGAAAGAGCTTCTTCCCGAGGCCCCATCTACGAGCATCTCCCAAGCCGCTATAAGGGGTGCTTCAGCTTCTTCGACCTTGACCACATATTATGCCAAGAAATCCGCCACTACTTGCGCCTTGATAGCCACCCGGGGGATGAAAGTGAGATCGAATTCGCTGAGCTCAATCGCCCATTTGGCCAACCTTCCCGAATGCTCCACCCCGTCCAGGATGCGATGGAGAGGATGATCCATCACAACCTGGATAGAGTGAGCCTGAAAGTACGACCTGAGCTTTCTAGCTGAGACGATGAGGGCGAAGGCCAGTTTCTCAAGGATAGGGTATTTTAGTTCCGCCTTTTTCAGGACCTTGCTGACATAATAAATCGGGAAATGCCTCTTACCCTCTTCTCGCACGAGGATTGAACTTACTGCTCACGTCCCTACTCCTAGGTAAAGGAACAAACTCTGTCCCTCTCATTGCCCTTGGAGTAGCAGCGTTTGGGTGAGCTATTGCTTCAGAGCTAAAAAAGCCTTCTCCCATTCAGAGGTCCATTCGAATCTCTTTCCTCTTCTCAACGTTTGAAAGAAAGGCGAGCACCTCTCTCCTGCTCTGGAGAGGAACCTACTCAATCCAGCCAACTTGCCGGTGAGACGTTGAACCTCTTTGGCATTCTTCGGAGATTCCAACTCTAAGATTGCTTTCACTTTGCCCGGGTTAGGCTCTACTCCTGACGGGGTGAGGATGTGTCCCAAGAACTTCCCCATGCTGGCCCCGAATACGCACTTCAAAGGGTTGAGCCTCATCTTGTATTTCCTTATTGTTCTAAAGTTTTCCTCTAGATCTAGGACATGAAACCCGAGGTCCCGGCTCTTGATCATCAGGTCGTCTACGTAGACCTCGAGGTTCCGCCCCTTCTGCTCCCAGAAGATCTGGTCCATCATCCTCTGATAAGTTTCCCCTGCGTTCTTCAACCCGAAGGGCATCATATTATAGCTGAAGCACCCATCCTCGGTGATGAAGGTGACATCCTTGACGTCTGGGGGGTGCATACGTATTTGGTGGTATCCTGAAAAGGCATCTAGAAAACTCATTAGTGAAAAACCGACGACTGAATCAACCAGCGCGTCGATTCGAGGCAGAGGGTAACAATCCTTAGGACATGCTTTATTTAAAAGGGAAAAATCGACACACAATCTCCACTTCACCTCCCCTTTCTTCACCATTACAACATTACTCACCCGCCCAGGATACTTGTTTGCAGATATGAGCCCTGCCTAGAGCAGCTTCTCCACCTCCTCTGTGATGGGCTTGGTCATCTTAGAAGCGATGGACCTCTTTTTCTGCTGAATGAGACGAGCCTGGGGGTCAAGGTTAAGACGGTGGCATGCCACGTCTGCATCGACCCACGACATGTCGGCTGCGCTCCAGGCGAAGACATCAATGTTCTCTTGTATGCACTTTCGGATTTTCTCCCGATCCTCGGGGCTGAGCTCTCCACTGACTTTTATTTTTTTCCTTCCTTCCTTCCTTGATGAGGACTTCCACCTCCAGCACCTCAACTGCCGCCTCCAGCCTCGAAGGCTCCTCCTCTCCCTCCTGCTCCCTCAGCTCACGTTCTATGGCTTCACGCTCCTCAACGGCCGCAACCACCTCCCTCAAGAACCTCTCCACCTCTTTATCAGCACCCCTTCCTTGTGACGTACCTCCTCTCCTCTCGGGCTGAGCCTCCCCCTTGGATGACTCCCCCTTTCCCCTTATTTTTCTTCTTCTTCCTCCTGCCACTTCTACCTCCTCTCCAACCTCCTACTCTCCTGCCATTTCTGGCTCCCCCGAAATGCCACTCTCCACTCCTACAGCTTCTCTCTCCTCTTCCACCTCTCCTCAAACCTCCTGCTCTCCCGTTATTTCTGGCTCCCTCGCAATGCCACTCTCCACTCCTACAGCTTCTCTCTCCTCTTCCACCTCTCCTCCAACCTCCTGCTCTCCCGTCATTTCTGGCTCCCCCGCAATGCCACTCTCCACTCCTACAGCTTCTCTCTCCTCTTCCACCCAATGCTCCATCCTCTTCTCCAGCTCCTCAGCATCACCTTTCCAAGAAATGGTGTTCACCGCTGTCACATAGCATTCTCTAGCGGCCTTTGGATCTCCTCGCACCCTGATCTGAGTCCCCCCTGAGTTGAGCTTCAAGCATTGATGGAAAGACAATGGTATGCACCTGAAGGCGCTGATCAGAGGGCGCCCAAAGATGGCGTTGTAACTGTTGGGAGCGTCCACTATTACAAAGCGGCAATTTCTGGACAATCCTCCTAGAGTCACTTGGAGTCCTTCTCCTCCCTCGACCTCCTTCCTTTCTCCTGAAAATCCGAACAACAGTCCGTCTGCTGCCAACACCCTCCTGGCCTCTACCCTCATCTCGTTGAATGCCTTCTTGAAAATAACATTCACCAAGCTCCGGTAATCCACCAAGATCCTTGACACCGTGAAGTTTTCGATGGCGGTCCGGATTACCAATGCATCGCAAAATGGATCCTCGTGATCCGGCAAGTTCTTCCTGGAAAAGGTGATCTTCTCGTCTGGGGGCAAGGCTTGCGACGTTGAGGCAATACTCCGATGGTACATGGTATGAAGGCTGGCCTTGCGGGTAGCCTCAATCCCCCCCCCCCATGGATCACCCCAATCCCCCCTCGATCTCCCACATCCGATCGGTCTACACATCGATCCTCCTCCCCAGTTCCAGTCACCTCTACTATCCGTACCGGTAGATGCTGCTCACCTGCTCCTCTCCTCTCCTTCAATTCCAGAAACTCCGGGCAGGTAGCCATCGCATGACCTTCCTCCTCGTGGAATTCACAACACGGCAAGGCTACCTCCCCCTCCCGCCTTCCCTCCGGGTGGTTCCTCCTTCTCCCTGCTTCAACTCTCGCTCTTCCCCGCTCTCTTCCTCTCCCCCGCCCTCGACCGATGGACATAGCTTGCTGAGGCGGGGGTGGGAGTGGTCTAGGACCATGTCCCCACCTTAGTTGATTGAACCTCTCGGGTCCTCCCTGGTAGTAATTCCTTCCTCCTTGGGGGAAACCTCTTCCCTGCCCTTGAACAGGGCCTTCTGGCTGCCTCCAACCCAACTCTTGATGCACCGGACCCCTCGGCTCTTCCATCCTCCTTCCTTCTTGCTACCTTGCTCCTCCTGATTCCCTCGACTCCACCTCCGTCAACCTTGCCAACTTCTTTGCAAACGCTGGGTTTGCTGCCTCCATCGCTATCTCCTTCGCTGCCTTCTCCATCAACCCTTCGAATGACAACGATGCCTTCCTGGTCAGACTCATCTTGAAGAATCCCTCCCTCAGCCCCACGGTGAAGGCCATTTGGAGAGCAAATCCTGGCAACTCCTGAATGTCTAGGATTTCCTCCTGGAAGCAATCCACGTACTGGGCCAAGGACTCGTCGGCCTTCTGCTTGATCAAAAAATATACTCCGGATTCTTCTTCCTCTTTTTCGAGGTCGAGAAGCGCAACTGGAAGCTCCTACTCAAGTCCTCGAAACCATATATCGACCCTGCCGGGAGTTGATGGAACCAGTCCCTAGCTTTGTCCTTCAAGGTGATGGCGAAAAGGCGGCACTTGAACACGTCCGTCATCGGCCTGATGGAGACTGCATCTTCGAACCATTGCAAGTGTTGGAGGGGGTCGTCTTTCCCCACGTAGTAGGTCATCTACGGCTCGCAAAACCCTTCCGGGATGGGAGCTGAAAGAATCAACTCGCAAAAGGGAGACCCTCTCGCCGAAGGTCTCGCCACTTCCACTCGCGCGACCATCTCCCTTGGCGAGACGACACTCATGGGACTGGCGAAGAACTCCCTGCCCTCCAGGTCTCATCAGCTTCCTTCTACCACTTTCTCCTTCCCTAGTCTCCCCCCCCCCGGTGCGTCCTTGCCTACTCTTGCCGAGACGATCCCCTCCTGAGGCGCGAGACCAAGCGCCTGAGGTGGGGGGTCACGCAATCACCTAGCTGCGAGATCTGCTGCTGCATGTCCATGATGCCTCCAATGGATGCCATGAACTCCTCTCTCCCAACGTATCCTCCCGGGTTTTGGGACCCGCCCACGTCTCCTTCTCCAAGATCTCCTGCCATGGAGTAGTCCAAGGATCTTCTGTGTAGGCTGCGATCCACGCTCACCGCACCAAAAATATTGGAGCCAGTAAACCTGACTCCCCCTAAAGCTCGGATCTAAAACTGCAGCTCACACCTACTCTCCTCGAACCGACCCTTAAATGAGAATCTTAGAGGAACAGACCGTGGGCTTCAGTGCGGAGGTCCCACCTCTTACCTGGATGAATTATCAATTCTCCCCCTCCCTAGTCAGTGCTGAGCTAGGTGCCTTAGAAGAAGAAAAGAAGGGGAAACAACATTGTCTCAGGCACCTTATCGGTCTATTTATAGGCCTCTGAATCTGAACTGCCAATAACCAAACTGAACCAACCAAAAATTACCAGAATACCCTTAGTCGGTTCTGCCAACAGCCAAACTTTACTGCTCTGAAGGGTTATATGCAGACCACCAGGGCAAAAGTGTAAAATCACATGGGGCTAAAAAGGTTAACCACTTTCTTCCTGAACCAGCCCTTGGCCAAACAATGTACCGACACTAAGCCCCTCGCCGAACCGGCACTAAGCCCCTCGCCGAACCAGCGCTTGGCGAGTGCGTCATCTCGCGGGCGAGAGCTCTCCCCTATGGATCCCTCTCGCCCAGTGAGCAGCTCTCGCCCCTCCTGTGGCCCTTTCCCTGGGATCCACTCGCCTAGCCAACGGCACGGCTCTCGCCTGGACCCCTCTCGCCCAGTGAGCAACTCTCGCCCCTCCTATGGCCCTTTCCTTGGGATCCATTCGCCTAGCGAGTAGGCTCTCGCTTGGGCCCATCTCGCCTAGTAAATAGCCTTTTCCTTAAACTCATCTCACCTTCTTTTCCCTGATCCTTCCGCTCCTGCGAGCCCAAGGTTGTACTATGCAGGTTATCACGTTCTGGTCGGTGCAACATAAGTGAAATTTCTCTACAACGTGTCAGCGGTAAAGGCTGACGTTGCTCATGTAGGGAGAAGGATAAGAGACTTGTTTGTGTTATCAACAAGTTCTTATGTTGATCGGAAGAGGCCAATGATAGTACAACTATCTGGCATGAGCGGCTGGGGCAGGTTGGGATTGACAAGTTGAAAGTCATGACAGTGAAGACCCTTGTGAAAGGCTTGCCTAAGTTGTCGTCCTCTCGCGACGGTCATGTTTGCACAGGGTGTCAATATGGTAAGGCTCATCGCCTTCTGTTTGACAAGTCCAGACTAGATGTAATGCACCATTGGAGTGTATCCATGGTGATTTGATGGGGGCGACCATCACCGCTAGTCTTGGAGGCAGTAGCAACATGTTGATTTTGATTGATGACTACACCATGTACACTTGGGTGTACTTTATGAAAGATAAGTCAAATGCACTCCAGTTATTTGTGGAGTTCAAGGAGCTAGTGGAGGGTCGGTTTGGCCTACGGATTAAGAAGTTGAGAACAGACAGCGGAGGTGAGTTCGTTTCAAATGAGTTCTCTAACTTCTGCAGGAAGCACGAGATCCGATGAGAGCTCACTTGTGCACATACTCCACAACAAAATGGAATAGCAAAGCAGAATATTTGTCATCTGACGGAGACCTGCAAGTGTTGGCTTCATGCCAAAGACATTCCAAGGACCTTCTGGGCGGAATGGATGATATGTGCAATTTATGTCATCAATCGGATTCCTATGAGTCCGATCAATATGAAGTCTCTTCATAAGATGATGTTTAAGGAGAAGCCTGGAGTTGGATACCTTCGGGTGTTCAGATCAACCTGCTACATACATATTCCGGATGCTCTCAGGACAAAACTGGATCCAAAGGGGATGAAGCTCGTCTTCGTGGGCTATGACGAGCGGAAGAAGGGATGGAAGTGTATGGATCCAGTGACGAAGAAGTTCGTTATTTCGAGAGACGTGGTCTTCGACAAGCTGATGTCATATAGAGGTGGCTCCTCTGTGGAGCTGCAGGAGAGCAGTTCAGAAGGCGGGCCGAAGGAGGCTGCTAAAGATCTTCTAGTAGAGTTGTCTGTATCAACAGAAGCTCCAGGTGTTTCTAGCTCCTGGGCGGAGGCTTCTGGTTCAAGAAGCAGGGGGAGCGATGCTCCAAGTTTGCCCGGGAATGAAGTTGATTCAAAAGAGGCAGTAGAGGTGGTCAGCAAGATTCTTCGGAGATCGAAGTGGACCATCAGGCCACCAGCTCGTTATAGTGAAGGAAACACGGTGAGCTTGATCTCTTATTTATTCGCAGGACCTCTGAACGAGTGAAAGCCTTCTGACATTGAAGATGCCACTAGAGTCAAGGAGTGGGAAAATGTCATGGATGAGGAGATGGCCTTTAGGAAGAATAAGACCTAGGACCTTATGCCCAAGGTTAATGGTGATACTCCCGTGACATGCAAGTGGGTGTATAAGCTAAAGAAGAAGACGGATGGGAGCATCGAGCGGTACAAGGCTCTCCTTGTAGCTCGAGGATTTTCTCAGCAGTACAAAAAAGACTATGAAGAGATGTTTAGTCCTGTGGCAAAGATGACTTTCAGTTCGGGTGGTGATGGCTTTGGCGGATTGCCAAGGTTGGAAGTTGTGGCAGCTGGACGTAAAGAATGCTTTTCTGTATGGGGAAATTTATAAGGACATCATAATGGTTCAGCCGCTTGGATACGTGCCTGAAGATCATCTGGGATTCATTTGCAAGCTCAGGAAAGCTCTTTATGACTTGAAGTAGGCTCCGCGTGCATGATATAGGGAGATCTCAGAATACCTCCAATTCTGTGGTTATTTTGCCTCTGATTCAGATTTGAGCTTGTTCATCAAGAAGAAGGGGGAGCTTTATGTCTTGGTATTACTGTGCGTGGACGACATGATCGTCATGGGAAACTCCGAGGAGGAGGTGGTTAGGCTTAGGGCAGAGCTAACCATTTAGTTTGAGATTAAGAACTTGGGTGAGCTCCACCACTTCCTTAGACTTGAGGTGGAGAGGAAAGAGAGTGGCATACTTGTTTCCCAAAGGGGCTATGCGGATCGGATCATTCAGTGATTCGGCATGCGGGAGGGGAAGAGTAGCTCTTCTCCACTTGATGATGGCATCAAGCTTCAACGCGATGAGGGGAGGATACTTCCAGATCCTTTAGTGTTCCGTGCACTGGTGGGGAGCCTTATCTACTTGACAATTACGAGGCCAGACATTGCATATGTTGTAGGCCGAGTAAGTTGGTATATGACGGAACCTCGGAAGCCTCATCTGATGGCGGCAAGGAACATTCTGAAGTATGTTAAGTCCACTTCTGATATGGGCCTCCTTTATGGGAGAGACATGAGCTTCAACCTGCACGATTACAGATGCTCATTATGGGGGAGATTCAGATGACCAGAAGTCAACATCCGGTTATGTCTTCACATGTGGATCAATGGGAATCTCGTGGTGCAGCAAGAAGCAGGATTCAGTGTCTGTCTCTACTGCAGAAGCATAGTACAAGACTTCGGCCTTGGCAGCTCGAGAAGCCATATGGCTTAGGAGGCTAGTAGAGGATGTCTATGAAAAAGTGCGCGGCTCTACTCTGCTATGCGGTGACAATGAAGTGCCCTGAAACTGGTTAATACTCCAATTTGTCACGTGCAGACTAAGCACATTGAGATTGAGCACCATTTCATTCGAGAGAAGGTGTTGGAGGGGTCTCTTGTGGTTGGACATGTGCGGAGTGAGAACAACATTGCGGGCATCTTCACGAAGCTGTTGTCGAAGGGGTCATTTACTCAGCTATGGGGATTGCTATGACTGGTTTCCACTTCTCACTTCAAGGGGGAGTGTTGAATTTTTAGAAGTGAAAGTGGGCGGTCTGGACGGTCTGGGTGGTCTATCCGTACGGCCTGTGCGGACAGATGGTGGTGGCCTGATAGGTTGGCTTGGTGTGGCTGGCAGTCTATTCCTTGAGGAAGCCGGGTTGTTAGGTGGTTATTCGCATAGTTTACCTGTTTGTGCTGACTGGTTCTGGAGTCCGCCGGCTTTGTGTGGAGTGCTTCTTGTATCCACTGGTGATGTGTTCGCACCAGGGATGGCTGGTGGTGTGAACTTGGTCTAGCATTATACCAAGTCCAGGTTGGCTCAGTCCGAGATGTCGTGCAGTCTGCACGGTCTGTTTTTTTTATCCGTCGAGTTCGACAGATAGTCGTGTACTTTGACTGCGTGCTCAGAGTATGCAGACTGGAGTTGTGTCCACAGGCACGTGCAATCTGGAGCTGAGACCGTTTGTTTGCGGACTGGAGGTTGTCCGCAGGTGTGCAGACTGTCGTGGTTTCCGTAGTGTCTGCCTATTTTGCATCCTTAGTTTGTCTTTGTGACAAGGCGGTTTGGCTGGGTATCCTACTGTAGTGATGCAACCTCGACGGTCTAGCTATCTGTCCTTGTCGTGGTGGTCTGATTTGTATCCGCAACTATGCGGATTTACTTAGTGCTCGCTGCGAGATAGGGCGGTGTTCCTATCGGCTAGGGCGGTGATCACACTCCTCTCCGTGCCTATAAATAGGACCCCATGTCACATCAATGAGACACCGAGTGAACAGTATGTGAACTTGGGAAGTTGTTGTGAATAGAATTTTCTATCCGCGCAGTTTGATGTGCTTGACCGGTTTGTGCTGTACAGGTTGTGCAGATATCGCTGAGAAGCCAGGGACTTGGTTCTGACTTCAGTCAGAGACAGTGCGGACTCTGCAGTTTGCAACCAGCAGTTAGCAGCAGGTCGCGACTTGTGACTAGGCGGTCTTCCCTTCTGCAACTTGTTTTCCAGTTCAATAAGTTGTCCAGTCTGGCGACTTGTTCAGTTTGGCTGCAGCGGTTCGTGTGATCTGGAGGCTAGGCGACCTCGCGGTTAGGTGGTTTGTAGTTCAGCGGACAGAGTTCCTTTCAGCATTGGAATAACGGGTTGTCCGCGTGGATTTGTTGTGGTCTTGCGACTATGCGGCTTCAGCGGACTCCCTAGGCAGCTCGGCAGGATCTGCGGCTTCTCCTTAAGACCGCGCGGGTTGTTCTTTGCCATGTATTTTTTCTGCTTTCATCAGATACATCGGCGAATCGTGTCTCATCATGTTTGTCTTGTCTTGTAAAGATTTGTTTGATAATATAAGACACTTGCTTTTCTGTTTGCATTTTGTTACTTGGGCTCAGATAGGTTGAGTATTCCTGCGCCTGGTTTGTTGGTTTTCACGGTTCACGATTTTTTACATTCCGCTTGTCCTGCTCTGAAAAGGTTTCATTTACAGACTAATGTTTCATTAAAAGAAGCTTGGTCTTGTTTATTATTGCAATTAAATTTTTTGCACACTAATTGCATATCTTGTTCTGTGTTGGTTTATGCCGCCTCTTGGCTAAACCAAGCGATTCAATTAGAGGAGACTTCTATATATATTAATCTCTTGTTAATCGGGTTTTAAAGCTAGGGCAGATTAACCTGTGCCTCTTTCTTTGATTCACAACCGGCGAAATCCCACAGGAGGAGTTCCGCCTCTGGCTATTGTAAAGCCATGTCACGTGGCCCGTAAGGAGTCTCGCCTCTATATGAGCCGCTTGCCGGACTCCGCCAATGCCGCCGCCAGGGAGTTCCGCTTCCATATCCAAGCTGCTCGCCGAATTCCTTCTTTCGATGGAGGTAGGGGGCTGCTCATATGTTTAGCCTGGTGCTGCTGCAATCCATGTAAGAGAGCAGAGGATGCTTCCTCTAGTGGCTCTTGGTGGAGGGATCTGTTTGCTTGGGGGTTTTTTATCAGAGAAATCGAGGCCCTTCTTTTGTCTGCTCAGGTGCTATGTTTATTATTTGTAAACAGTTCTCTGATTATTAGTGGATCGTTCTCTGGTGCTCTCCCCGTGGATGTGGGAGCTTCTCTCCGAACCACGTAAAATTTTTGTGTCATTTGTGTGCTTCTTTTGTTTTTGCATTATTTATCTCAATTTTGCGACTAAAGCTTCTTCGTTGCGCGTTCCGTGGTGATAAGAAATCAGTGTGATTTCATAATAATTGGTATCAGAGGCAGGTTCCGATCCTCGGAAAACCCTAAGCAACGCAATGACGATAAAATTCGAGATTAAAGTACGATGACAAGATTGATTTCAGTCTACGGCAGAAACTGATCAAGGTAGCTCTCGTTTAGCAAGGTCTCCATAAAGCACTCCTTGACAAGGAGAAATTTGGTAAGGAGGACAACGAATGGGAAGAATTGGATCTGAAGACCATCAATACAATTCAGTTGTGCCTAGCAGACGAGTTGATGTATAATATAGTCGACGCTAAGACTATAACAGATCTGTGGAAGAAATTGGAGGAGCTCTACATGTCCAAATCTCTCTCGAACAAACTCTACGTCAAGAAGCAGTTATTCAGCTTGAGAATGTCCGAGAGTACTCAGTTGCTGGAGCATATGAATATGTTCAACAAGCTCATCTCTCAGTTGTACAACATGGATGTGAAAGTTGAGGAAGAAGACCAGGCTCTTCTTCTGTTGTATTTATTGCCAAAGTCTTTTGATCACTTGGTCACCATGATCCTTTATGGGAAAGACACCCTGAAGATGGAAGAGGAGATAACTACGCTACTGTCTAATGAAACGAGAATCAAGTTAGGTTCTAGCACCGGTAAAGATTTATTTGTGAAGAGCTATGACCCGATCAGAGGCAGATCCAGAGATAGAGGAAAGAAAAGGAACATTCCCAGGTCCAAGTCTAAGAGCAGAAATAACATGTGATATTACTCCAAGGAAGAGGGACACTGGAAAAATAATTATCTAAAGAAGAAACTCAGGGAGAGAACACAAGAGACGCAGCAGGCTGTGGTGGCATCCAATAATGAGAGCGGTGTTAACGTTCTTCATGTATCACCCAGTCTCGATACCACATATGCATGGATTATGGATACCGGATGCTCTTAGCACATGTGCCTGAATAAAGAATAGTTTCATAGCTTCGAGCAATGTGATGGTGGTCGTGTTCTGATGGGAAATAACTCAGAGTGCAGAATGATGGGGATTAGTAGTATCAGAATCAAGATATTCGATGGAACTGTCAGGACGCTTACATATATCAGATATATGCATGATTTAAGAAAGAGCTTGATTTCTTTAGGCACTTTGGAGGCGGTTGGTTATTCCTATATTGGTGGTAGTGGCTATTTGAAGGTCAAGAAATGTGCTCTAGTCGTGATGAAAGGCGAGCGCTCAGGTACTCTGTACAGATTGATCGGCACTACAATAGCTGGAGATGCAACAGTTTCTACATCAACAAATGATGATTCCTCTCTGTTATGGCATGTTAGGCTTGACCACATGAGTGAGAGAGGACTATTGGAGCTGCATAAGAAAGGACTGTTGAAAGGAGTAAAAACGTATAAACTTGACTTCTGTGAGATGTGTATCCTCGGGAAACAGTGCAAAGTAAAATTTGTGATATCGAGCAAGCACAGTAAGCAGATCCTGGAGTACATACACTCAGATGTTTGGGGGCCAGCCCCAGAGCCATCACTTGGATATGACAAGTATTTTGTGACCTTCATCGACGATTTCTCAAGAAAGGCCTGGATCTACTTTCTCAAGCACAAGTATGAAGTATTCGAGAAATTCAAAATCTGGAAGACCAAAGTAGAAAAGCAGACCGGGCAGAAGGTGAAATATCTCATATCTGATAATGACGGTGAATACACCTCAGTAGAGTTTAGGCATACTACAGTCAGGAAGGCATCACTCGGCATCTCACCATACCGGGTATACCACAACAGAATGGGGTTGTAAAGAGGATGAATAGAATGTTGTTAGAAAGAGCTCGTTCCATGCGACTATTCGTTGATCTACTAAAGTTTTTTTGGGCTGAAGCCATTAATACAACATGTTATCTAGTGAACCGGTCTCCATCAATGTCACTAGAGCTGAAGTCTCTACAAGAAGTATGGTTAGGTAAATCGGTTGATTATTCTGATATTCATATT
Organism: Platanthera zijinensis; assembly: GCA_039513925.1. NCBI lineage: Eukaryota > Viridiplantae > Streptophyta > Magnoliopsida > Asparagales > Orchidaceae > Platanthera > Platanthera zijinensis. The sequence goes on along the minus strand of CM077084.1, from coordinate 54,978,911 downwards.
TTTGGATGTCCTGTCTACACTTTGTTGCAGGTTTCATAAAAGACAAAGCTGGATGTTAAGTCCAAGAGGTGTATCTATTTGGGCCAGAAGGCTAGCACCAAAGGATTCAAGTTGTGGAATCTTGAAACCAAGAAGGTCGTGCTAAAGCGCGACGTCGTCTTTGATGAGGCTTATATGCTAAAGAAATCTCAGTCTCGTGCTAAAGAGGTAGAGAAGTCTCTAGAATCACCAGTGGAGGTGGAGCTGGATGGAAGTGCCAGAGCAGACGTTCATGACAATTCCTCCGACTCAGAGGAGACATATGACGTTCAACCTTCTGAAGAAGAGTCATACTCAATTGCTAGAGGAAAGGAGAGGAGAGAGGTCAGACTGCCTCTCAGGCTACAAGACACTATATCATACGCTTTTTAAGTGATCCCTCAGACCCTTGTTCTTACTGAGAAGCTAAAGAGCAGAAAATATTCTCAGTGGAAAACAACTATGGTGGAAGAGATGGAATCCCTTCAGAAGAACAAGACTTGGGACTTAGTCTTCCTAAAGGGGCTAAGGCAATCAGTTCCAAATGGGTGTTCAGAAAGAAGGAGTCCACATCAGGGAAGGATCAGTGGAGATATAAGGCCAGATTCGTAGCAAAGGGGTTCACGCAAAAGAAGGGAGTTGACTTTGACGAAATCTTCTCGCTAGTGGTGATATATTTTTCCATTCGAGTGCTACTCGCTATGGTAGCTATGTGGGACATGGAGCTGGAGTAGATGGACATGAAGACTGATTTTCTTCACAACGGCCTAGAGGAGGACATCTATATACTACAACCTGAGGGTTTATTCGACTTGGTAATGAGAAAAAGGTGTGCAAGCTGAAGAGGTCTTTTTATGGTCTGAAGCATGCTCCGAGGATATGGTATAAGAGGTTTGACACTTTCATGACTTCACGCGGTTATAACAGGAGCCAGTATGACAGTTGCGTCTACTACAGATTTCTCACAGATGGCAATATTCTGATTCTGACGCTCTACATTGATGTTATGTTGATTGCATGTAAGTCAGCCAGATAAATTCAGTTACTGAAACAAAAATTGAATGTTGAATTTGAGATGAAAGACCTTGGTCGTGCAAAAAAGATCCTTGAGATGAAGATCAAGCAGGACAGAAAGCGTGGCATGTTGTGACTTTCTCAGATTGGCTGCATTCAAAAGGTACTAAAAAGTTCAATATGGCGGAATCTAAAGTTATTACGATTCCATTGGGACAATAGTTTAAATTATCATCACGACAGTGCCCAGACACTGAGGTGGAACGTCAGAAGAAGCTCAGATTGTCATACGCTAGTGCGGTAGGATGCTTGATGTATGCGATGATATGCACGAGACTAGATATTGCTCATGCAGTTAGTGTTATCAGCAAATACATGGCAAATCCAGGGCGAAAACACTGGGAAGCAGTTAAGTGGATTCTGCGGTATTTGAATAGAACGCCAGATGTCGGCTTACTTTTCAAAATGGGTGAAGTTGTTGGAGATTTAGTGGGCTTCGTTGATTCTGACTATGCAGGTGACCTCGACAGGATAAGATCTACTTTAGGCTACATATTTCTTCTAGGTAAAGGCCCTATAAGTTGGAAAGCTACTCTTCAGGATATAGTAGCACTGTTTGTAGCACCCCCCAACCTTTGCCCGGGTTGGGCTGGAGAGTGTACAACTTTCCCAAGACGTCCACCCAGTGCTCCCTAGGGGTAACGATCCACCCTATCTAAGCACTAGTTGGCCACCTTGCTCGACTAGAATCACAACATTCACAACACATCATAGATTTGCGGAAGCATTAATAGGAAACACTATCAAATATTTATAATATCATATATATTTACATGAGTACTAGGGTCATAGCCTATGTTCTTATATAAGCCAGCAGGCTGTACAAGTTCTACATATAACTCCTCATTCTCTCTCCCTATCATGCTCGCTGGTACTCACATCTTGAAACTCTGAGGATGCTAGTGGTGCTTCTGCTCGAGTAGTCCTAACTTCTGGAGCATTCTCCTGCGGCAGGGGGTCACTACGGTGCTCTGTTTCCTGTGAATAGTTATTTAAATAATCATTAGTCACATGGCTAAGTGGAAACAAATATCCTCCTCGGATCCATATTCTGGGGACGAGCACACACACACTCAACAATATAAGATAGTCAAAGCATGAGAGGGGGTACACGACATTTCATATTTTAAAGCTAGAAGCAACGATAAAGGAAGGACAGCATAATATAACTAAAATAACAGAAACAATAACATCAGTTATAATCAGGACTCTAATAACACATCAACACATCATGTACTCAGAACCCGTATCCTATCATAGGCATTCACAGCCTCACGCACATATCCTATGTCAACATAGTATGGACTGCTTCAGTTCCATTAGGGTAGTGAGCCCCGCGGCCTCACCGATGTGGCCATCGGTGATAGTGGCCAGTCCTACCACTTCTGAGGGTGGTCGTACTGCATAGCCCAAGGCCCCAACGTATAACCCCATGTACTATTGGATGTCAGCGACATTCGGCGATACAACATTTTGGCCGACCAGCGGAGGAAAACCCAATGGGGAAAACATATCGGCCGGTCACCTGTGGTACCCATCTCCCTATCGCCTTGAGTCGTCAACCTTCTCACATCGGTATGAATGGTCTGCGGAAGGGACTGACCCACCACACTTCACCACAAGAAATTTACAAGCAATCAACAGTCAATTTTGCTAATACGCACTGGTTCTGTGGCGGCTTGCCCTACTATGCTTCAATCTTCGGGCAGTAACGCTCAGCTCAACTTTCGACAAGGAGCATGAGAGCACTTTATTTGGGGATAAACCTGGAGGAATACCTCAACTCCGGTTATCCCCAACTAAGGCTCGACCTTAACAGATGTCTTGTAAGACCCTCCCCCCAACCTTAGACCGGGTCAGGTCGGAGACGAGCCTTACCGCCCAAGACGGCCATCCTACGCTATCTAGGTGGCAACAACCCACTCATCAAGCGTAGAATGATTGCCCTGTCAGGCTATGAAAATTCATCACATCACATCATATCTCGATGGAAGTATATCAGAAATCAATTTATATATATAACAAAGGTCATAGAAACTGACGGAACTCAAATCAGAGTTCTCTAGCTCAATATCCAAATTTATCGTATTTGCAACGTTCTACGAGTAACAGTCATATCCACCATATGACCTCAGAACTCAATGAAACAAGTTCCAATGCACTCGTATTGACTATACGAGGTCATAGGAACTGACAGAACTCAAATCAGAGTTCTCTAGCTCAGAATCCCCAAAAATAGGGTCATCTCCTTCCCATTATGAGTCTCGGGTAGAGGTTTGGGTCACTTTTATTGGGTCCACTAGGGTTCTAGTTACCCAATAAAAGTCAAGATGTTACATGTCTACTCGTCAGAGCAGGATCCGTGCTTATAATAGTAAATTACAGTAATGAAAATGCAGTAATTAAGGCTGCTGATAATATAAGCTGCATAATTAGAGTGCTGGAATGAAATGTGACCAATATGAAACTTGTTGGGTCCATTGCACACAATGTCCTGAATTTGAGTGAAGTCAATACTATCAATAATATACACATGTCTGTAGATGACTATGATAGGTCAGGTAGCCTAAGTGGCTATGTCAGGTACACACTTAACTATGGTGTGGGAAGATAGAAAACTATCTAAGTCCATAGGCGTTGAGTGAAGATCAGTCACTCAACGCCAGATGCTTATAGTGCTGACAACAGCCTATACAGTCAAAGCCAAGGCGGTGGCAAGCTGAGAAAATGGCCAAGTCCACAAGCGTTGAGTGAAGTAAACTCACTCAACGCCATACAACAAAAGGCTGTGAGACAGGCTACATTAGTAAAAGCCTGTAGTTGAGCTAACATATGGCTAAGTCCACAAGCATTGAGTGAAGTCAACTCACTCAACGCCATGCTACTAAATAAGCAGAAAATTGGCTAAGGCAAAAAACGTTAAGTGATGAAGACACACTCAATGCTCTCAACGCCTAAGATACTGCAGAGGCAGAAACATGGTTAAGGCAAAAAGCGTTGAGTGGAGATTACTCACTCAACGCTGTCAACGCCTAGTGAAGACAGAATTTTTGTCTAAGGGGTTTGGCGTTGAGTGATGCTTACTCACTCAACGCCAAACAGCTGAAAGCTGATAAAGCAAGATTGGTGTCTAGTGGAACTGAATCACTCAACGCCTAGAAACATATTCATATTCTAAGTTGTTTGGCGTTGAGTGAAGGTTACTCACTCAACGCTAGGAGACAGTGAATCTGTCTAAGTGTTTTGGCGTTGAGTGAAGCTTACTCACTCAACGCCTATTCTCTGATGCTCGATTTTGGCTAAGTCCACAGATGCTGACGTGTAACGGCCCGTAGTCTGTCCAATTTCATATAAATAGGTTTTAAAACAAGTAAATACATTACAAATTTTCAAATTTTCTTTCATGTTTAAACACAATGAGTATAATAGTTTCATATAATGCCACATATGATATTCTATATCAAAGTCTACTTTCTTGCCACGGTGAAACATATTTACATATCATCCATAACCATCAAGTCTAACCATCTATTTCTAAACCAACGCCAAACTAAAGATATGACTAAATATTGACATAACCAACATATCTGTCCATATACATCGATATAAAAACAAAATATGTAGCAGTTCTCTTAGAAGGGGTCTTCGCAGCTAAAGAACTTCAGCGCTGTTTATCTTCGCAGCTAAAGAACTTTGGCGCTGTTTATTTTGTGAGTTGCCTTTACCTAAATTGTTTGGATTAGCAACCGTTAGTCTTTAATAAAGACTAAGTGAGCAACTATCTTTGTAACCTACTGTAACGACCCTGGCCCATCTAGACCAGGCGCTGCCGGCCTACCAGCAGCCTGGTTTAGAGCTCAGAGGCCCACCAATCGTGCGACTTGTCTCGCCCCACGGCCCACTGGTAGTAAGTGAAGGATGTGGTGTTTTGAAAGTTGTTTTATTGTATTATTTATTTAAATGTTCATGATATAAATGTAATGGTTACATTTTGTTCCTAGATTATATGACATGTTTCATGTAAGGTTCAAGAAGATGCTCATGGTCTTGAACCATAGAACAGTGAATTTTGTTATGTCATGTAGTCTTTAGATATGCTCTCTTTCGTGGTAGTCAAAGGGAACATTGACTACCGAGTCAAGATTGTCGCATGATTAAAGTACATTTGAGTTCTATAAATGTTGATAGATGCTATCATTTAATCATGCGAGTATGTATATGGTTGAATTCATACATATAGAGATTGACCACTTGTTGCAACATTATTTGGAATGTGTTTAGTGTCGTTAATGTTTGCAACGTGTCTAATGATTTTAGATATGAGACGTGTAGATTTAGCGCGCCAGTGTGGACAATGTGATTACAATTGAAGGCCATCTTCTGATGGTGATAAATATTGTGGTTCGTTGGTCACACTTGCGCGTAAGGAATCTACACATCGAAATATCGCCTGTCCCCAAATTTATTTGGGAAGTGATATGGTCGGGCCCCTTGGTAAAGCGAGTTTGTATTGCATGCAATATAACTGATGTAGTTATAAATACACGTCGCTTATGAGACCGGGAAAATATTAAATATAGTGCGAAAATGACACGCTCCTATTTTGCACTATATTTGTAATATCACGCGACAAGAAAAAGACACAGGTCATCAAAATGCGTTACCTAGTTACTACGTTATTGAGGCGACTATAATGCAGTGACAAAGCCACTTATAGTCCGTAATATAGAATGTTATATTATCGCCTTGATGACATAGTTCCTCTATAAGGTCGCACCAAATGAACGGGAACAGTTTCAGTTCGACTTACTATAGTATGTGCGAATGTGTTATGTCGTGACTCGACATGCTTAGACAAGTTTTTTTTATGTGCGACTATTAAAAGAGAAAATTATGACGAGGCGAGTCGTCGTAATTATTTTTGTAGAGCAGCACAATTATATTTTGGTTATGTGTAACCATTTGAGCTTGATTTATGATTACATTTATGTATATGTATATAAGAATCATTTGTATATATAAATATGTATATATGTGTATATATATATATATAAATATATAAATGATAATATATAAATATATTATATATGTCATTATAAAACAAGGAAGGGCTGGAGCAAAATGATGATGCTCTGTTCACGGATGAGAATGCAAAGTCTTGGAGCAAAATAAAAAGGGGATTTTTACTTTATGACAAGAGATAAATATCAGGCCACAGGAGAAAACATGTAGCGGTAGCTTTTCATTAGGTTTTTTTTTTCTCCCCTCTCTGCTCCGGTCTCCAGCCCCCTTGACGGCGCACCCGATTGGCCATCAGCGAACCCCTCCGGCTTGTGAGGAAGGGCCGCCGCGCCGCCTTTGCTCTCCTCTCCGGCGAAAGCTCACCTCGCCCGTCGTTGGTCGGTCCCTTGGAGCTCGCCGACGATTTGGTGGAGGAGAAGCCCGGTGCGCTTCTTGACCGGAGCTCGGCTCTATATCTCCAGTCAAGGCAAGTGTTTTGCCTTGAGGATCTCTTCCTCTAGCCGATCTAGTCAAGCCCTTCGTTTCTCCTCTTCCTCTCCGGCGACTAGTGTGGTTCGGCCACTAGGAGTCCCCGGCGCTCTTGGAAGAGAAAGTCTAAGCTTTTGTCTCTATTTCTTGTCAACGGAATAGAGATTTCTCACTGTTCGGGTTCAAGGTGAACTAAGAGGCGAGGCGTCGGCCTCATCGTTGCGGTGGAATCGTCAATATCTTCTCCGACAACTTACCTCTTCCGGCTAGAGATCTTGTTTTTTAGAGGTATAAATTCTAACCCCTTTGTGACGGTTAGATGTGATGAGTTAGGTTTCTTTATGCTTACATAGCCTTGTTTAGGCCATTATCATGAGACGCACGATCCTTTGTGTTGGCTGCATCCGAGTTTTTTTTTAAATTCACCCCACCACTACACGTGAAATCCAACAGTGGTATCAGAGCCAGGTTAGACGTCTCATGACAATGGGCCTTACTTTTTGTACCTAGAGGTTTGGATTAGTTATGTCCCAACCCTTGATGCAAGCTTAGATAATTCGTCGGCGTACGAATTATGTGGAAATCAATTTTTTTTGGATTTAAATTGATTTGGTTGAGTCAAGATGGGTTGTGTATACTAACCTATCCATTGCTAGGAGAAGGCTTATGTTTGCTCGCTTACGCATCTATTTATTTTTGTTATCTCTGGAATGTAATTTTGTTTGGGATGCATGTAATAATTAGAATGCCGTGAGTTAGGATGTTTTTTTTGTTATTCCCCCTCTCTTTGGAGGAATGCGAAAAGAAAAATTTAAGTATGTTTTTCCTTCTCATTTTATCCACTTAAGCTAGTATCCTTGGATGATCATGAGTGTGATTCCAAACACTAGACAAGGTGGAACGTGTGTGAGCCTGGTATTATGCCACGAGAGATTATATTTTGTGTGAGGCACATTTTATTTTTTCTTTGTGGAAATACCGTATCCACACTAGTTGCCCAATAAAATGAGTTTTCTTAAACAGGACTTTCAAGATCTAGGCTTGAACATTTTGGGAAAAAGGTTTTTTTATATTATTCTTTTTTTATCATGCAATAATATGAATTGAGAGTCACAAAAGTTAAGCTTCGCTTAAAAGGTTGTGATTGGTGCCTTATACCTACCTGGACAAGCAAATGGATGAGTCCGCTTGTTTGGAAGGGATCTCGTGCGTGTCTATATTATTTTGATATGGCAATAGCATATTTTTTTTTTATCATGAACCGTAAATAAATTAATTTTCATTCTCTCTTTATTTTTTAGAAAATGTCAACCCTACCAAATTTTCTGCGTTCCATGATTGATAAGAGTCCTCTTGCTAATGACGGTTCAAACTATTCTGATTGGATCCTCAAGTTGAATATCATGTTGCGTTTGGAAAATCTCCAACAAATTCTGGATGGCTATTGCCCAGAAGAGAAGGAGAAAGGCAAACCAACTGATATTGAAAAGGAGGAACAGAAGAAATGGAATGAACAACAGCGTGTTGTGCAGACATTGATCTTAGCCAGCATTGGCGATCAATTGCAAAGGAAATTTCTTGATACTCCCGCTAAGGAAATCATAGCACAATTGGAAAAGATGTTCACTGATAGTGCTCGTAAAGAGCGCTATAAGACCACCATAGCACTCACGAGGTGCAAGATGATGGAGGGTGAATCTGTTTCAGTGCACTTCCTTAAAGTGCAGGGCTATCTGGAGAAATTGAATTCTCAACTTCCTGATGACATAGCTGAGGATATCATACTGGGGTCACTTCCTTACTCGTATAAGGATTTTATTATGCACTATCATATGCGTGAAAGGAAGATGACTATGAATGAGCTCCATAATGCCCTCAAAACAGCTGAGGTAGATATGGGTAAGACAAAGGCAAATTCTGTCCTAGCCGTTGCGTCAAGTAGCAAGAAGCCCTTTAAGAATAAAGGCACCGTCGCAAATAAAACTGCTGGTAGAAAGTCATCTTTCAAAGACAATAAGGGAGGAGCTCATACGAGCACCTCCAAGGGAAGCAAAGTGAAGAACTCTCCATCTGCTGTCACCGAGTGCTTCCATTGTCATAAGAAAGGACACTACAAGATGAATTGCCCCAAGTACAAGCGTGACTTGGATGAAGGCAAGGTTGAACGCAAGCGTCCCAAAGGTATACTCGTTATTGAATTAAATCTAAACTTGACCACTACTATCCTTGATTGGGTAATGGATACCGGATCATGTGCTCACTTAGTTTCTAATATGCAGTCACTAAGGGATAGGAGAGCTCTCTCCAAAGGAGAGGTTGTGCTGAAGGTTAGAAATGGTGCAAGAATCTCAGCGGTTACTGTTGGCACCCTCACCCTTCATTTATCTAGTGGTTTATGTTTTGTTTTAAGAGATGTTTATCATGTCCCTTCCATTTTGAGAAACATTATTTTTGTATCATGTATGGATGCAGAAGGCTTTTGTTTTGTGATAAATAATTCACAAATGACAATTGAGAAGGATGGTTTATTTTATGCAAATGCTTTCATTTCAAATGGCTTGTATTTGCTTAATATAGTAGAAGATAAACATATGTTAAATATCAATAACAAAAGGCTCAAAATATCTCATACAAACGAGACACTCTTATGGCACCATCGCCTTGGTCACATAAACGAAAAATGCATAAGGAAATTGCATCAATCCAATCTCTTGGACTCATTTGATTTTGATGCAATTGGGACATGTTAATCATGTTTAGCTGGAAAGATGACCAAGACACCATTCAACAAGAAAGGTATAAGAGCGAACAACTTATTGGAATTGATACACTCTGATGTATGTGGTCCAATGAGTACAAGTGCAAGAGATGGTTATAGGTACTTCATCACTTTCACGGATGATCATAGCCGCTACGGCTATGTTTATCTTATGAAGCATAAAAGTGAATCCCTTGAGAAATTCAAGGAATACAAAAATGAAGTAGAGAACCAACTTGACAAGAGAATTAAGAATTTGAGAACTGATCGAGGAGGTGAGTACTTGAGCAACATGTTCATTACTTACCTGAAGGAGTGTGGTATTGTACCACAACTTACTCCTCCTGGTACCCCGCAATGGAATGGTATCTCCGAGAGGAGAAACCGAACCTTGCTTGACATGGTCCGTTCCATGATTTGCCAGACCGATTTACCTTTGTATTTTTTGGGGTCATGCGCTTCTCTCCGCAACTCTCACTTTAAATATTGTTCCAACAAAATCTGTTGAAAATACTCCTTATGATATATGGTTCGGGAAACCGCCCATTTTATCTTTTCTTAAGATTTGGGGATGCGAGGCATATGTAAAACGTATGCAATCGACTAAATTAGAACCCAAAGCTGATAAATGTTTCTTCATAGGATACCCAAGAGAAACGAAAGGGTATAGTTTTTGGCACAAGTCGACGAATACATTATTCGTAAAGAAGGGTGCCACATTCTTAGAGAAAGAATTTCTTGAAAGAATTGAAGGATGTGAGCGTAGGATAACACTTGAGGAAACTCAAGAGGACCTACGAAGTTATGATCATGAGGTGAATTCTGACATTCAAGATGATCATGAGATATCACATATAGTTTCTTTACTCAGTGGGAGTGTGGGCCATCCACCTCCACAAATTCATGTTGAGGAGATTCACGCTGCGCAATTAAATGATTATTTGACGCGCGTTGAACCAGAATTAGTTCCACAAGCTATAGTGGAAGAAATTCGAGAGCCTCAAGGTGAACCGAATGAGCAAAATGAACTAAGAAGGTCTACAAGGGTGAAGAGGAAACCCGAACTTTATATGGGTCTTCATGAAGTCTTGATAATTGACACAGAAGACCCCCTAACCTATGAAGAAGCATTAGGAAGAATAGATTCTGATGCCTGGCAAGAAGCCATGAAATCAGAAATGCAATCCATGTATGACAATCAAGTATGGGACTTGGTTGACCTTCCTATTGGAAAGAAGTCCATTCCTAACAAATGGATCTTCAAGAGGAAGATGGACATGAATGGCAACATGAAAACTTACAAGGCAAGACTCGTGGCGAAAGGTTTCAGTCAAATCCAAGGGATTGACTACGATGAAACTTTTTCACCCGTTGTAATGTTCAAAACGATTCGAATCATGTTGGCTATCGCAGCCTTCTATGATTATGAAATATGGCAATTGGACATCAAAACAGCTTTCCTGAATGGAAAACTTGTTGAGGAAGTGTACATGATGCAACCTCAAGGTTTTGAAGATCGGAAAAATATCGAGAAAGTATGCAAGCTTCAGAGGGCCATTTATGGCTTGAAGCAAGCATCAAGGAGCTGGAACAAACGCTTTGATGAAGAGATTAAAACTCTCGAATTCATCCAAAGCAAGGAAGAACCTTGTGTATACAAGAAAGTTAGTGGGAGTCACATCATATTTCTAGTTTTGTACGTCGATGATATATTATTAATGGGAAATCATTTACCGTTAATGGAACAAACAAGAGACTCATTGAAAACCATCTTTTCAATGAAGGACATGGGACAAGCTCAATATGTCTTGGGAATTAAGATATATAGAGATAGGTCACGAAGACTCATTGGCTTAAGTCAAAGTATTTACATTGACAAGATCTTAGAAAGGTTTCATATGGAAAACTCTAAGAAAGGGAACGTGCCAATGAAGACGTCTTTACAGCTTGGCAAGTCTTTTTGTGCCTCTACGCACCAAGACATTGAGTACATGAAGAATGTTCCCTATGCTTCCGCCATAGGCTCCATCATGTATGTCATGACCTGTACAAGACCTGATGTTGCATATGCTCTAAGCATAACGAGCCGACATCAAGCTTCGCCGGGTCCCAATCATTGGACCGCTGTCAAAAATATTCTTAGGTATCTGAAAAAGAACCAAGAATAAGTTTCTTGTTTTTGGTGGGCATAAGGAACTAGCTGTAGAAGGCTACACGGATGCTAGTTTCATGACAGATCCGGATGACAGGAAATCTCAGTCTGGATTTGTTTTTCTTCTGAATGGTGGGGCCGTGAGTTGGCGCAGTTGGAAGCAATCAACGACTGCTGACTCAACCACCGCAGTGGAAGTCATGACAGCTGCTGAAGCCAGCAAAGAAGGAGTTTGGATGAAGAAGTTCCTTGAGGAACTTGGAGTTGTTCCGTCAAGTGAAGGTCCCTTGAAGCTGTTTTGTGACAATAGTGCCTCCATTTATCAAATAAAGGAGCCAAAGTCACACCACAAAACAAAGTACATGGATAGAAAGTACTTTGTAACGCGGGACTTCATTGAGGAAGGCAAGATAGCACTTTTATGGATAGACACTAACAGCAACACAGCTGATCCCTTCACTAAACCTTTATCTCAAGCCAAGAGCGAAATTCATTTCGAGTCCATGGGGTTACACGACCATGGAGAGTGGCTTGATGAGTGATTTTATAGGTTGCTCTTTTGTTTTGTAATTTTCCTTTGAATTAAGAAACTTTAAAAACAAGTGGGAGATTGAAGGATGTGGTGTTTTGAAAGTTGTTTTATTATATTATTTATTTAAATGTTCATGATATAAATGTAATGGTTACATTTTGTTCCTAGATTATATGACATGTTTCATGTAAGGTTCAAGAAGATGCTCATGGTCTTGAACCATAGAACAGTGAATTTTGTTATGTCATGTAGTCTTTAGATATGCTCTCTTTCGTGGTAGTCAAAGGAAACATTGACTACCGAGTCAAGATTGTCGCATGATTAAAGTACATTTGAGTTCTATAAATATTGATAGATGTTATCGTTTAATCATGCGAGTATGTATATGGTTGAATTCATACATATAGAGATTGACCACTTGTTGCAACATTATTTGGAATGTGTTTAGTGTCGTTAATGTTTGCAACGTGTCTAATGATTTTAGATATGAGACGTGTAGATTTAGCGCGCCGGTGTGAACAATGTGATTACAATTGAAGGCCATCTTCTGATGGTGATAAATATTGTGGTTCGTTGGTCACACTTGCGCGTAAGGAATCTACACATCGAAATATCGCCTGTCCCCAAATTTATTTGGGAAGTGATATGGTCGGGCCCCTTGGTAAAGCGAGTTTGTATTGCATGCAATATAACTGATGTAGTTATAAATACACGTCGCTTATGAGACCGGGAAAATATTAAATATAGTGCGAAAATGACACGCTCCTATTTTGCACTATATTCGTAATATCACGTGACAAGAAAAAGACACAGGTCATCAAAATGCGTTACCTAGTTACTACGTTATTGAGGCGACTATAATGCAGTGACAAAGCCACTTATAGTCCGTAATATAGAATGTTATATTATCGCCTTGATGACATAGTTCCTCTATAAGGTCGCACCAAATGAACGGGAACAGTTTCAGCTCGACTTACTATAGTATGTGCGAATGTGTTATGTCGTGACTCGACATGCTTAGACAAGTTTTTTTTATGTGCGACTATTAAAAGAGAAAATTATGACGAGGCGAGTCGTCGTAATTATTTTTGTAGAGCAGCACAATTATATTTTGGTTATGTGTAACCATTTGGGCTTGATTTAGGATTACATTTATGTATATGTATATAAGAATCATTTGTATATATAAATATGTATATATGTGTATATATATATAAATATATAAATGATAATATATAAATATATTATATATGTCATTATAAAATAAGGAAGGGCTGGAGCAAAATGATGATGCTCTGTTCACGGATGAGAATGCAAAGTCTTGGAGCAAAATAAAAAGGGGATTTTTACTTTATGACAAGAGATAAATATCAGGCCACGGGAGAAAACATGTAGCGGTAGCTTTTCATTAGGTTTTTTTTTCTCCCCTCTCTGCTCCGGTCTCCAGCCCCCTTGACGGCGCACCCGATCGGCCATCAGCGAACCCCTCCGGCTCGTGAGGAAGGGCTGCCGCGCCGCCTTTGCTCTCCTCTCCGGCGAAAGCTCACCTCGCCCGTCGTTGGTCGGTCCCTTGGAGCTCGGCGACGGTTTGGTGGAGGAGAAGCCCGGTGCGCTTCTTGACCGGAGCTCGGCTCTATATCTCCAGTCAAGGCAAGTGTTTTGCCTTGAGGATCTCTTCCTCTAGCCGATCTAGTCAAGCCCTTCGTTTCTCCTCTTCCTCTCCGGCGACTAGTGTGGTTCGGCTACTAGGAGTCCCCGGCGCTCTTGGAAGAGAAAGTCTAAGCTTTTGTCTCTATTCCTTGTCAACGGAATAGAGATTTCTCACTGTTCGGGTTCAAGGTGAACTAAAAGGCGAGGCGTCGGCCTCATCGTTGCGGTGGAATCGTCAACATCTTCTCCGACAACTTACCTCTTCCGGCTAGAGATCTTGTTCTCTAGAGGTATAAATTCTAACCCCTTTGTGACGGTTAGATGTGATGAGTTAGGTTTTTTTATGCTTACATAGCCTTGTTTAGGCCATTATCATGAGACGCACGATCCTTTGTGTTGTTGGTATCCGAGTTTTTTTTTTTAAATTCACCCCACCACTACACGTGAAATCCAACAGTAAGCCTAACACATCAAGGCCTGCAGGCCCAGTACACCCCAACACAAATCTCTGTGGTTGTTTCTCACCACGGTAGGTTGTTGTCAGGGCTCGAACCCGTGACCAGCTGAGCTCAGTTGGTGATGAGATTCGGTTGAAGGAATTCTTATCAAGGTCACGAGTTCGAGCCCTGATAACAACCTACCGTGGTGAGAAACAACCATAAAGATTTGTGTTGGGGTGTACTGGGCCTGCAGGCCTTGATGTGTTAAGCTTACTACCAGTGGGCCGTGGGGCGAGACAAGTCGCACGATTGGTGGGCCTCTGAGCTCTAAACCCGGCTGCTGGTAGGCCGGAGGCGCCTGGTCTAGATGGGCCAGGGTCGTTACACCTACTATACATACAAGTGAACAGGAATATGTAGCAATATGCATATTCAGTTTAAAAGTGATTTCTAGAGCACGTAAGCAGTAATAGTAATCATGTGCATATAATAAATGTCTAACAGGATGCAAGAATATATTATAACATTAAACCGTATTTTCCATTTCATGCACTGTATAATTACATTCATTAGAAATATTTAGGGCAATTGAATCAGTAAACCGTATCTGTATTCAGTATATCAGTATTTTGGGCCCGACCCTGCTGGGTCTTCATATCGCCAAATCAGTACGTTCATCACGCGTGTATGCCTTTCGGCCGACTGATTTGGACATTCAGTAATAAAATTTATGCGCATCATTTTCAATATGCCCTAAACATTTCTATATGTCGACACATTTACATAAGTGATTTTATTTAATTTTTTCCCCTCAGAATAAAGTCGTTTGATTTACTTTCAAAGAAAGTCATATCATAAATGATGCAGTTATAATTATTCATTGTCCATACATGGGAGCGAGGCATGTATCATTAAAAAGTACGTGTGCGAGGATAAGAAAATATAACAACAGTAAGCATAAATTAAAAAGGTAGATCTCACATTGAGGTGTTCATTCCCGATACCACGCCTCGCGTCATCGTCGCGACTATTGTGTGATGCCATCATTCAATGTATCTGTCATATCATTGTAATTTTGAGGCACATTACTATTTCTATTGGGTTGTATCACATATAATATCGGTGTTAACGCTAAGGTAGACTCATTTGCTATCACATGTCACACGCATACCTATACACACAGGTTGAAGGTTTATCACACACACAGACACAATTTATTTTAGCACTAACACATGCTGCCCACACAACACAAAGTGCACACACAACAGATTGCACACCCCCCCCCCATAAACAATTGACCCATAAAGACATCTCCTTTTGCTGAAGAAATAGAACACACACACACACACACACAACTTCCCACTCCTGGAAGCCGGTCAAGGCAGAATTTCCCCAAACAAAAACTGAAAAAACCTCTACTGGGCGCCTGTAACTAGCCTCTACAGGAACATCAACAACAACAACCTCCAAACTCAGTTACAGAACAAGGATAGCAGCTACCGGCCAATATGAAACCAAAGCCAACAGTGAAACAATTCCAGGTAACAGCTAAAGAAGGGGTCTTCACAGCTAAAGAACTTTAGCGATGTTTATTTTGTGAGTTGTCTTTACCTAAAATGTTTGGATTAGCAACCGTTAGTCTTTAATAAAGACTAAGTGAGCAACTATCATTTTAACCTACTATACATACAATTAACCATATATTGTGTCCTGTCATACTTATCAACTTGTTAAAGCTGAACACCAAAAACCCGGAGGATATCTACAATCATTACCAATACCAGAATGGAAATGGGAAGACATTGTTATGGACTTTGTCTTTGGATTGCCACGTAGTAAATTGGGCCACAATGGTATCTGGGTTATTATTGATCGACTGACGAAGAGTGCACATGTCATAGCAGTGCGACAAGATGGGCCACCTAAGAAACTGAGTAGTTTATATATTGATAATATCGTGAAGTTGCATGGGATCCCTCGAACGATTATTTCTGATCGAGATGAATGATTCACGTCAGAGAATTGGAAACAAATTCATAAAAGTTTGGAAACGAAATTACAGTTCAGTACAGCTTTTCATCCCCAAACTGATGGTCAATCGGAAAGGACGATCCAATTTTTAGAAGATTTATTGCGGATGGTGGTGCTGGATCTTAAAGGTTCATGGGAGAAATATTTGGCGCTTGTGGAATTTTCTTACAACAATAGTTATCAATCTTCTATTCACATGGCACCGTATGAAGCTTTATATGGCAGGCATTACAGGACGCCTTTAAGTTGGGCAAAAGATGGTGAACGTCAGGTATATAATAAAGAGAAGGTTGATAAATGGCACGAGAAAATCGTTATCATTCAGCAAAGAATTAAAGTTGCGCAGGACCGTCAGCAGAAATATTTTAATGCCAAGCATCGCAAGGTAGAATTCCAGGTAGGTGATCTGGTGTGCTTAAAGATTAAACCCTTTAAGGGGGTGTCTCGTCAGCGAGGACTCGGGAAATTGAGTCCACGTTACGTGAGACCGTTTCCAATTATTGAACGCATTGCAGAAGTGCGTACCGATTAGCGCTGTTGGAGGATTTACAGAGGTTGCATGATGTTTTTCATGTGTCTGCACTGCGAAAGTACGTGCCAGATCCTGAGAAGATAGTCTCGACAGAAAATGTTCAAATTAACGCGGATTTATCAAGCCCAACAGAACCATATCAAATTGTGGATCGACAACAAAGGCACTTACGAAATCGAAATGTGAACTTTGTTCGCGTGTGGTGGAATGGTCACTCCCAAGATGAAGCTGCTTGGGAACAAGAAAGCTTTATGCGAAATATTTTCCCTCAACTTTTCAATGAACGTGACGTATAATATTTTCGAGGCCGAAAATCTATAAGGAGGGAAGAATTGTGACGTTTCGCGTTTGTCAGGTACGTCTTTTGTATTTATTTTTGCATCACAATTTTTATTGTTAAAGTAACCAAAGTAAACGTGACAATTAATCCCCCGATGATGAAAATATAAAAAGGAGATCCAACAAGGTCTATTATAGCGATATACGTCTATTTAAATAGCATGTGCGTAAACAAGGTCGCACAAAGAGGTTGATATACTCGATATTTCTATATAAATATGGAGTTGTATTCTTTGGACAATATATGGGTTTTGGTAATGAATTGGTGAAAATGACATGAAATTGGTTATGGGTTGGCTACGGAATAAAATTTCGGACCGACGACTTAAGGTTATGATAGCTATTAGCTAGTCTTTGAAGGATTTGTAAAGGGTTGGGTTTCACTTGATTTATTTAAGTGTTAATAAACACTTGTGGCAAAATTATAATTTTTTCCCCTCAGAATAAAGTGGTTTGATTTACTTTCAAAGAAAGCCATATCATAAACGATGCAGTTATAATTATTCATTGTCCATACATGGGAGCGACACATGTATCATTGAAAAGTACGTGTGCGAGGATAAGAAAATATAACAACAGTAAGCATAAATTAAAAAGGAAGATCTCACATTGAGGTGTTCATTCCCAATACCACGCCTCGCGTCATCGTCGCGACTATTGTGCGATGACATCCTTCAATGTATCTGTCATATCATTGTAATTTTGAGGCACATTACTATTTCTATTGGGTTGTATCACATAATAATATTGCTGTTGACGCTAAGGTGGACTCATTTGCCATCACATGCCACACGCATACCCATACACACGGGTTGAAGGTTTATCACACACACAGACACAATTTATTTTAGCACCAATACTTGCCGCCCACACAACACAAAGTGCACACACAACAGATTGCACACCCCCATAAACAATTGACCCATAAAGACATCTCCTTTTGCTGAAGAAACAGAACACACACACACACACATACACACACACACACACACAACTTCCCACTCCTGGAAGCCGGTCAAGGTAGAATTTCCCCAAACAAAAACTGAAAAATACCTCTACTGGGTGCCTGTAACTAGCCTCTACAGGAACAACAACAACAACAACAACCTCCAAACTCAGTTAACAGAATAAGGATAGCAGCTGCCGACCAATATTAAACCAAAGCCAACAGTGAAACAATTCCAGGTAACAGCTAAAGATCAACAACCAGCTCAATGGATTGAAACCCCAATCCAACTTGACATGGTTAGATCAGTAACAACTAGCACAACCCAAGGCAACAACAAGACAAAGGCCAAAATTCTCACATGAAAGCCACCCACAACCCTGCCGATACCAAACAAAAAACAGAAACCGTAGCTGAAAATTTCCAGATTCACCACATACCACGCATCATTAACCACTTTCTATGAAAACAACCCAGCACAAAAGTAATTAAACGAAGAAGAAAGAATAAGAGCTCACAGTGAGGCGGTAGTGAAATAACAAGAAGTCGAGCACCGATGCAAGTACCACGAGCCCACAATCGACTTCCAGTGCCGCCAACTGAACACCGAACAGTGAAACCAGCAGTAGGAGAAGAAATCCTGATCGATTTTTGCTCAATATCGGAGGAGATGAGAGGTAGAGAAGAGGAGAAGAAGAAGGATTCGCAAACCCTATCTGCGATGTCACCGAGAAGAAAGATAGAAGGAAATGATCGGTCGAGCAGCAGAATGGAAAGAGACCTACACGTATACAGCTCCCCACCACCTCTAATGCCATAGTAAGACTTACAATTTTGCCACAAGTGCTTATTAACACTTAAATAAATCAAGAGAAAGCCAACCCCTTTACAAATCCTTCAAATACTAGCTAATAGCTATCATAACCTTAAGTCGTCAGTCCGAAATTTTATTCCGTAGCCAACCCATAACCAATTTCATGTCATTTTCACCAATTCATTACCAAAACCCATATATTGCCCAAAGAATACAACTCCATATTTATATAGAAATATCGAGTATATCAACCTCTTTGCGCGACCTTGTTTACGCACACGCTATTTAAACCGACGTATATCGCTATAATAAACCATGTTGGATCTCATTTTTATATTTTCATCATCGGGGGATAAATTGTCACGTTTACTTTGGTTACTTTAATAATAAAAATTGTGCTGCAAAAATAAATACAAAAGACGTACCTGACAAACGCGAAACATCACATGACGTCAGCAAAATCGACAAAGTCAACTAAGGTCAAATCAGTCATGGGGAAGATACTCTACACGACAAAACTTGTCGTGAAGCTACTATATGTCTTCTTTCGTTAAAGCGAGGTGCAGCTGGATGCAGCAGGTGGGGCCCACCAATCTCTAAGAGCCGTTGATTGGCGAACTACATAAGGAAGAGAAAGTACCATGACAATTTAACTTTTAGGCCATACAATATTCAAAAGAGGAGAGCAATCATCATCATCGTCTTCACCATTACTGCAAGTGAAAAAGCTTGAAGCTCTCCAGCAAGAAAAGTTCAGTTAGCTGTGCAAGTCTCCAACTGTCACAGCAAGTTCAGAATCTGGTCAGAAGAAAGAAGAACCTTCATCTTTTAGCAAGTTCAATTGGCTGTTTGAAGACTCAAGATCAAAAGATCTTTAGCCTTTATCAGCTAGTTCAGAAGTTTTCTTCTGAGTTCCTCCAGCAAAGCTTTTACGTACTGTGAGGAGAGTAGGAGCAGAAAGTTTTTTGTTCAAGTGGTTGACACAGAGAAGTTTCTCTGTGTCAAAGTTAATTAAACTACTTCTCCTTGTAGGATCCTTCTGGATCTGAGCTATAGGACCTCTGGGTCTGAGGTAGGGTAAATTTGCATGAGCTGTAGGAGAGTGAATCTCTCTGAGGTAGGTGAGTGTTACTTACTGAGAAGTAGGGCAGTACTGCCTGAACTGTAGAAGAGTATATCTCTCTGAGCTGTAGGAGCAAGCTTGCTCCGAGGTAGGGCTTAATTGCCTGAGATAGGTGATACTTGTATCACTGAGTGTAGGCCTTTATGGCTAAGGTGTGAGTCTTGGAGGAGGCTGAGAGAATCTGAGAGATCAGTAGTGTAAGCTCCTTGGTGTGTTTTTTCTGTGGTTGCTCTTGTTTTCTTAATTACAGGTGCTAAGGACAAGCTCTACATCATTAGAAGCTGAAAGCTTAAAGAAATAATCAAGTAATTAAAAAGGACTCTCATAAGACCAAAGCTGACCTTTTCACCCGCCCCCTCTAAGTTGCTAGCTACCTTGAAATTAAGGACTCCCAAAACTGGAGTAGTACTGAAATAAAAGCACTGAACTAAAATGAACTTGACCAGTACGATACTGGAGTAGTACTGAATTGAAAGTACTGAACTGAAACGAACTTGACCAGTATGAGACTGGACTAGTACTGAATTGAAAGTACTGAACTAAAATGAACTTGACCAGTACGAAACTGGAGTAGTACTGAATTGAAAGTACTGAACTGAAACGAACTTGACCAGTACGAGACTGGAGTTGAAAGTACTAAACTGAAAAGAACTTGATCAGTATGAGACTAGAGTAGTACTGAATTGAAAGTACTAAACTGAAATGAACTTGATCAGTACGAGACTGGAGTAGTACTGAACCAATAAAGAAACTAGACAACTGCAAAACTGGAATAATCATAAATAAAATGGTTAATAGTTTAATCACTCCATCTAGGAGGCTTTAGTTCTATCTCCGTTCACAGGAGGCACATCAGTTCTATTTAAGTTTTTAAAGGCTTCCTTGGGTTATACCCATTATTAAGATCTGATAGTAGTTCGATTGTGCTTCGTTAATCACAGCTTAATCGGATCAAGGGATTATTAGGAGTTACACCATTATTATTCGTCGAGAATAATATGTAACTCACAACTTTTACTCTCACCTTCCGAGCATGCCCAAATCACCTAAGAGTCGAGGAGCTCGGCGGTTTTATGAAATCTCTGAACACCCGGAGCTTGGTTACTTGCCTCGACCACTCTCGTCGATAATACAATTTATTATTCAGATTAGGAAGGATAGTCACGCGCACTAATTTTCATTTCCGGGGAAAATGAGCAAAGTAAATCCTGAGCGCGGCCCTAGGCTTCCATAATTTGGGAAAAATATCAAATCTTATCACCATGGTCCCAAATTTTGATACAATTTCTAAAAGAGCCTAAAATGAGTCTAGAAATTTTTTTCATAATTTTCCTAAAAGGTTTGGGCCTTTAATTTGGCTAATCAAAATTTATTTAGGCTTTTAAATATATTAAAACACCTTAAAAAGTTCTCAAAATTTTTGTGTAGGTTGTCCTTATCAAGGAAACAACTTTCATGTTCAACAATTTTTCCCTGTGAGTCTATATTTTTTATAAAAAATAAGTAAAGTTCTAATTAGAAATAGGTCTGCATATAGCCAAAAAGAACCCGATCCTGCGCTGAGATTGAGCCAGACTATGCCAATCCTTCTTCTGTCCCCACAGCGGATTGGGCACTGATCCGCTGTGGGGGGCGTTGATGCTGAGGCGGGGGAGGGAAATAAGGCTATCATAGCCGTTCATCTCATCCCATGAGATGAACGACGGTGATCTCTCCCGCCAAAGAAGAAGGCGACGACCCTCTGCCACCGCCGGCTAGCCACCACTGGACGCTGGCGCCGCCCTCGACCGGTTCACTGGGGGCCGATGAGTCTTTGGGTGGTGGCCGGTAGCCTGCCGCCGCCGGCCATCGCCTGAAATCGTTAACCCGAGAGCATGGTGGTGGTGGTTCTGCTCCTAGCGCCACCGCGCCACCCTGCCTCTCCGGCATTGAACCCAGCCATGAAACCACCCCATCCGGTGAGCCAGGGGCAAGGCTTCCCTCCGGTGGTGGCCCGACAACCAACCGCCACCGGCCGCCACGGGAATTAAAACAGAGAAAAACTATGTTTCTCGGGTGCCGCCGGAGAGGCGTTTTCCGGCTGTACCCCGGCCTTCCACCACCGGGAAATGTCATCCCCGGTGGTTTAACCCTTCTACAGTGCTACTGTTGGCACTGGGAGAGGTTAGACTCGCACGGACACCACCCGACTTGGAGCTTGGCTCGGGTGGTACCGGCGACACTCCGGCAGCCGGGAGGTGCATGCAACACGTCGAAAAGATGAGGGAGGAGGAGGAGAAGGGTTTCCACCAGTGCAGGAGGGGATCGGGAGGGTCTAACTTGATCGTCCATGTAAGGTGGCGGGGTGGTGGAGCTCGGGTTGGTCTTTTTCCGACGACTTGGTCTCCGGTAGGGGGGGGGGTAAAGGTGGGGGAGATGCTGACTGAGTTATGAAGAGGATAATAGGGAAGGGGGCCTTCATATAGACAAGAGGAGGGGGCCTTCCTACACTACCCGATATGGGATTAATCCCTCCTTAGGGAGGGATTAATCTCCACCCTCCAGCTGTCCAAGGACAGCTGGAGGCTCAGGGAATTTCCCCCATGTGGGGAAATGAAATTCCCCCGCATGGTTGGGCTTTCAAAGTGGAGGAAGAGAAGGAGAAGTAGGGTGGGGGATTGGTGGGCCTCCACTTGCTCTATGGCCCATTCCCACCTTGCCCTTGCTGATTTGGAAAGCCCAAAGGGGTGGGGTTAATCTTATCATGAGAGGAGGTGGGCTCCTCTTTGAAGAAAAATCCAAAAAGGGCTTTTTAGGGGGGTTTGACCAAAGTCAACCCTAGGGTGGGTTCCCCATGCCGGTCAAAGTCAAAGTGGATCCAAGACATCGGGAGTCGGGTCAAAGTTGGGGTGTCGCGCCATAATTTATGCGTGCACGCTTTTCGGTGCACGATTATGCTTGATTTGACCATGGGTTGACTATTCGTCATTGAAACTGACTGGGACAACTTCTGTTGACTTTGTATCGATCATACGAGTCGAATGCCACTGACAAGGGTCGAATTGGCGTTCGTTTGGTAAAAGTCCAAAATCTGCGCGTCGCGGCGCACTAAAATGGTCAAAATGTCTATATTCATCGTTAGACCTTGGATTGCGACTCAACGAGTTCCGACGTGCTCGTATTGATTATACGAGGCCACAAGAACTGACAGAACTCAAATTGGAGTTCTCTAGACCGATATTCAAAATCCTGTCCTCGCGACGTTTATGAGAAACAGTCATATTCACCATATGACCTCAGGGTCCAACAGAACGAGTTCCGACGCACTCATATTGATTATATGAGGCCACAAGAAGTGACAAAACTCAAATCAGAGTTCTCTAGCTCCATTTCCCACCTAGGGTTACCTTCTATCGGATCACAGGTAGGGGTTCAGATCACTTTTATTGGGCACACTGGTCCAATAAAAGTCGGGATATTACACTGTCCACGACAGAGGCAGAGTATATTGTTGTGATGGAGACTAATAAAGAAGCTATTTGGCTTAGGGGCCTCATCAAGGAACTCAGAGTTTCTCAGGAATTGGTGAAGCCGCACTGTAATAGTCAGAGTGTTATTTGTCTTGCCAAGGACCCAATCTATCATGTAAGGACAAAACATATTGATGTGCGCTATCACAATTTGAGGGAGTTTGTTGGAGGAGGCAAAATTCAGTTACTGAAGGTACCATAGAGGACAACGTTGCTGATATTTTGATAAAGCCCCTAACATGAGTCAAGTTCAAGCACTGTCTTGACTTAGCTCACATTTGTCTTTGCTGATCGTGGTGACCCCAAGGAGAGGGAGTGTCCCTTTTGGGAGAAGATCCAAGCTTAAGGTGGATCATGCAATAAAATAGGCGTCAAGGTGGAGATTATTGGTTTATACCGCCTCTTGGCTGAACCGGGTGGTTCAATTAGAGGAGACTTCTATATATATTAATCTCTTGTTAATCAGGTTTTTTAAACCTAGAGCAGATTAACCGGCGCCTCTTTCTCCGATTCACAATCGGAAAAATCCCACGAGAGGAGTTCTGCCTCTGGCTATCGTGAAGCCCTATCACGTCGCCCGCAAGGAGTCTTGCCTCTGCATGAGTCGCTCGCCGGACTCCGTCAATGCCGCCGCCAAGGAGTTCTGCTTCCATCTCTGAGCCGCTCGCCGGATTCCTCCTTTCGACGGGGGTAGGGGGCTGCTCATCTATTTAGCCCGCTACTACTACAAGCTGTGTGAGAGAGCAGAGGATTCTTCCTCTAGTGGCTCTTGGTGGAGGGATCTGTTTGCTTGGGGATTGTTCACCCGAGAAATCGAGGCCCTTCTTTTGGTTGCTCAGGTGCTATGTTTATTGTTTGTAAACAGTTCTCTGATTATTAGTGGATCGTTCTCCTGTGCTCTCCCCGTGGATGTAGGAACTTCTCTCCGAATCATGTAAAATTTTTGTGTCGTCTGTGTGCTTGTTTTGTTTCTGCATTATTTATCTCGATTTTGCGACTATAGCTTTTTCGTTGCGCGTTCTGCGGTGATAAGAAATCAGTGTCGATTTCATAACAATTCTGAATTTGGTCTTCACAGGAAAATGATGCCGCTTTAAACATGGCAGTAGATGCAATTTTGGTACATCAAAAGTACTTATTAAGATTTTTTTCTTTTGCCTCTTTCAGTGACTATAATTTTTCGTTCTAAGCGTGATTAGATTAGTAAATATGGAATATGCTTCTTTCCATCCTTCAAAGTTTCAAGTGCAGCTCTTAATAAATACCTGACTCTCGTTTCATCATGTGTCACTACTCGCCCATTGGGTACTAGCACACCCCGTGCCACACAAATTTAAGCTACACCACTTTGTGGCCTTCAATGAAACAAACGACCTTATAGAGCACGTCAACCACTTCAAGATAATCATGCGTCACTTCAATGCATCAGATCAATTGTTGTGTCAGGTGTTTCCACAACACTGAAGGGGAAAGCACGTACATGGTTTCACTCTCTAAAGTAGGGGGAGCTCAACAACATCAAGGACCTCACGCGTCTCTTCATCGACCAATTCATAGCAAACTGTTTGATCGTTTGAGGCCCCTCTCACCTCCCCGATATTTGCCATAACGGGGGGAAACACTCAAAAAGTTTTTTCGCCGTGTCATTTCTGAGGCAAGGCAAATCCCGGGAGTCGATCCTGAACTCGTCTAACGACATGCGAGATACCACAACCATCCCCAGCGACAGGAGACAAGGGACAAGCGGGATACCATAACCATCTCCGGTGACAGCTAGACACCGCCTCCATTTCCCACTCGGGCAGTCACCAAACCTATGAAGAAACATTGTGCCTCCTTTGTCGAAAAAGAAGAGGTCTTTTCGACTTGACCCACTAAGTGAAGCAGCTTGGGTATGAGCTTGGAAATTTTTGTCACCTCGACTTCACCCTACCGAGAGATAACATGGAAATTTTTCATGTTACCCTATATTTAAGTGGATCTATGACATTCCTCTAAATAGACCTATGTTTTTCTGGTTAACTATTGAACATTATGAATGAAATCCCATTGCAAAGTGAACCCTCAACGAATATTGATGGGGTTCCCTTGAGCTAGTTCAGCTAAGCCTGTAGGACTACGTGTAACTGCCAGACCCGCGAGCTAGTCAACACATGCTGACTTGGCCCCGTTTCGTCGTGCCACGTCCGCACGGGCCCCAAGCCGCGTGTGGCCTTAACCGTAGTCTTCTTAGCACGTGCCTCCGACTACGTGCCCTAGCACGCGACCCTGCTACCCTGTGGCCACCCAAAAATGGGCGGTCGTTCCCCGCTAGGGGCGTACTGCCACATTGTCGTACTATCCCTCTAGCTGGGCGACCTTTTCTGCTGGGGGGGGGGGGGGCGCCCAGGGCTGGGCAGCCTTTCCCGCCAGGGGAGACCACTTGGCCGCCTCGATCTGGGAGGCCTCTTGGCCGCCTAGGGCTGGGAGGCCATTTCCTCTAGGGGAGGGCCTGCCCCGCCCCTTCTCGTGCCCAGATGGGCAGCCATCCCCTGCTAGGGGAGGGCAACCACATGGTTGCCCTACCCCTTTGGCTGCCCGGATGAGCTGCCATCTCCCGCCAGGGGGTGGGCATCCACATTGCTGCCCCGCCCCCTTAGCCGCCTGAACGGGCTACCATCTCCCGCTAATGGGCAGACAGCCACATGGCTGCCCTGCCCTTTTGGACGCCCATCCGGGCGGCCCTTTCCCGCCTTTATAGGCGGCTTTGCCCGACCACCAGTCCTGCCGGCCGTCAGCCTCGCTGGGTCGCCCCTCCCCTTGCATGAGGGGAAATTATTTTTCCGATGAGGGCAATTAGTTTCCATCCAAGGGTGGTCTTGTCATTTTGTAAAATTGGTGATCCACGTGTTATAAACGGAGCGTTTCTATTTGCCCGTCTAGTAGTTAACATGTAAATTTATTTGTTCGCCCCTCTTAAAATCTATAAATAGAGTCATTCCCTCCATTTTCATTCTCTTCTGAATCTGAAAAATCCTCCAACTAATTTTCTCTCTTCTCCTCCGACTTTCTCTCTCCACCGCTTCTCTAAACAAAGCATTTCTATTTGCCCGTTCGGTAATTACCAGGTAAATTTACCGGTTTGCTCATCCTAAAATCTATAAATAGAACCCTTCCCTCCTTCATTTTCATTCTCTTCTGGGCCCGGAAAATCCTCCAACGGAGCGCTTGCCAGCAAACACTCCGCTCTCTCTCCGCCAGCAGGCGCTCCATGCCCTCTCCGCCAGCAAGCGCTCCATGCGCTCTCCGCCAGCAAGCGCTCCATGCGCTCTCCGTCAGCAAGCGCTCCATGCGCTCTCCGCGAGCAAGCGCTCCATGCGCTCTCCGCGAGCAAGCGCTCCACGTGCTCTCCCCCAACAAGCGCTCCGAACGCTCTCCCCAGGAAGCACTCGACACGCTCTCCTCCAACAAGCGCTCCACAAGCTCTCCTCCATCAAGCGCTCCGTAAGCTCTCCTCCATCAAACACACCATGCACTCTCCTCCAACAAGTGCACCGCGTGCACTACACAAGCCAGCGCTCTGCGCACTCTCCGCACTCTCCGCCAGCAAACGCTCTGTGCGCTTTCCGCCAGCCAGCGCTTCGTGCGTTCTCCATCAGCAAGCACTCGACACGCTCTCCTCCAGTAAGCGCCCCACGGACTCTCCTACGGCAAGCACTCTGCGTGCTCTCCACCAGCAAGCGTTTTGCGTGCTCCCCTCCAATAAACGCTATGCCGTCAAGTCCATTCCTAGCGCACCTTTGCGCACTCTGCCTTTAAGATCGCACCAAGCGCGCCATCGTATGCTCCACTCTCAAGGCCACCATAAGAGTCTGACGCCCTCAAATCAACAACAGGCTCTCCACTCTACAATAAGGCAACTGCTTCAGACCTCGCTATACACAACAGGAGTCAAGCCGCAAAGGACAGAGTGCAGAACACGCCACTCGTGTTTCTAAGTATTAGATTCACAGCAGTGTGCGGAAAGTCCTGTTTTCGCTTACAAGAATCAACAAAGCACCCCAAAAATACAACGAGCCCGTCACCCCCCGAAGCACATGAAGAGATACTTAGCTCCGCGAGTGGCGGCGTGTCACCCTCTAAGCTCTTCCCTCTTCTCTCTTTTAACAATTGTAACGAGAGACGACCTATCACCCTCGAGTTCTTCAAAAGGCTCTGTACAAAAACCAACAAATATTGGAGGTTTGGCCGGCACAGATCTGATCATGTGGTTTTCATCCAGTTGACGAGTTTTTCACGTTAAAAATCTACTCCAAATTTCTCTTTTTGTGACTGTTTGCACACTCGGTCGCTCCCGGACTAAGACAGTTCAATTTAGTCCGCTCTACCAGGAGACTTGAGCGATCCACAACAGATATTAACATCTGAATGCTATTCGCTAAAAAGTTCCTTAATTTCCTAAGTAAATGTTATGGTCTAATGATATGATGGTCTTCCCGTGATATCGTATAGTTATGGAGGTTTAATTTGACCTCTGTTATTTATTTTCATTTTATTGTTAATAGAGATATGAGGTGAAGTTTGATGTTAATAGTCATTTTGAAATCAAAATTCAATTTCCGCCTCGGGAAATATTGATTGTTTGGGCTTGTACTGTTGACAAATCTCTTAATTTCGTAGTGACGGTTAAAAGTTCCGATAAATTAGAAGGTGACAGAGCACGACTACAAGTATTTCTTGGATATGATAGAGCTGGATATTATCGTTAAAAGCAGTGGCGGACACAAGAACTTTACTCAGTGTGGGCGAAGAATAAAATCATTCAATTTTTTTACAAATTATTCAAAATTTACACTACTTAATACTTATTTATAATAAATAAAATAATATACAAAACATAATACAATTATTTATTAAAAAAATTAATAAGCACCATACTAATTAAGTTGTTTATAAAAAAGTAAATTTAAAACACGATAATTTGTTTATAAAAATATTTTTTTAAACAATGACATAATAATTAGTTTCTTTATACAAAAAACAAAACTTTAAACCTAGCAAGAAATTTGTTTATAAAAAACTATTTGTAAACAACGTCATAATAATAAGTTTGTTTTTTTTTAAATAAGTTATTTCTAG
Source organism: Platanthera zijinensis (assembly GCA_039513925.1). NCBI lineage: Eukaryota > Viridiplantae > Streptophyta > Magnoliopsida > Asparagales > Orchidaceae > Platanthera > Platanthera zijinensis. The sequence goes on along the minus strand of CM077084.1, from coordinate 54,950,385 downwards.
AATTTGAACCCAAGATCAAATAAATAAAAAAAACAAACACTCCACCACCTGAGCTAGAAATGATCTTTGTCTTTATTTGTAATATTTGTAATATTATATATTTATAAATTCCTTGTTTAACATAACAACTATCTTATTTCCTATTATTAAAAAAAATAGATTTTTAGAATCCGGTGTGGGCGGCCGCCACACCAGGCCCTATGTAGGTCCGCCCATGTTTAAAAGCAATATATAAAAGGTTGGGTTAAGCAAAATCTACTAGTAATGTTTGAAGGAGTATTTTGCATGTGCTTGGATGATAACTATCTTCATCTTGACAACTCTATAATATATTGGGTTGAAGGGGCCATAGTAAGTTGAAGAAATTTCTAAAAGTATTTATTGAAAATTTCACAATAATTTGGAAGACATTCGATCAAATGTTATCTCTACAACATAAAAAAAAAACGATAGTTTGGTCATAGTAACACTGCCTCAAGTACCAAGTATATATTATTTTCATCGAATGCATCAATGGTAATCATTTCGTGAGATTGTGCAAGAAGGAAGCTCATTCCACCACTCTACACTCCTTGAAGGAGATCAACCTTAAGAAATAAAATATAAGTGACTTTAAATTTTTTCAAATTTATTCATTCACATAACATTCCTAATTAATTTTTTTTCTAAGATTATATTCTTATAAATTTTGGGATACTTGAAGTTATATGTGGGAAGAAGCTGAACAATTTTTTAGACTTGAACTCATTTATGTTGGGTATGAGTGGGAGTTATATGCATTTGAAATTATTTGTAATGCTAACAAATGTAGTTACTAGAACTTTTGGCCTATTAAATACTGATTTTTTTTTTATGATTTGCTAGTAACAAATAATTTTTAAATAGTAATTTTTAAGATTTTTAATAGTAATGATTTACTAGAAGGTAAATTGAATTTGCTTATAATATGTAGGGGATGAAAGATGCTTATTTGTTATAAGCTTGCAATATTATTAAATTGAATCAGAGTGTGTTATTTAAGGAATCTATTTCATTAAAGATGCATGAAATGTCACAGTACTTTGGAAGATGATTTTTTTGAGTGCCTCAAATTTATTAGAGGACACAAATTATCATATTAAAAAATTTAGTTTATTTGATTTATTTTATTCATATATAATTGGAAAAAATATAGTAATAATCACATTTGTATTTAAATATACTTTAATTAAGAGGTTTTTGCACATTGTTTTTTTGAATGTTATTTTTTTAAAATACTCATTTAAAAAAATAAAAAATAAAAAATAAAATTTTTAAAGAATGAAAAATGTCAAATTTATTGATCCTAATTAATCCTAATTACATACGAAAATGTATTGATCCTAATTAATGAGCCGTGGTTCTGATTGATGTCTGTATCCACAAAAACCCTAAAACCGACATCACGCGAGGGAGCGGGATCTGGCGCCGGGCACTTCCCCGAAGTTCGAAGCCCTTCGCCATGGAAACCTCGACATTTAAGAAAAGGGCGAAGAAAAGGAAGAGCAGACATACCTCCAACGTTGAAGCGGAAGAGCCCAGCGCCAAACCAGTGTTCACTGCCGACGAGGATGCTGGCAATGGAGAAACGACGAGAAGAAGTGAAGGCGGCGAAGGTGGAAAAGCTTCACCATCAAAGAAGCAGAAGGTGGGAAAGACTAAACGGTCCGGAATCATGACTGACAAGCTCTTCTCCTCTCTCCCAATCTCTAAGCCCACTATGGAAGCCATTACCGAGATGGGTTTCGAGACTATGACCCAGGTTTGGATTGATTCCCTTCTAGCTATTTCATGAGTAGGAGAGGTTGATTGTGATGACCAAGTTACTGGTTTTGTTTGGGTTTTATGTCACTTTTGAGCCTTCTTATGGGTGAGATTCTTGTAACAAATTGGAAATTTATATTTTTTATACGCCACACAGATTCAAGATAAGGCTATACCCCCTTTAATGTTGGGCAAGAATGTAATGGGGGCTGCGATGACCGGCTCGGGAAAGACTCTTGCATTTTTAATACCAGCAGTGGAGTTACTTTATAATCTCAAGTTTTCTCCAAGGAATGGTGTTGGCGTAATCATAATTTGCCCAACAAGGGAGCTTGCCATTCAGGTTTGTCTCATTACTTAAGGATGCAGCTCACAATAGTTTCTAAATGAAGTAGAAAAAAAACATGAATTCAAAATTTTGCATTATGTATTTGTATTTGATGTGTGATGCACTCATACCAAACTCAGAGATTTTCTGTACTTTCTCTTAAATTTTTAATTCCTCTTATTAATGGCATGTCCTTTCTTTTGTAGACACACGGCGTGGCCAAAGATTTATTGAAGCACCATTCTCAAACTCTAGGGATGGTTATCGGCGGCGCATCACCAAGAGGTGATGCTGAGCACCTTGCAAAGGGTGTGAACATACTTATAGCTACGCCTGGAAGGCTTCTGGACCATCTTCAACATACTAAGGGGTTCATTTATAAAAATCTGAAGGTAAAAGTATTCATCTATTTTTCAAGAGTTTTGAGTAAATTTTCTTTATAATGGTGTATTATAATTCTTCTATTCTTGAGGAATGGATGGTATCTGACCACAATTTTCACTATATAAATGTAATGGAGGTACCTTTAAAGGCCACCCAAAAATGTTAAACAAAACATGTGATATTATAATCTAATTATCGTGCTAGATCATCAAGTATAGTGGAAATAAATTCAACTCAACCTATTTTACAAACATTTTATGATCATGATAAAATAACAACAAAACATTGAAAAGCTCTCCAACTTATAATTATGTGCATATTGGGATGTGAAATTATTTTGGAATATTTTTCATGTATGTATACTTTATATTAGAGTTTTATGAGAAGGTTTACCATTACAGGATCAAATTAAATGTAGTTATTGAATTTATTTTCAAAGCAAATAATTTTAAAGTAAAATTAAATTAAAATTTTAAATAAAATTTCATTAAAATACCAAATTGATATTTTAACAAAGGCGTGCATTGAACCAGAGACCAATAATGTTTCATCAACATTCTTTATCAACTAGACTATTAACTTTAATGAGAAAACGTGTAATAAATACATATATGTATGTACGAGCGACAATATTACTACTATCAGACACCATGCCGCTTGAATATCGAGTGTAGTAGTACTATTATCATCACCTTACACTACCTACAAGGGCTGTGAATGATCAATGACACTGCTGCAGCCTCATGGGGGAACCCTCATGCTCTATCACTCCTTGTGATACTATGATTGAAATACTACACATATTTCATCATAGTCTACTGGATGCATATACATCAGTTTGTTGATCAATAATTTAGGGTTATGATTCTGCGTTGTGTATCAATCCTTGTTCCTTTTAAACAAATTTAATTAACGTTTGTCTTTTTCTTTCCTATGCAGTTTCTTATTATTGATGAAGCCGACAGAATTTTGGAGCGCAACTTTGAGGATGATATGAGACAAATCATGAAGCTCCTTCCTAAGGTATATTTAGTTACTGACTTGAATTTAAACTACCTAAATGCATGCTCTAAAATAATTTCACATTCAATATGCACATAATTATCAATTGGAGAGCTTTTCAATGTTTTGTTATTATTTTATCATGAACATTAAATGTTTGTAAAATAGGTTGAGTCGAATTTATTTTCATGTACAAGCTGATCTAGCACGGTAATTAGATTATAATATCACATCTTTTGTTTAACATTTTTGGGTGACCTTTAAAGGAACCTCCATTACTCTTATATAATGAAAATATTGTGCTTAGATATCATCCATCTGATGCAACCTGAGTCACATCATATTTTATTTCCCGCATTTTATTTTGTGAGTCACGTGTGTTTTCGCCCACATTTATTTTTGTATTATTACGCACGTTATTAGGCATGTATTTTGTTCTGCGCATGTCACTCACGCATGTTTGTTCAGCTTGTTGGGGTGACCGACCAACAAGTTCCGGAATAATTAGGGAAAACTTTAAAATTCGACAGATTTCTAATATATAATTTTAATTTTAGAGATTATAATAAATTTACATATTTTAAAATCTGAAATTAAAGTTAATTTTTAAATTCTAAATTATTGGTGACTTTTGGAAAAAGAAAGGAATATCAAATGAACACCTCTTGACATCCCCTTTTGATTGCATTATGCCTCTTTGCAATCACTATTAAATTATATATTTCAGTTATCTAAATCTCACCGCTCACCTGCCAATTTTGACCGGTCCTCTACGTTACTTTGAGAGCTTCATTTATTAAATTAACCCTTTTGAAAACTGTTTGACTCGTCTCTATTTAGCATCACCCCTCTCAAGGAAAAAGTTTTTATGGAAAAAAGTAACGAAAATAGAGAAATTTCTCCATCTTTTTGTTCCTTCCGACGCAACTTCATGCACTCGACGTTGCAGCCGTTCGACGCCGCCTGGTTACTCCTCTCACCTCGCCACTGCCCCAACTGCCTCGCCGGCCAGCGCCATCGCCGGACGGCGAACCCTAGGGCTTATGTCGATCTCTTATGGACCTTCCTCTGGTAGCTCCGACGCTTCCCCTGTCTTTGTGCTCTCCTACTGGCCGACTGGACTAGTGTGCAAGACCTCTCCACCTCCTCCAAAGGGCCTACCAAATCCGGGTGGCCCCAACGTCGCCTGCCGCCTCCCTTCATGTAGACTCCTAGGCAGAGATTTGTTGCCCGACCTCTTCAGCTACCGCTCAGTCATTTCTGCCTCGCTCTGTTGCGTTCGTTTAGCCCTGGTTCTCTTCCCATTGTTGACTCCTCCAGCCTCACTTTATTTCTTCCACGGGTTCCGGTGATCCTTCATACTCGCGGGCTTATGGTATACCTCTCTACCCTGTCTCGCTCGCGTATTGTTAAGATAATATTTATGCTTAATATTATTAGATCTTAAATTTCAGAGCTTGTCTTAGCTATTGTCTTACCTGTTTGTCGTCAATTTAAAATTGTCCGTTCTCGCACTTTCAATTCTCGAATTGCACGCTTATGGATGACGTATCTCATATCGCGGAATACACGCAAATGTTTAACTTTATGAGCATATGTGAACCCTAGATCGGATCTCGCTAGATAAAACTCACAACAATTTGAAAAGCGACGCTTAATTTGATTTGTTTTCAAATTTATATTTTAAAATTAATCCTGTCATTTCGTTATGCATCACCATCTTTCAAGGATAAAAGAATTATAGCACACCAGTATAAATAAAATTTGCTCAAAACTCTTGAAAAATAGAGGAATACTTCCATCTTCCAAGTTTTATAGATGTACCTATTAGTATGTTGAAGATGGTTCAGAAGTCTTCCAGGAGTAGCTATAACTCTATAAGTATATTCACACCCTTTGCAAGGTGCTCATTGTCTTCTCTTGGTGATGCACCGCCGATAACCATCCCTTGAGTTTGAGAATGGTGCTTCAATAGATCTTTTTCCACGTCATGTGTCTACAAATGAAAGGACTTACCATTCATGAGAGAAATAAAAAATTTAAGAGAAAAGAAAGACCGTCTCCGAGTTTGTATGAGCGCATCTCATCAAATACAAATACATAATAAAAAATTTGCAAATCCATATTTTTTCTAGTTCATTAGAAACTATTGTGACCTGCATGTCAAGTAATGAGATGCACGGGAATGACAAGCTCTCTTGTTGGAAATATTATGATAACACTAACACCATTCCTTCGAGCGAACTTGAGATTATAAAGCAACTCGACTACTGGTATTAAAAATGCAAGTCTTTCTAAATCCAGTCATCGAGGCCCCAATTACATTTTTCTCCAACAATAATGGGGGGATATCTCTATCTTGAATCTGTATAGCGTATAAAAAACATAAATCTCCAATTTGTTACAAGAATCTCACCCATGAGAAGGCTCAAAAGTGACATAAAATCCAAATAAAACAGTAGCTCGAAAATGACATTACAATCAACCTTTCGTACTTAAGAAATAGCTAGAAGGGGATCAATGTTAACCTGGGTCATAGTCTCAAAATTCATCTCTCTAATGGCTTCTATCGTGGGATTAGAGATTGGGAGAGAGGAGAAGAGCATGTTGGTCATGATTCCAGACCATTTAATCTTTCCCACCTTTTACTTCTTTGATACTGGAGCTTTTTCACCTTCTCTCACCCTCAATATAGAATAAATCTTACGAAATGTTATTAAGACAAGAAAATCTCTCTCTCTCTGATTTGTTCATTTGAACAACTGTAAAAGTTATTAAATGATCGTCATACATGCGATTTTAATTTCATTACACAAAATGGATCAAAAGTTACACTTTAGGAGAATAAGAATGAACATAACCCACTTATTGTGTATACCACTCATGTTTTGGTCCTGGAAATATAAAATGCATGAGATTTAGCATTGAACACTGAGATTTCGTTATGGTCATCACTCGTACTCCTATAACAGTAATAACACGCCATCCAAATCATCTTTATTATATGCAATATACTTTTAGAACCTTGAAACTTCTACAACAATCTTGTATACAAAAATACTCAACTTACACCCCATCAGATTTTGAACCGTAAAAACTTCAAGTAATAAAAGAAATTTCAGTTATTGAGAGAAATTTCATAGCATCAAACTGGAATTTGGGTTGAAATTGGCATCGTTTTCTTCCTTGTTGTTTGCAACAAAAAATATCGAAGGTAATAAAAGTCTTTGGATAAATACTCAAAAAATAAAATACTCAAATTAAGGCCCCATTTGAATGAGTGTTAGGTCTACGTTCCATTCTGGGCAAACGTACCGCTCGTCAATTTCATGTTTGCTTTTTCGTCTTCATTTGTGACCGCTTGTGTTTCGGATATAGAACCTCTTTCGCCGTTAGCAATGATTGCCCTGGAGCTCCAGTCAGCACGTTCTGATCGTCTTCCCGAAGAAAAGGCAAGCTTGTCTCGTTCGATGAAAAGCATTGATCTTGCTCGATCTCGACAGAATCCCCCCGACGACGGGTAGTGAAGGTGATTCCTCCTTGCTTGATGATTTTTTCGACAACCAACAAGTAGCTGGTTGATCTTCCTCTTCGACGGCCTACAGAGGCGATTCGTCTTTTTTCCCTGTTGGACGTTCTTCCTCGAGGTCATAGTTTCCGGTAAGATATTTTTGCCGATTGATTTCTTTCTTCCTGCTATTTCAAACGGGGCTTATACCAATTTCTTTTCCATGTTCTTTGCAGATTGCAGGAATTCTCTAATGTTCTTTGCTATAATCATATAATTATACCCGTTGTAGGAATTTCTCTTCCATGTTCTCTGCCATGATCATATAATGTCATTCTGAATTTTTAAGAGATGATCATCTAATGTCATTCGAGTATTCTATCTGCATATATACAACATTTACATATATATCAAAAAAAATCCACCGCTGTTTAGAATTGATGCAATGAGAAAATATTAGAAAAAAATATCTCGTGATTCATCAATTAACATAAATATCCCACCGCTGATTTGCCAAACAACTAAAAAAAAAATCTCTGTTCTGAACAACTCTGTGAACGGAGATCATCCAAACAATTCTCCGTTTGCAACAGTTAGATTTCTACATCTCTATTTGCAACCCTATATTTTACCACCACTCCTTTCACAACCGCCACCGCTCTTTCAAACTGTCCCTAAAGCATTTCCCACACTGGAAATATGGATTGGAAAGAGTAATCCCATCCGGAGAAGCAACCCTGTTCATTGTTGGAGGATGAACGACTCCCGATCAATTTTGGGTTATTTGCGTGGAGCCGGAGAGGGAGGATTGAGGCAGAGGATGAAAAATGGGGGTGACTACCGATTATACTTTAATAGGTAACTCCATTTTATAGAGTGTAGGATCAATTAAATTCCAAATTAATGGATGCCCGGTTTTAATTAGTTAATTATAAAATAGCATATTAAGTGTTTTCTGGTAAAATATGCCCCCATGATTAATACCATTTGTTAATTGCTTCTCCTTGATCCAATGGTGTAACATGATTAGAAGCTACATGATTAGCATGAAAGTTGATAGCCTCAACTCAATATAGTCAATGGGGCTAATATGATTTAAAATAGGATTGATGAGTTAAATTGTCAATAGAGATGAGAATTTTATAGTATGAATATTTAAATTATACCTTCCACGGTGTAAGAAGAAAATTTATTTGAGTGAAGCATTATATCGAACTTGTAGTGAGCATATTTATATGCAGTACCGAATCAATGGAGGTTTCAAGAACGGTGATGCGCCAAGCACTAGTGAACTCGGACGGCCGCCGAACATCCATCATAATACTTTGAATCAAACAACATGAATTTTCATGCAAATAGTTTCTTATAAGATAAACTGGAATATAAATAATGAAGAAGCATCAATATGATCATCAAAACTACATGACTAAAATTATTTTATCTTATTGAAGGAAAGTTGATATACATGTTGTAAGTAAATCAAGAAATCAAGCTTATGAAAATTTTTATAAGCGACTAGATATCAAAGGTGGAGAGCGCGACAAATATAAAATTGCTCGAGCTAGAGAAAAGAAGATAAGAGATTTAAGCTAAGTAAAATGCAAAAGAAGATGAAAAACAAAAGACAATGAAGGAATTGCTCGAGCGATGAAAAATATACTTTTATCAACTCTATAATAAAACAAAAGACAATGAATTAAACTTGAAAAATTTAAGTAAAGCGGGGGAATATAGGAACATAACATTTTATCGTAAAATTCAAGTATCAGAGGTAAATGATGCTCTAAAGAAGATGAAAAATTGAAAGACGGTTGACCCAAACGATATATCCATCGAAGTATGAAATGTCTAGGGAATGGAGGAATTTTGTGGCTTACATGTTTTTTTAATAAGATACTGAAGTCAAAGATGGTGTCAGACCAACGAAGAGAAAGTATCTTGGTACTTTTGTATAAGAACAAAAGAGATATACAAAATTGTGTTAATTACAGAGCAATTAAATTGATGAGTCCTACCATGAAATTATGAGAACGAGTAATAGAAAGAAGAATAAGACGGAAGACTAACATCTCGGAGAATCAATTTGGATTCATGTCAGGGCGGTCGATCATAAAAGTTATGCATCTCTTGAGGAGTCTCATTAACAACTACCGAGAAAGAAAACAAGATTTGCATATGTTGTTTATCGACCTTGAGAAGGCTTATGATAGAGTTCCAAGAGAGATCTTATGGAGAGTCTTAGAAAAGAATTGTGTAAATGTATCATACATTGACATAATCAAAGATATGTATACAAATTCAGTGACAAGGGTGAGGACATCTGGAGGATTAACACATGAATTCCCTATCAATGTTGGCTTACATCAAGGTTCAGCTTTAAGTCCTTATCTCTTTACCCTTATCTTAGATGAGCTCACCAGACATATCCAACAAGCAATACCTTGGTGTTTATTATTTGCGGATGATATCGTTTTGGTCAATGAGACGCACGAGGGTGTAAACACAAAACTTGAATCTTGGCAAGACACTTTAGAAAAGAAGGGTTTTAGGTTGAGCAAGGCAAAGACGGAGTATATGGAGCTTAAATTTGGCAGTGCAAGAAGGATGGATGACTTTGTTATTAAGTTGAGTCATCAAGATATTTCCCATAGTGAATGTTTTAAATATCTTGAATTGATAGTTCAAAAGGACGGAGGTATTGATAAAGATGTGACACATAAAATCCAAACGGGTTGGTTGAAGTGGAGAGGCGCGTCAGGGATCTTGTGTGATCGTAAAGTACCATTAAAACTTAAGGGCAAGTTTTACCGTACTGCAATTAGACCAGCGATGCTCTATGGTTCTGAGGTTTGGGCAATGAATTGTGTACATGAGCAAAAAATGGGAGTTGCGGAGATGAGAATGCTTAGGTGGATGTGTGGGCACAGGAGACTTGATAGAATTAGGAATGAATCTATCTGGGATAAGGCAGGAGTAGCACTAATTGCAGAGAAGATGCAAGAAGCTCGACTAAGATGGTTTGGACACGTACTAAGGAGACCATTAGAGGCACATGTTAGGCGTTGCGAGAGTCTATTCACTAGGCATGTTAAACGAGGGAGGGGTAGACCAATAAAAACTTGGAACGAAACTATAAGGAAAGACATGATGTACTTAGGCATTAATGAGATTATGACACAAGATAGGGCACAGTGGCTACAAAGGATCCATATAGCCGACACCACTATAGTGGGATAAAGGCTTGAGTGTTGTTGTTATTGTATTGAAGGAAAGTTGATTAAGAATAATTTTAAAGCAAATCTTAGACTTGGTACTAGCTAGAAGTTCTTCCCGGAACTGTACTTGGAAGCCCTCCAAGATGCTTACTGATGCATAAATTTGTCCTTGCACAAAATCAAGAATATTATAGTTTACAGCCAGTCCTAAAGAAAGCATAGCTTTTTTAAGCAAAGTGGATAAAACACATCTGAATTAACTCACATGTCTTTCTAAATATAAACTACATAATATTGCACCAAAGACTATTTAAAATGTTTAAAAAATCATTAATTATTTTCTAAATATAATTATAAACTCACATGTCTTCCAAGTAGTTTCTAAATATAAACTACTTGGAAGCCCTCCACGATGCTTACTGATGCATAGATTTGTCCTTGCACAAAATCAAGAATATTATAGTTTACAGCCAGTCCTAAAGAAAACATAGCTTTTTTAAGCAAAGTGGATAAAACACATCTGAATTAACTCACATGTCTTTCTAAATATAAACTACATAATATTGCACCAAAGACTATTTAAAATGTTTAAAAAATCATTAATTATTTTTATCAAGCACACATATATTTTGCAGCTTCGATTCATCTCAACTAAGAAAAAGCTCAGATCTTTATCCATCACAACATAACAGTAGACAGGCTTATCATTGAAACGACCTAGGTCTACAGCTACAAACCATGCCAGTTGTTAGCAATAAATATCGAGCTCGAAAAGAGAATCCTGCAGGAAATACCAATCAGTTCCCAAAAGTGAGTAGGCATCTCTTGAATGTAGTTTCCAAGTTAGAGGGGGAAAATTTTCTAAAATTAACTTATCCCCGAAGAAGGAGAGGGCTTGTTAGTTGCAGAGAAATTTATGCAGGACTTGTGTCTTTTCCCGATGATTCGGAAGAGAAGATGGCTCCTTGACAGTTGACACCGATGAAAGATGAGTAGAGGTGAAATAGTGAGTAGAGATCCCATCAACTCACAGTAGAAACGCATAAGTTGTGGAGGAGTAAATGATGTCAGGAATTGGAAGGAGGGGAGTTGTGGAGGAGCAGTTTCAGGAGCCTTCTTAGCAAGAGAGGAGGTGAGCCAAGCAAGAAGGAACATTATGGGCCGACGAAGATCAAGAAGCCAGAGTGGAGTTCAGAAGCTGGGAGCTGGAAGAAGAGGGGAAAGGTCAAAGAGGATGGGAGTAAAGGAGAAAATTACCTAAAGCATCCTGAGGGAGACCCATCGGAAGAGGCTTCATCCAGGACAGTATGACCCCGGGGGCTTCATCACCTTCTCGCGCTGCGATGTAGTAGATTACTGGGCTAGGAGCTGTTGGGCGCCGGGAATGGAATACTTACTCCAATGGAGGTTTTTTCCGGTCTCACGGATGAAGAGAGACTGGAAGAAAACGATTTCACTTTGGTTGGGAGCAATCTCGCAGGCGAAGAGAGGACTGGAAGAAATGTATCGTTGATGCAGGACGGTGCGTAGGGTTTGCGCGTCTGTCGGTTTTTTTTAGGAAACCCTAACTGCATGCGATGTTTAATGGAATTTGTAAAGTATTTTGAGCGGGCACTGCACAAACTTTTAAGAAAGACAACTTTTGTTTTTTTGTGTAAAGCATAAAAATAAACTATTTAATTTCAAAAATGAATTTCTTGAAAACAGTTCAATTTTAAAATCCAGGGAAAGGAGATCTAGCAGCTTTCGTTTTGTTCCCCTTGTCGCAGCAAAACAAAAATTGTGAACTCCAAGTTACGTTTCCGATTGGAGTTTTTGATATAGCGTTCGCTGACAAAATCCAGGCGAAAACCCAGCAAGGAATCTATTAATCTAAAGAGAAAATGTAGACGCACACAAAAGAAGGGGAAGAAATAATTACCCACGGAAAGAGCCGTCTTTCCGCAACCGAAGTTGACGGCGATTCCGCGAGGAATTCATCGTCACCTTCGATCTCCCGCTCCGAGGTCATCTTCTATCGCACACGGGCACCACGAAGAAAATTTGCTCACTTTCACACGTTAGAGGTTCCACGAAATCTCAATCACTCAACTGTGTAAGGAAGCCACAAAACTGAACTTCGCAATCTCATTTCACTATTCACAGCAGCCAAAAACACAACAAGCACAATTTTTTCTTTCTCCCATCTTACAGCAAGCAAATCAATTCTCTATCAGTCACGAAACTGGTAATCAACTCCAAGCATAAATTTCATGAACTCTCACGGAAGCGCACAGACAGTAATATCAATTTCCACTCCAACAACAAAATCAATCCAAAACAAAACAACCATCTACAACCGGATTCGATTCCGTAAATAGAGGTTTCATCAACACATCAACATTTTTCACCAACAGGAAACACAACAACATTCAAAATATTCTTCAACAACACCAACTATAGGACTCAATGGAAGCAAAGCTCAAACAAAAATTTTTTATCAACAACTCTAACTCACGTATACATACAGAGACATCTCCCTTTTATGGGGCAAAATGAAAACAAAAGCAAACAACTTCCACAAATCTAACCCTTGAACCTGAAGAAAGGGGCGTTGTGGCTTGAAGCTTGGACATGACTGAAACCACCGGGATGGGGGGCGTCGTGGCAGCGGTTGGAGTTTTGGGGTTGCGACGCGACATCGTGGGGCTGTATTTGGGCGGAAGATGCGCGATGTGGGAGCTCTACCGCGTGCAACCTTTGAAACCGGAAAAATCCTGCGGCTCTGGCAGATTGGCGAAGAATCCTGCGGCTAGGAGCCCTAATGCAAGCAACGATGAATCAGAAATAACCTGTGGCTTCTCTTTTATTTTTTAGAGTAAATGCTGGGCCGGTTTCATAGCTTTATGGGCCGGTTGGGAGAGTATATGGCCACGAGAAACAACATACAAAGTTCAACAAAATAAAATATACAATAAAATTGAAACAAATACAATAATTCTAAAACAATATTTTGAATGTTTCAAGGCCGGTAGAGCTCCGGTTGGGTGTGGCGTCGGACACTCTTTCGTCGACCTGATCTGGGCTGGTCTCCACCAACTCTCCCCCTCTCGAAATCACTCATCTCTGGCGAGTGTTCCGATCGGTAGTGTTGTAGAAGATCATCATCCATCCGTTCTAACTCCTCAGCCAAGTCCCAGTTAGTATCGGTCTCTGGTCTGTCATACCAACGAACCAAGTATCTATGAAAAACACCATCAGTAGTGGTCACTGTCTCGTCGTCCAGGATCTGCTCGGGAACCAAAATATGCCGCGGAAGTCTATCAACAGCTCTGGGAACTGGTATGGTAGTATCACCTGGTGTCACATGTTCTGCCTGAAAACTGTCAGTGGAAAGAGGAAGAACTGCAGGTGGCATGCCAGTGACTGAATGAGTACCAGTGTGTCTTGAATGTGGCTCCTCGCTATCACTCACCAACACAGAAGAATCAAATGGAGGAGAAGGCAAAGAAAAACCTAAAGACTCATGTGGATAATCGTGGAATAAAGTCAGATCGGTTACGTTAAAAATTAGATTTGTTCCCCAAATAGAAGGCATTTCAAGTTCATACACGTTTTGCCCAATCCTCTTTATCACTCTAAATGGTCCAGTTCTACGGTCATCTAACTTTTTTACGGTACCTTAAGGTAACCGTTCCGGATTTAGCCGAACCATCATCAAGTCATCAACTTTGAAACTAATAGTTTTTTTATGCTTATTAGCTTGAGTTGCATATAAATCATAAGTACTATGCAATTTTCGCTCAATTTCTTTATGCAAATCATGCAAATGCAATGCATAGTCATGTGTAAACCGGCTTGTCCTAAAAGTGGGTGGCAGTGATGTTAAATCTAGCGGCACTCGTGTAATGTGACTGTGAACAACCTCATTGGAAGATAAACCTGTAAAGCTATTCTTCGAATTATCTAACTGAGCGTGCAGAAGATTTAAATTCCAATTTCCCTGGTGATCTCCTGCCAAACAACGCAATAAATTACTTAAACTCTTATTTATAACCTCAGTTTGACCGTCGGTCTGTCAATGATAGGAGATCAAAAATAGAAGTTTTAGTACCCAACAGTCTCCAGAGTGACTTTCAGAATAACTTGTGAACTTGACATCTCGATCGGTAACGATAATCTTAGGTACCCTCGATGAGCGATAACCTCTTTATAATAAATACGGGCAATATGAGAGGCATCATCAGTTTTGTTGCTGAGGATGAAATACGTCATTTTAGAAAACCGATCGATCATTACAAGAATGAAATTATGCTTCCTAAAAGTGTGCGGCAAGTCGCCGACAACTCAAGCACAAAATCCATGCTAACATCATTTCAAAGAATACTAGGCACTAGTAAAGGTGTGTATAATCCAGCGTGTTGTTTATTGCCCTTCGCTATCTGACAAGTGCGATAGCTATTGACAATCTGTGTGATAACCTGCTTCATCCTGGGCCAATAAAATCGCTCATCTACTAAGGCTATTGTTTTATCTTGTCCAAAATGTCCACCTAAACCTCCACCATGTAATTCTCATATGATAAAGTTTCGCAACAAAGTGCGGGGAATACATCGACGGGTCCCACGAAAAAATATCCGTCTCTAATGAAATAATTGGTCTCATCGTGAAAAGGATTCGAACGTATCACATCATAAATGCCACTAAAATTTAGACAACTGGAATAGTCATTTTTGATACGCTCAAATCCTATCACCCGAGTACTCATTTGAGATGGTACGAGGGTGACTCGACTAAGGTCATCTACAATCTTATTCTCCGTTCCTTTGCAGTGCTTGAGAACGAAGGTATAATCCTGTAGATAAGTTACTCATTTAGCCTGGCGATGGTTCAATTTTTGCTGTTAATTGATGTACCGTAACGCCTGATGATCAGAGTGGTGAACGAACTCCTTGTGCAACAAATAATGCCTCCAATGACGCAACGTCTGCACAATCACATAGAAATCGCTCTAGTAGTTGGAATAATTCAGCTTTGGGCCTAAAAGCTTTTCACTGAAAAATCCAACGGGGTGACCCTCATGACTAAGTACACCTCTTATCCCAACCCCAGAGACATCACATGATACCTCAAACAGTAGACTAAAATCAGGGAGTCTCAAGACAGGTGCCTTTCCGATTCTTCTCTTGTTATTTCCTCCTTCCCAATCTTAGCCCGTGCGACCACTGCCGACTCCTTTCCTCCCCTTCAGCCACCACCTTTTTCCCCTCTACTGGTGGAACAAAGCTTGGAGCCTTTTTGGGTTCATTCACTTGCAAGGACGAATCAACAGCAGGAGAGGGATCAGAATGGAGAGGTCCGAGACTTTACCGCAGCTGAGAACAAATGCGTATAATCCCAGAATCTGCAGAAGCAACAACACGGTGAATTCCAGGAGTTCGTTCAAAGGAAATGGCGATCGTAGAAGCTGTCCTGAATTTAAAATATGCATTTGAGGAGATTCATGGCATTGCTGATAAGACGTTTATAAAATTGAAGTTATCCGTGTTAAGTTACAAAGACTATAGTTTTAAAGTTTGGAAGACATGCTATGCTAGGAAAAAATGATGAATTTGTAATTGTATAATTAAACATCTTAATTTGAGAATTTGCTAAGCACACATAATTAAAATTTGGGATAAAGTGATATTTCCTATCAGTTGAATTAATAACTGGATGAATGGATGATATGTTTTTGTTAATAATTTTACAATTTAAGTTTTAATTCCTGTTATGCTGAATTCCTATGTGTATCTGAACATCGGAATTACTAATTTCAATTCATATGTCTGAAATCTTATTCGTAGTCGAACGATAGAATTGGAATCGATCTCAATTCCAACTCCCATGAAATTTAGTTTGAGACAGTGGAGGATTTTAGTTCTTCATGGCTGTCATATAAATAGAAAATCTTAAAAAATATATTATTTGGTGGTTAGTTTATCATTGCTAAACTTAGAGAGTTATGATATAATATGCTCCTTTTTATTTCTTGGGACTGTGTATTACGGATGCTTTGGTGCCTTGTTTGGATGGTTGATTTTCCACAATCAGTTACCCTTTGGCCTTATTTATTGTAACTATGTTTCTCAACGTGTTTCATTGTTCACAAGCAAATCACCACCGTTAAATCCTTCTTTCAACTTGTATGTAGATCGGTCTAGTGTTCACCTGCTATATTTTATTCTATGATTATATTTACCATTGAGTCTGCTTATTAATCATTTTTACTTGTCTTTATGCACTGATTATTTTTGCTTCTTATTTACGAGCTTAATGAAAATCATATCTATGCAGGAACGACAGACAGCTCTATTTACCGCTACACAAACTGAAGAGGTTTATATCTAATCTTTTAATTCTATTGAAGTCGTCACTTCTTCCTATGATCTGATAGATTGAATCATGCAGGTCAAGGATTTTGCAAAATTAACTTTCAAAGAAGCTCCTATATGCATTGGCGTCGATGATGGGAGATCAAAGGTAATTTGACGATTCCTTTTCATTTGTTAGTCTTTTTTCTTCTTTAATACATCTGTTTGAAGGTGACCATAAGTATTCAATAGGTTACCGTGGAAGGACTGAGCCAGGGTTTCTGTCTGGTGCCAAGCAGTAAAAGATTTCTTGTTTTATATGCTTTTCTGAAGAGGAATTTGTCGAAAAAGATCATGGTTTTCTTTTCATCTTGCAATTCAGTCAAGTATCATGCAGAACTTCTCAAATATATTCAGATTGATTGTTATGATATCCATGGAAAGCAAAAGCAGCAGAAAAGGACCACTACCTTTTTCGATTTCTGCAGGGCGGACAAGGGTATCTTGCTCTGTACTGATGTGGCTGCCCGTGGCCTAGATATTCCTTCTGTGGTTTGTCTATTGTCTATTGTGCTCCTTTTTCGCTTTCATGTGTTTATTCATGTGTTTGAGATTTCTATATTTTTCTCTTTATAGGATTGGATTTTGCAATATGATCCTCCCGACGAACCGAAGGTAGTGTTTTTTTTTACTTCTTGTTATCGAACTTGTAATACTTTTAATGTTAAGAAGCTAATAGAGTTTCACCACGAAGATTAAGTTTAAGTTGCCCCCACCCACAACATATTATTTCTCAGGAGTATGTCCACAGGGTTGGCCGAACTGCTCGTGGGGAAGGTGCTGAAGGAAATGCTTTACTCTTTTTGTTACCTGAGGAGGCTAAATTTATTTCCGATCTAAAAGTATGATTCAAAGCATCATTGTCTTTTACTCACATGTGATATTCTCTCTCTCTCTCTCTCTCTCTCTTTCTATATATATATACACACACACACACACATTTTTAATGTATTCCTACTGCCAGAAAGCTAATGTACCTATGAGAGAATTCGGGATTGAACCAAAAAGAGTGCCAAATTTGCAGTCTCAACTGGTATTCTTTTTATTATTTTACTATTATGCTACGAGAGTATATTTCTAGCATGATTTACTTGGTTTAACATGAAAATTTGATGCTTTGTATATATTCTGCAGGAGAAAATAGTTGGGGAGAACTACTACCTGCTTCAGTCTGCTAAAGAGGCATATAGGTCCTATTTATTAGCATACAATTCACACTCCATGAAGGAAATCTACAATGTACATCAACTTAATCTTCAGGTATTAAAATATTGTTCATGAATTTGTTTTTCCATCACACTACTAAAGGCTTAACAACGAAACATAAAAATTCTCTTTTCCAGTATTTGGTTGGTATTGTGTTACTGGTTATCATGTTGTTAAGTTTGCTATGGCTATTTGCATCAACTATTTTGCTAAAATGATATTCATAGGGATGCACAGTAATCAAATTTCACGCCTTTTTACTAGCTCATACTCTCTTTTTCTTGATTTTCTTAAAAATGAGCCACATATTTATACATCAAAAGGAAATTTGAGCAGCTTGCATGAAATTGATTGAAATTTTATTTGTTTAACAGGATGTGGCTGCATCTTTCTGCTTTACATCTCCTCCAAAAATACATTTGAACCTGGAGAGCAGTGCATCCAAGTTTAAAAAGAAGGTGCGAACTGTTAATGGCAACCGGCATGGGTCCAGTTTTGCCAAACCTTATAGAAGAAATCAAGGAGGTGATAATAGGCGGTTTACAAGGATTTAACAAGGTGCTCATCTAAATTTCATTAACATATATTTCAGTAAAATCAACACAGAAATTGGGAGGGAAGAGATGGAACTTGAAATTTTGTTATTTTGATTTACGGTTGGTTCTTTCTTTTTTAGTAGTTCATGACCTAGCTGAAATTTGCACCATCCATTGAGAATTTAGCTATTCTTATTTGTACTTTGTAACATGGTTGTATTTATGATTGAGAATTTAGCTATTCTTATTTGTACTTTGTAACATTGTTGTATTTATGATGTTTGTATTGCAATTTTGGGCAGACAACTGAAATTAGTGTTATATATCTCAGGTCAATGTTGATGTTGTACTTTAGAAACTCCGGCAGAATGCTCTCTTTTAATTACTATTATTTTTTATGTTCTTTTATTAAAAGCTATATATATATATATATATATATATATATATATATATATATATATACATACATACAGATTAATGAATTTCCGCGCAACGCGTTTTGCTCTAAAAAACGCGCTCCCCGGAAAAACGAAAAATACACCCTCTAAACAGCATTTTTAGAAAAAGTGGTCAACATGAAAGTTGTAGATCTCGTCGAGATCTACAACTTTCATGTTTACCACTTTTTCTAAAAATGCTGTTTAGGGGGTCTATTTTCAAAAGGCGCGAAGGGGGTTCCGCCCGGTAAATATTACGATTTTTTTTTGCGCGGACCCCCTTCGCGCCTTTTGAAAATAGACCCCCTAAACAGCATTTTTAGAAAAAGTGGTCAACATGAAAGTTGTAGATCTCGTCGAGATCTACAACTTTCATGTTGACCACTTTTTCTAAAAATGCTGTTAAGGGGGTGTTTTTTTTCATTTTTCCGGGGAGCGCGTTTTTTGTCCAAAAAGCGCTGCACGGAAATTCAGTGCCCCCATATATATATATAGGGGAAGTATCTAGTGCGGGCGTACGGGCAAGGGTCAAGATGGCTTCAAATCGAAAAGTGATCAACATGAAAGTTGTAGATATCGGCGAGACGAACAACTTTCATGTTGATCACTTTTTGATTTGGAGCTGCCTTGACACTCGATTTGAGCCTCGAAATCAGGGGCGGCGAGATTCCTACTGTAGCACTCTCGCCGCCCCAGATTTCGAGGCCCAAATCGAGTGTCAAAACAGCCCCAAATTAAAAAGTAATCAACATGAAAGTTGTTTGTCTCGCCGAGATCTACAACTTTCATGTTGATCATTTTTCGATTTGAAACCATCTTGACTCCCAAAATGACCTGGCCGTACGCCCACATGCAAACATGCCCGCATATGATATATATTCATATATATATATATATATATATATATATATATATATATATAGGTTGATATCTAGTACAGGCAAAGGATTTATACGGGCAGTTGCTTTTTTTAGCAGATTAATGATTTAATCTGAGGCTTTAATATAGAGTTGCGGGGACTGCTGCTTTAATCTTCTAGTCTTCAGCATACGGTCACGCAAATTAGTTGCGGGCAACCATACAAATGCAAATTATTGATGCTAAGAGACCATACAAATCAGTTATGAGAGGCCAAACAAATCAGTTATAAGACCATAAAAATCAGTTGCGATCAACCATACAAATGCAAATTATTGATTTAATCATAATTTCAAAAGACCATACAACTCAATTATACGGGCGCCAACTTTCACAGATGCGGTCGGCCATGACGGGCTTGCCGGCTAGGATTATGTCGTCCGTTAAACTTCTGAATGAAGAAGAGCCTGCAATGATTAAATCAAAAAAATTATTAGAAAAGGAAATGATGTCATGTATTAAAAGTTTTTTCCGGACAATTCCGGCTATCGTGCGCAGCAAGTTGACCACATGATTTACAAACTCGAGTTGCTTTGTGGTGCTTCTCAATTGCAATCTCCACGGCGCTCTTAATTCTCTTCCCCCTTCCTTTTGTTTTGGAGTGAAGTGGAGGCAAAATATTGATTTCTTTGGGAATTTCTGAACGAAAATACTGCACAATGTTGGAACTAGTACCAACAATGTTTGCATCTTCACACAGATGATTTTTCCAATTAGATGCACAGTTTGCTAACTCTATTAAAGCTTCATCATTGTCTTTAGCAATTTCCATACAAGTCGTGAGACTGTTCCAAGTGCTCGCAATTAGTCTTCTTCGATGCACTTGTAGAAACATTACAAAACTGATTTACATCCATGTCATAAACTTGTTTAGTTGAATTAATTTTACTCCATCTCTTTAAGATACAAGTCACTGGCAATTCGTTAATTCCTCGTCCTAGTAAAATGGTTATAACATGACGACATATAATACCTTGAGCTTCATACATTTTGCTGCTGCATGATACAGTTGAGTTACTAAAAAACACCTCGCGTAATATCTGTAAAGGATTTTCAACATCGAAGATACTGTATATTGCTGAGCATTTATTATCATCTGCATCAAATGGCAATATTTTTCTAACACTGCATGTCATACATGATGCCCATAATTCCTCTTGAAAAATATAAAAATTTTTGTGTGTATATATCCGACTTGCATGCTTTTCTAGGAGATCTTGAATCAATACAACTGAGTTTTTTTTCAAGGAGACTCTTAGAACCTATTCGCTGAATCCTTTGAAGAGTGATTCTAAAAACTCTTTTCAGGTTAACAATTTAAACAAGAGAAGGTAGAGTAAAGGAATTCTTCTCTTGGTGTCCTGATGAGTAATTCAGTGGACACAATTGATCTCTGGAGCTTTTGTTGTATCTCTGATTCAACAGAAATCTGTAGCCATTTTCCAAAAGATCCTTCAGTGCTATAGATTAAATCAATATCTGATTTCTTCTGAGAAGAAGAACTAATTCCCTTTCCTAGATTCAATCTATTCTTCTCTGTCGACTTGTTGTTGGAGGAGATTCAAGTATTGATGATGATCCTACAAGCTTTGATTGATTCCGACTCTGTCCCTTCCACGATCTGATAAGAAGTTCCTTATCGTTGGAAGAAGAAGAAGGATCTGATAAAAGTTCTTGATCCTCTACACTGATGTTGTAATCTCTGTGTTGTTCACAATCAATCATCTCAAAACCTCTTAACATGATCTCCCTCTATATATAAATAATCTGCAAACCCCCATGTGATTCAATTCTGATTGAGGACGCAAAAACTTTCCTTGTTAAGAGTTCAAATCGACTCACCTTTGATATAGAAGTCGACGTACCTTCGACTTCTTCACTGCCTGTATAAGATTTCCTGCAGTCGACGTTCCGTCGATAGGAAGTCAACGCAAGCATCGATATGTTCCTGAGTAGCGTCGACTTTGTCTGAAAGTAGCTGCTCTAATTTCTAACTCAGAGTACCGTCGACTTCTTGTCGACGTTGCGTCAAGATCTAGTCGGCGCAACTTTCTAATATCTGATTTTCTCTTCTTTTAAGCTTTCCTTACTTAGGTCCTTTATGTCCATGACTTATTAGATCTTGTAGGACTTAATAATTCATTTCTTTATAAATCACCAAATGTAATTTGTTAAGCTTAAATCATTAGGGTTTTTCCTAACAATCTTTCTTTATAAATCACCAAATGTAATTTGTTAAGCTTAAATCATTAGGGTTTTTCCTAACAATCTCCCCATATTTAACTTATAAAATTTCTTTAATATTCTTAAGGTGATTTAACACTTGTTTAGTAATTGATTTTTTAAGCTTTAATGAGCATGCACATAAACATATATGAATGATGCATAACATAATTGAAAGAGGAACTGAATATACCAGTAAATCCTTTGATGTCAAAATATAGTGTTACTCCTTTTCTTTGATAGCCAGAATTGTTTAAAAGCCAGTATATAATATCCTTGATATTTTTTCAACAAAATCAAACTTAAATTTTTGCCTTGTCTGGATAGTTCTGACTTCTGAATATACTGGTATGCTCTGAACAGCCTTTGAATTAGTGTTTCTGCATTAGTTGAAGCAGCATTGAGTGTATAGCCTTTACTCAAAATTCTTGCAGATAATTCATTAACTTCTTCCATTATGTTATCAGGAATTACTTCTTTCTGTTTTTCTACTGTTGCAGATGTTACTTTCTCAGTTACTTCCTTTTGTTCCTCAGCAGCTGATTCTTTTACAAAACTTATCATTCCTTGACTTTTACTAAAAGGAATGTTTACATTTTCATTATATCCCAATCCAGCAATTCTTCTGTGAACATGTCCAGAGGTGTCCACAATTTTAGCATCAGAACACTTCTTAACATATTCATCATAATTGAAAAATTGTTCCTGGAATTGTGATTGGCAGATCAGACATACTTCTTTTTATGGATTCCTTATCCTTTAATCTTTCTATGAACAACCTTTTCTTTGAAGCTAAGATCTCTTCAGCTGCTCTGTATTCAGCTTCATCTTTTTCACTTATCTCTAAGAAGACTTTCTCTAACTCATTGTCTCTTGATGGATTCTGTATAGTAGTAATCTGTAAAGATGGACTACTCTCCCCCTGTGTAGCCATATTCTTTAAGACTGATAGATTCCTTTCATGCTTAGCAACCATTTGATCTATTTCATCCATTGCAGATATTGAAACTAGAGTAATATTTTCTTGATCAACAATAGCTGTAATTTGTGCAACTTCATAGTCTATTCTGGAAGTTTCATCTATATTTATTCTTTCTAAACTCTGATTACTACAAATCCTGTTGTCATCCCTGTCATCTTTGTCTTGAACATTCCCCCCTTCTTTAAACCTTAAAAGAAGGATTTAAAGACTTTGACAGGGTGGTACCTTTCATCAACCCATTTATCTAATTGTTTGATTGTAGTTGATACCTCTTTGATCTGATTCTGTAGCAAGAGAATTTTATCATCACGCTTCTCTTTAAACAACAAGAATTCTTTTGTGAATTCAGTAACAGTCAGAGCTAGGGCTTGAACGAGAATATCCACCAATTCTTTCTCAGTTGTAATTGTGAGTAATTGAAATTGATACCTGCAATAATCAAAAGAGAAAGAAGAGAGCAGGTGGAGAATAAATAGAGTGTGGAAGATGAAGAGTTTGTATTAACATACGTCTTAAAGATATAGACGAAACATCGACAAATTGGGGCATAAATAAATTCCCGCCAATCTGAAGTCAACGTTGCGTCAAATAGTTCTCAATATTTAAGACTGAATCAGTAATCGATGCAGGTGTTGATATTATATCGACGTTGCATCGACAGATTCAATACTCTTCATATACTCCAACTCATAGACGCTGTGTTGAATAGAATTTGACGTTTCGTTGACTTCTATTTGACATTGCGTTGAATACAGATTTAGAAATTTTAAGTCTACTGCTGGTTTTTCCCAGTAGTTTCTTATGATTATTCTTTTATTATTTAGGATGATTAAGCTTTATCAAGCATACCCAATGCATTGATAAAGTGCTTGTGCTTTAACTCATCAAGTGGTTTTGTGAAGATATCTGCTCTCTTATTTTCTGAGGTCACATATTTTAGAGTAATTTTCCATTTCTCCACATTATCTCTTAGGAAATGATGTCTTATCTCTATGTGTTTTGTCCTGCTATGCAAGACAGGATTTGAGACAATTGAGATAACACTTGAACTATCACAAAATATTGTGAAGTTGAAAATTTGAAGTTATAGTCAAGCAGTTGATTTTGCATCCACAAAATTTGTGGACAATAGCTTCCAGCATCAATATATTCTGCTTTAGTCGTTGAAGTGGAGACTGATGTTTGTTTCTTACTGAACCAATATATCAGTCTAGCACCAAGGATTTGACATTTTCTAGAGGTGTTTTTTTCTATTCAATCTACATCCTGCATAATCAACATCTGAATATCCAAATAAGTCAAACTCTGATTCTGTAGGATACCATAAACCCATTTCAGGTGTACCATTTAAATATCTTAAAATTCTTTTCACAGAACTAAGATGTGATTCCTTAGGATCTACCTGAAATCTAGCACACACACATGTAGAAAACATGATATCTGGTCTGCTTGCTGTGAGATAAAGGAGGGAGCCAATAATTGCTCTATACATCTTCTGGTCTATTGATTTACCAGATTCATCCTTATCCAAAACATCATTTGTAGCCATGGGTGTTTTCATAATAATGACAGTTTCCATGCAAAATTTCTTAATCAATTCCTTGGTATACTTTGATTGAGAAATGAAGATTCTTCCATTGCTTTGTTTCACTTGTAAACCAAGGAAGAAGGATAACTCACTCATGCTACTCATTTCAAATCTGGATTGCATTAGATATGCAAATCTTTTGCATAATCCAGAATATGTTAACTCAAATATGATGTCATCTACATATATTTGAACTATTAAAATTTTTTTCTTCGTGTAATTTAGTAAAGAGTGTTTTATCCACCTTTACTCTTGTGAATGAGTGTTCTAGGAGAAAGGTGGATAAAGTCTCATACCAAGCTCTTGGAGCTTGTTTCAGACCATAATGTGTTTTATTCATTTTATAAACACTAGATGGATGAGTTGGATTGACAAAACCTATAGGTTGTTTCACATAAATCTCTTCCTGTAAATATCCATTCAGAAATACATTCTTTACATCCATCTGATAAACTTTAAATCTTTATGTAAGCTACATATTCTAGAAACATTCTGGTATCTTCTAGTTTTGTCACTGATGCAAAGGTTTGCTTGTAATCAATCCTTTCTTCTTTTGTATAACCTTATGCAACCAGCCTTGCTTTGTTTCTTATGATTACACCATCTGTATCTAGCTTATTTCTGAATACCCACTTGGTTCTTATGATTGGATAATTCCTTGGTCTTTTAACCAGCTCTCATACTTTGTTTCTTTCAAACTGTGCAAGCTCTTCTTGCATGGCCATTATCTAGTGGGAATCATTATTTGTTTTTTCAAACTTCTTGGGTTCAAATTTTGACAAGAAACACTACAACATTTCTCCTATTGCCAATTGTCTTCTTGTCTTTATCCCTTCATTGACACTTCCTATAACTTGGGAAGGATGATGATCCTTTAGAATTGATCTTTTTGAATCAACTCTGGTTTGATCAAATGTATCATGAAGAACTTGTTCATCTATTCCTTCTTCATGATGTGCCTTAGTTTCCTGAATCACAACTTGTTCCATAGTTGTTGGACAAATTTGCTCTTCTATAGGGACATCTATATCTAAGCTTTCTTCATCATCCTCGTTTTGATGATCTATTTCATTAGTAGTGTCTTTAGAAGTTTCAGCAATTTGTAAATCTTTGAAACTTTCTTCCAATGCAACTTTGAAATTTGGAGGACAGTTGCACAACTAATACCACTCTGATTACTCTAGAGGGGGGTGAATAGAGATTAAAATTGAACTTAATTGATCTAAACAAATTAAAACAGATTTAAACAATTATGGATTTTATTCACAGATTTTGCACACATCAAATTATCACACAGAATCAAATATACTAATTAATCACAGATTAAATCACAAAGATTAAGCACAGAATAAATTACAGAAAAGTGAAAGATAAAACAATACAGATTGCACACAGATTATAGTGGTTACCCTTCAACCTGGGTACATCCACTCTTCTACCCCTTGGTAGGAATTCACTATCAAGTGTCTGAGTCTTTTGATAAGAACACTTTTAGAACTACACCAGATCTTTTGATAAGGACATCTTTAACCAAACCAAATCTTTTTATAAGGAGATCCTGAACCAATACAACTAAGTTTGTTCTCAAGGAGACTCTTAGAACCTAATCACTGAATCCTTTGAAGAGAGATTCTAAAAATTCTTTTCAAATTGATTTTACAATATAAACAAGAGAAGTTTGAGTAAAGGAATTCTTCTCTTGGTGTCCTGATTGATGAATTTAGTGGACACAATCAATCTCTAGAGCCTTTGATGTATCTCTGATTCAACAGAGATCTGTAGCCTATCTCAAGAAGATTCTTCAGTACAATATATTGAATCTGTTCCTAATTTCTCTTGAGAAAAAGAAGAACTAATTCCCTTTCACAGATTCAATCTATTCTTCTCAGTCGACTTGTTGTTGGAGGAGATTCAAGTACTAATGATGATCCTCCAAGCTTTAATTGATGTCGACTCTCTCTTCCACGATCTGATAAGATGTTCTTGATCGTCGGAGGAAGAAGAAGGATCTAATAGAAGTTCTTGATCCTCTGCACTGATATTGTAATCTCTGTATAGTTGATCTCAATTTGTTCAGTGCTTCATGATTATATATATCTCTTAACATGTTCTCTCTCTATATATAGAGATAATCTTTGATATAGAAGTCGACGTACCTTCGACTTCTTCACTGCCTGTATAAAGTTTCCTGCAGTCGGCGTTCCGTTGATAAGAAATCGATGCAAGCGTCAATAAGTTCCTAAGTAGCGTCGACTTTGTCTGAAAGCCGTCGCTCTGATTTCTAACTCAGAGAAACGATGACATCTTATCGATGTTGCGTCGAGATCTAGTTGACACAACTTTCTAATATCTGATTTTTCTCTTACTACAAGCTTACATTTCTTAAGTCCTTGATATACATGACTTCTTAGATCTTCTAGGACTTAATTATCCATTTCTTTTTAAATCACCAAATGTAATTTGTTAAGCTTAAATCATTAGGGTTTTCCCAACAATTCTGTTCTTGCAAAATGTTTCTGGTGGAAGTTTCCTCCCTTAGGAACAAGCATTAGTTTCATGAAATACAACATGCATTGACTCCTCAATCTTAAGAGTCCTTTTATTGTAACACCTATAGGCTATGCTTGATGTAGAGTAAACTAAAAATATTCCTACATCAGCCTTCTTGTCAAATTTGGCAAGATAATTCTTTCCATTATTCAGAATATAGCAAACACAGCCAATCACTCTAAAATAGGATAATATAGGTGCTTTATCTTTTAGTAATTCATAAGGAGTTCTAAGCTTGGTCTTCTGAATAAGACTTCTATTCAAAATATAATTTACAGTGTTAACTGCTTCAGCCCAAAAGGATCAAGGCAAGTTAGACTCTACTAATAATATTCTACTAGCTTCAATGAGTGTTCTATTTTTTCTCTCAGCCACTCCATTTTATTATAGAGTTCTAGGAGCTAAGAAGGTTTGTCTAATACCCTCACTCTCACAGAATCTATAAATTAACTGATTTTCAAACTCTGAGCCATGATCACTTCTGATCAATAAAACTTTAGTATTAAATTTAGATTGAATTTTTTTAATGAATCTAGTGAGAGTTCTGAAGGTATCAGATTTAACTTTTAGGAAAAAACCCAAGAGAATCTGGAGAAATCATCCACAATCACAAAAGTGTATGACTTACCTTCAAAACTTTGAATGGTAAATGAACCAAACAATCCATATGGAGTAAGTACAATACCCTTGGGGATCATTTTTATTAATTGATTTAAAGGATGATTTCACTTATTTCCCTAATTGGCAAGATTTACATGGGTTAATCTTTTTATATTTGCCTTTTGGCAAACCTCTAACCAACTTCTCTTTTGAAAGTTTAGCTATGGTCTTATAGTTTAGGTGAGCCAGTCTCCTATGTCATAGCTCACATTTGTGTAATTCAGAATTGAATAGACAAAGTTCATTTAAGGAAGAATTAAAATGAATAATATATATGTTTCCTATTCTAGATACTGTTAGTACAACTTTATTTGATCTAGAATCTTTGGTTTGACATATATTGTTAGTTAATATAACTTTGTACTCACTGTCACATAATTGACTAATACTAATTAGATTATGCTGAAGACCTTCAACATAAGCAACCTTAATAAAGGTGATATCTCCTATTTTGATCATTCCATAACCTCTGGTTTGACCAAAATTTGAGTCACCAAAGACTACCTTTGGGCCATGCTTGGCCTTGTAGTTTATCAGCATTTCTTTATTTTCAGTCATATGCCTGAAGCATCTACTATCCAAGTACCACTGCTGACTTGTGGTAGAACAGCCTTCTTCCTGCACATGTAAATCAACCATTTATTGGGATCTAGGGTACCTTGGAGCCATTACTTCTTTTTCCATTAAAGGGAGTTATAAAGGTATGAGATGACCTTTGATAATACCCTTGAGGATAAAAGAGTGTTGGTCTATTAAACCAACAACTTCTAGTTTCATGTCCTTTGATAAAACAACTATGACATACCTTGTTTGTTAAGTGTGCATGATGTACATATTCATTCTCAGAGAATGTGCATCGAGTTGAAATCGACCCAACATTTGAGATGCGTCGACTTGATGTTGACGTTTTATCAGAGTTGCGTCGATTAGTACTTGACTCATATTTCTTATTAACTGAGATTATTGATTCTTTGTTTACTACAGCCTTTCCATTTAACTTCCTGTTATTATTATTAAAAGCTAAAGTGTCATTATAAACATTTGTTGATGGCACTTCCATTTCTTTAACAATTGTGATAGGTTTTTTCCATGCAGGTTTATTATTAGCTGCTATAATCCTATTGGGTTTTGCTCCTAAACCCAAATGATTATATCACTTTCTGATATTCTCAGTAATGTTTATGAGTTGATTACTCCTTCCATTTAAGGAGTATTCAAAGGCTGTTGCCTTTGACAACTCTCCCTTTAAAAAGGTATTTTCTTCTTTTAATTTTTCAATTTGCTCTTTCAGATTGTTTATTTCAATTTCCAAATGGATATCCTGATTTACTTGATTAGCACTATCAGGATATTCCTCATACAATTTCAATTTTTATTTTAAATACTTGATTTTATTTTCAATTTCTAAATAATCTGAAGAAAAATCTTTATAACATGATATAAATTCATCAAAGAAACTACATTCTGAAAGTAATTTAGTACCTCATTTGAGTCATGATCTTACTCAGCTTCCAGTGCCATGAGACAGGTTTCTTCAACAATTTTCCCTTCTTCACTATCTGATGAAGAGCTTGTGTTTGAACTTGTGCCGCTCCAAGTCTCAGCTATGAAATTTTTTTCCTTTTTTTATCACTTCTTTTGGGATACTTTTTTCTTCTATTCTTTTGATCTTGATTTCTCTTTTATCTGATCTGGACACTCAGTTGAGATATGCCCCGACTTTCTACAACTGAAGCATATGATTTCCTTGCTAGGGGTTTTATCATAATTTGGCTTACAATATCCTCTATCCTTTCTCTTAGAACCTTCTGTCTTAATCAACTTTTTGAATTTTCTTGTCAAAAGATTAAACATTTCACTTTCAGTGGCTGATGGTTCTTCAACAATAGCTTTAAATGTTATTGTCCTTTCTATAGAGGATATACCAGCCTCTTTTGCTTTAATTTCTGCTCTGTTCTTTAGTAGTTGTTCATATGATTTGAGTTTTCCCAACAGAGCATCTGTGGTTATTTCCTTATGGCCTCTAGCTTCTCTTATTGCCCATAGCCTTGAGTCTCATGAGCTTGGAAGGCACATAAGTAACTTATCATTTATCTCTGTGAGAGAGATCTCTTTATCTAGGCCTTTCAATTCATTAACTATAAGGCTGAATCTATCATACATTTCAGCCACTGATTCTTCAGCTTTCTTGTGAAAGTTCTCATACTAGGAGATCAACAATGATCTCTTCTCTTTTCTTTCATTTGAACTTCCATCAACTATCCTTAAAAGAGATTCCTAAATCTCTTTTGTTGATGCGCGTTCAGCCATCTTCTGGAATATATCATCTGACATTGTAGAGACCAAGTTGTTCATTGCCTTGGCATCACATTCTTTTATTCTCTTCTTGACATCTGTCTATTCATTTCTTGGGACAAGTTCAGGTGTCAGATTTCCTTTTGCATCTCTTCTATATGTCCTTGGAAGACCTGTCAAAATAGATTCAAAAATTCCTTCATCAATGAAATTCATATATAACCTGATTCTGGCCTTTCAGAGTATAAACTATCAAGGTTACAATCTGGTGGTTTGATTGATGCAAAACCTTTGACAGAATTCAATGCCATATTTAATGATTATCAAGATTATTTTGATTAGTGTGTAGTGGCAACTGTGATGATCCTTTTTGATCAAGGTGTTAACCTTATTCTGATTAATCCTCTGTAGGTTAACCAAAAAAATGATCAACCTCCCTCTAATGTCAATTGAAATGTGGAGGATAGTTCCACTAATACCACTCTGAGTACTCTAGAGGGGGTGAATAGAGATTAAATATGATCTTAATTGATCTTAAATAATCAAAACAGATTTAAACAATTATGGATTCTATTCACAGATTTTGCACACATTCAAATTATCACACATAATCAGATATGCAGATTAATCACAGATTAAATCACAGAGATTAAATTAAGCACATAATAAATCACAGAAAAGTAAAAGATAAAACAACACAGATTGCACCCAAATTATATTGGTTCCCCTTCAACCTGGGTATATCCACTCTTCTACCCTCTTGGTAGGAATTCACTATTAAGTGTCTGAGTCTTTTGATAAGAAGACTCTTAGAACCACACCAGATCTTTTGATAAGGAGATCTTGAACCAATACAACCGAGCCTTTTTCTTAAGGAGACTCTTAGAACCTATTCACTGAATCCTTTGAAGAGTGATTCTAAAAAATCTTTTCAGATTACTGTTAACAATTTAAACAAGATAAGATGGAGTAAAGGAATTCTTCTCTTGGTGTCCTAATGAGTAATTCAGTGGACACAATTGATCTCTGGAGCTTTTGATGTATCTCTGATTCAACAGAAATCTGTAGCCTATCTTTAGAAGATCCTTCAGTGCTATAGATTAAATCTGTATCTGATTTCTCCTGAGAAGAAGAACTATATCCCTTTCACAGATTGAATATATTCTTCTCTATTGACTTGTTGGGGGAGATTCAAGTACTGATGATGATCCTCCATGCTTTGATTGATGTCGACTCTGTCCCTTTCAAGATCTGATAAGAAGTTCTTGATCGTCAGAGGAAGAAGAAGGATCTGATAGAAGTTCTTGATCCTTTGCACTGATGTTGTAATCTTTGTGTTTTTCACAATCAATCATCTCAATACCTCTTAACATGATCTATATATATATATATATATAAATAATCTGCAAACCCCTACGTGATTCAATTCTGATTGAGGCCGCAAAAACTTTCCCTGTTAAGAGTGCAAGTCTACGCACCTTTGATATATAAGTTGACGTACCTTCGACTTCTTCACTGCCTATATAAGATTTCCTGCAGTTGACGTTTCGTCGATAGGAAGTTGATGCAAGCGTCGATATATTCCTGAGTAGCACCGAATTTGTCTCAAAGTAGTTGCTCTGATTTCTATCTCAGAGTAACGTCGACTTCTTGTCGACGTTGCGTCGAGATCTAGTCGACATAACTTTCTAATATCTTATTTTTATCTTCTTTTAAGCTTGCGTTTCTTAAGTCCTTTATGCCCATGACTTCTTAGATCTTCTAGGACTTAATAATTCATTTCTCAATAAATCACCAAATGTAATTTGTTAAGATTAAATCATTTGGGTTTTTTCTAACAACCAGGTCTCATCGACAGCTGGGAAAAACTACGACAACTCCGGGATAGGGCAAAAAAACGGCTGATTTCGGGGGAAGGGGTCGTCGAACCCTTTAGAAACTAGAAAAGAGAGCCGTCTGGACTGCTGGTTGACAGAGGGAACACCGCTGGAAAGGACTTCTATCAGGGAGAGAAGGGAAGAAGTTTGCGTAATGGGGAAACCGCCGGCTGCATTCATATGCGATTGAAGAACCGCGTGATCCCTAAGCGCCGGAATTGGGAAACAACC